>SMGT01003411.1:7457-17567 GCA_004794575.1 Lanistes nyassanus | reverse complement strand
GGGGGGGGGGGGGGGGGGTTGTCAGTGTGACTCACACCTGGAAGTCAGGGGAACTTCCAGCGGGTGGCCAGAAGGTAGAAACACGTTCACCCTGAACCCGGCTGAGCTGGCAGGAATCCATCCTGTTGTAGAAGTCAGAAATCTGGGGCATTCAGAGATTTGAAGCAACTAAAAAAGTTCACATTAAAATATGAAATCTGGTTCTTGGTGTAGGAAAAGATGTTCAAAATAATATTGCTATCTGAATGTAGTAGATTTTCCACTTTTGACATTTTTCACCAGGTACCCAAATTCTGGTATTAACTTCTTAACATGTAATAATACCCCAAACAATGTTAAAACATGTTGGTTACGCATGATAAATCTGGTAGAATTAATTCAGTAACACGTTAGAACTTTGTAACTATGGTTTCGGATACGTATGGCAATGCAATCAGTGGGTAGCCAAACAGTTTTTGTACGTTTAATTCAAGACTGAAAGACTATTTCCACCAGGAAAGGCATGATTCACTTGAGTCACATCCTTAACGCTCAGTTATAATAAAGGATAGTTACACCGATCAATTAATTCCTTGGAACACTGGCATGCATTATTCTTCTTTCAAATGTTGTAGACTGGTGTTAATGGTGTTCACTGGTTTAAAAATGACATCACTGACCTGTACTGTAAGCAATATAACAAAGAATGTGTGGAAGATCAGTGTTATTCCTATTTGTATGCACAAATTTTGGTTATGCAAAAATTTTATACTGAGCTTTTGCTCATATGGGGCAAGTAAAAATTCCAAAAACAGCTTGTAGAAATATCAGAAATTGTTTTTTGTGTTCATGATATATTCTGTTGTCACCCCCAGACTGCTGCAATTTTATATAAACTTCTCCTGTTCATATGGGACAAATGGTATGCAAGAACTGAAAATAAATTATTAGTTAAATCATCAGTCTACATAAACAATTTTGATCGTTTTCTTCAATACATGCCTGTCTGCATGAAATACACAAACTAGTCTATGTTCCACACTATCTAGAGCAGTACACACAACTTTTATTTTTGAATGTGTGAGAGGATAATCTGTGAAAGAACTTACTGTACACTGAAGACACACTCCAGGGTGACACTCTTTCCAACTTCAACAGTGAGGAATGTGCCAGAGGTGGTAAACTGAAGCTTTGGTGGAGTCGGTGGGACTGAAAGAAATGTGTTCTCCATGCTTACATCAGGTATAGTTTATGTTTACACTACTTTTAGACTTCATGCCATAAATACGGATACTGGTTAAACACCAATCGGCAATGATTCTAGTCTATTATATATACAAAACAGACTGACGGTAAGCATGCTGTAATCTATGGAGACATCTACTTCTTTCCATCTTGCCAAAGAAACATTTTTTCAAATACAGATAACTGCAAAATGACATAAGTGCTAGAACAGTGAGACCATATCCCTATAAAGAAAAAAAAACCCCACAAATTACCGGGCGGACAAATGTGCTAATAGTGTGGTTTGTTGACATTTTATTTCCACAGGAAAAAAACGTTTTACAGAGATCAACAGTGTGCCGATAGAACTTATGGAGTTGTTTACAACAGCACCAATCGACATATCCACCCATCACCGAAACGGGTTATTAAAAACAACAGATCAGCTGCAAAGTTACTTCAAAATATAAAACCATGTGACACACCTTACAAGCCACAGACATTTTGTCTTTTTTTATGTCCCTTGCCCCAACTCTTCATTTCCGAACACAGCAAGCACATATGTGTAACACCCAGAATTACCCTTCCCCCCTCCCCCACGAAAAAACTGGGTGGATAGGGTAGACAAGGAGCAGTTACACTAAACTTGGCCACCAGGCACACCATCTGTCACTACCCTTCACCACCCAGACCACAGTCACAAACCCTGATCTTTCCCAAAACATCCACAATGTCCCCTTAGACTTTGTCAGTGGCATCAACAACAGCTCCACAGACTACAGCCTGTAGGTTGTCTACCCACATTCTTCGTCCCTGTGTAAGTGCACACACATACAGCTTGAAGGTAAAAAAATATACAAACAGTGCCGTCTTACTTGGACTAACAGCAGTGACACTCAGGGTGTTGGCGTTGCCGAGCTTGATGAGATTGACTGAGGTGCTGGACAAAGCCCATTTATAAGTAATCGTTCCAACTGCCTCATCTTGCTTGGTCAGATAGGAAAAATGAATATTGCCTGAAACATAACAGTGAAACAGTGTACGAACATTTTTCGGGTTCAGATATGCACTTCAAAAAATTGTCAGAGCTTCAAAACCCTAGGCTTAGAAACTGAAGAAAATCACTTGAGAAAATATGTGCAGACATTAATATTTCAGACAATTCTTCAAAATTTTCATACCCACGCATACATTTCATGTATATTACACATCATATACTTATAACTGTGCAATCTGGTATTATATCTACCATTTAAAACTTTTGTACAGGCCTCAAACTATGACTGCTCGTGGCTGCGCGGACTTTCATGGGGCCCTCTTCTGGTTCAGGTTTCTTTTTTCAAGGTCGTTCCGAATTACATTAAAGCCAGAGTGGTGAAATACTGTTTTTTTTAAATTGTCCATTTTTTTGAGTGGCAGACTTTTTAAATGCTGAACCACTTAAATGCTGCTGGTGGAAAATGCCGAAAAGTGAGGATGTTTGAAACCCTAAAATGTAGTTCAAATGGAAATGCAAATTCTTTTTATCCCCTCAATTTTTTGGGGGGACACACTAGTTCAATGGCAATACCCATGAAAATATACAGCATTCATCATCTAATATAACGATCCAGATGGCAACAGCTGTTGACAGAAAGACTCTTCAAGTTATCTTTGTGTCAACTAAGCTAAACTGCAAAAAAAAAAACCCACAAAAAAACCACACAAAAAACCAACAACACGAAACATGAGCTCAAGGAATGAAATATTCCAAAATATGGCCGGTCAAGGACTCTTATGTGTTTCTTCCTTTTATGATTTTTCCAAGAAAACTTTTAAGTCTCAATTAGTGGAAAAGCTGTGACCATGTGCTAATTATATGCATCCATGGTAACCACAGAATAATGACACTCATGTCTAGACAAACTGAACTAGGTTTAGAAAATGTAAACAAAGCAAACTTTGTCTGCCAGATATCTGTAACAATATGCGTCTCATGTAGGTTATTCAGAAATAGACCACAAAACAAGTGCAGCACATTTCATGTAGAACAGAGATGCCGATTAAAATCCCACGCACCGCAGGACAGACATAATTGATAGGTCAGACAAAAGCGGTCCCGCACTCTTGTAACCACATACAGAGACAACATGAACCAAAACATTCAAGGCACACTAAGGTCACCAGGAATGTAGCTGCCCATCATAGCCACACATGCAGACCACGACCATTCAACACCTGTTACTTAGGAGGGACGATATAAGCCTCGGTAGGACCAGTGGAAGGGAGACCATCAGATGGAGGTAGGAGATGGATACAGAGACGGATAGACGCCTATAGGTGGAAAAGTGTTAGAGTTGTTAAAACTGATGTTACCATCATGCCATGGAACGCCGTGCTGACTAATAAAATCTTATTGAGACAACCAAACATAGGCAGGCGTTGAAGTTATCTGGATGAGTGCGTGGTGGCGTGACATTGCTACCTTGCAACTATTTTGTGGTAAGGTAATAGAACATTTCTCTTTGTGGTGCCGCACTATGTTACATTCTGCTTTCGTGGTGCCCATGACCCCTTCGTGGGTTCACCAAGTGCTACACATAACGCTACATTTTGGTGCCGTAACGAAACCCCCAAACTTTTCTTCCTAATGGTACAGGTAACGTGTAAACTCAGGTCTAATCTAGTCCATAGAGAAAAAGAAAATGGAAGGGGCAATCTAGGCTATGGACAAAGGAAAACAAATCCTCCCAATACTTTTCAATGTTTTCAATGGCCGACTTGCCTGCTTGATCAATGGTAATGTGTGGATCATCTTCACGTATTTCATTATTAGTTGTTCCTTCAACTCTGTACCACTTGAATGTGATGGGGCCGTAGTATATTGGAAGATTTCTGTCACAAGGAATCATTTTGTAGTCGCCCTCCTTGCCGCTATAATTCCCAACAGGTCGTTTCACAAAATCTCCCACACCTGGAATAGTAAACAAAGAAACAAGTAAAATTAACCATTTTAATCACAAAAATTTTGAGGGGGTTTTCATACCGGAATTCCAGAAACTGAGTGATTTTTTTAACCCTCTGTGAACACAGCAGGGGGTAAAAGGACTTTGAGCAACTTTACAAAAACTCATTTGGAAGATCTTTGTCATCATACATCATTTTCGTCGATAGCCTTTTTTGTTCCCCCCTCCCCCTCAGGTCTCTCACCTCAGTTCCGTCTGCTGCAGACCGGATCTTTTGACTGTAAATCCTCGAGGTTACCAGACTTATTTCCCCTTGCATCTTTTCTAGCTTGGGGAAATATACTAGTTAGTAGGAAAAAATGTAGTCCCACAGACAGGCAAACCCCTGTCTGTGGACAAGGTCTTTTATGTATTGAAACCCCCCTCAAACTCTTTGTAGGGAATGTGTATTTTATTGTTATGGCCTGAGTGAGAGGCAGAGTTCTGAGAAATACCAATAAGATTTCGCGCACGACCGACTTACGCTATTGCGCTGTAGCGCGTAAGGATTCGGAACACCCGTGCCCGCGGGAGCTGTGTCCATCAGTCTTTCTGGCTGCCGACGTCGAAGGGGGCACACGTTCCAATCGCTCTCGGTGTGTCTGGTTGAACCAGGTATGTAGTATTTGTGGTTTTGTAGGATAGCGATTGCTTCGTGTACCGCGCTATGTTGTAAACGTATTGATGACGAAATTGCGTGGCGCGGTCGTGAATCTTATGTAACCCCTGCAATGTATGCAATGGGGGCTGATGTATTTGTATAATAATGATTTATATTTAGACAGTTCATGGGTGAATCCTTATAGGGGACTAGAATGTAGACCGGGATGGGTTGGGGACGACGATGATATTGATTGTGATGGATTTCGGAATTGTCCCGTGTACGTGTTGAGGCGCTAGATCGCCGCCATCTTGGCCACCACGTGGTCACTATATGAGGTCTGTTCCCCATTATGGTGTTCCCATATTCCTGGGAAATATTTATCTGTAAAATTGCTTCATGAATTTCGGAGTATTAGTTTTATGTATTGTTTATGTTGTGACCCGAGATTCATTGTCAGGTCGGTCTTTGTTTCAGGCCACCTACCTTTATGCCTTTATGCTTCATACTGCTTTATACTCCTTCTATGCTTCTTAATCACTTTGCCGCTTCCTTTTCCTTCTTGCTACCTTCATATTCTCCTCTTCCTCTTTTTATCTTAACTGTATCTTCTTCAGTCATTTCATTTATCTTTTCCTTTATCACGGTCTGGGTTTTAGATCGTTAGTAAAATAAAAGTAATTCAGTATATTTATTTTGCTTTCTTATCCTTCTGTGTGCGTGAAGCTCTAGCTTCTAGCCCGAACCAAAATTACTTTTGTAAGACGACGTACACATTAGCCTGTTGATTATCCGCTGGTGTACCGATTACATTACTGGTACTCCTAAAATCAAAGTTTCATCTGCTTGCTTTCGGGCTGTGTACTTGGTTTTCGCTTTTTTGTGGTTTTCTTTTTGCAGTTTGTAGTTCGCAACTACTTGTAGAGGGCTTTTTGGCCATGCTGCGTGCGCCAACGCCTCTAGGCCGGTCAGAAGTGTCAATAAACAGTAGTAAGTTTTAGTTCGTTTCTGATTGCCTCTTAACTGTGAGACTGCGAGAGAGAGAGAGAGAGAGAGAGATGGTGAGTGGAGTAACAGTTACAGAAGAGAACACTGCAAGCGTGAATAAATTTCGACTGATCGGAAGTACAATCGTGAAAGGATGGTACGAGTTTGGTCATAGATCTAGGCCTAATTAGACAAAAACTACATGCACTGTACGTAATTATACCTCCCACAAAAACACTCTTTACGTTTCATACCCGTTTAGCATTGATAATGTACATGTTTATACCCTCTAAGACAATTTTCATGTGATTTCTCATCTCAATACCCGATTTACCCCCAATCTTACATGATCTGCATCACTGATCCCTCTATCTTCTGATAGACGAAAATACATCTCTATTACTGCTGCTTCTCATGATACAACTTGTCACGTTTTGGGGTCTGGTGGGTCAAGGAGATTGCACCATAGATTCCAGGTGTGAACCATCCACGACCACCAGGCCCTAATTAAGGCTCATAATCCTTATGTTGAAGCCGCCATCTAGCCACTCACGTCATCACCAGCCCAAGTAAGGTTCCCGTTCACACTTCTGCTCAGGGGTGCTGGCCCTAGAAGCAAGGGGTAAGGTGTTACTCGCCCTGAGGCACAGCTGGGAAGGGACCATAGCCAGGCCAGGTGCGGGTTACTTGGGCAGAGGAGGATTAGGTAGCTGGAGGAAGCTGCTGATGCGTAGTGTCGAGCACCGGGGGCTTTGATGTAGCCGATGGGTGTAAGCAACCAGGAACGGGAGGGGGTAGCTGTGTCTACGTGTTTTAGTAGTTGACACGGGGTGTGACTTCTGCTGTCTCTGACCTGATTGGTTGATACATGTAACCGTCTTGTTGACCACGTGCGTGTGAATGAAAGAATCTATGGACGAAATTTTAGAATAAAAGGACTGGTTTAGACCGTCGAATTATCTTCTGCCCAAGTATCCTGTGAGAAGACATCTTCAGCGAAATTTACAGTGAGGGCATTGTTAGCCTGAACTCCTGTGAAGAAGAGCTGCTGTGGGGAGACGTACGTGTCTCGTGGTACAAGTCTGCTGAAGGCGGAAGGATTCAGCTGCAGAAATTGAGGTGTCTCGTTCTGCTAGACGTGTGGAAGTCTAGTAGCGACGGCACGTAGCTTGAGTAGACCAGTTGCATAGCGCAAGGGACTCTGCGAAGGTGTGTGATCCTTCCAGACTGGCGTGAGACTCTAGCAGCACGTGTTCCTCTGCTGTGGGAAACCTCTTCGCTGACCGGGCGGAGAGGACTGCAGAACGTAAAGGAGGGAGACCGAAAACCGCGGACAAGACAACCGTCTGAAGCAGGGGGCAAAGGTCCAGCTTTACAAGGAGGCTGCCTGTAACCGAGCTCTTGGGGTGAGCTCAAGGGGCTGTGTGTCAGCCTTGAGAAACGTCATATCCTCTGTGACGTGTGTGATCGTGGGCATCGAAGTCTGCTGTTACGTGGAGGTGTTCAAGAGGTCTTCATGGTATCTACTGGAATATATCCAAGGAAGGAGCGCTCCAACGTACAGACTGTCGTGCGGAATGTAAGAAGCATTCGTGAACGAGTGTTGTGTTCTGTGAGTGTTGTGTATCACGTGGTCATTCTTTTTCTCGTATGCAAAGGCGAAATTGAGGTACGTGGTATGTCATTGAGTTTAATGGCGAGGCGGGTGATGTAGGTTGGTATTAGATGTTATTGTAGACCTAGCTCAAACAGAAGGAAATTGCGGGAGCCCTAGAGTTGAAACGAGTTGTAGCATATATTGTCTGGATTGTAAATACTCGCTGTTGGGGGACTGTAGGTGGTGGGGGCTCGGCCATATGATTAAGAAATCATATTAATTAATGTTAGTAATACAGTAATAGTTCCACCTACGCATGTCACACTCTTGACGGTGGTCGTGTGAGCGAGAATAGGAGACGACCCGTCAAGAGAAAAAGAAATCTCCCTAGTTGTGACACAACTTCTGACTGAAATGTAAAATCATGGCCAAACATAAGCAGCGAAACTGAATTATACATACAGGATGCCCTAACTGCACATCATTTCCCTGTAAACGATGCACCCAATGGTTCTCACGCGAAAGGTGTGTGCATCAGTTTCCGGCATTGTGCCTGCATCTATCCCATCAAGCGTGACAGCTCCCTCAGGCATGAAATTTGTGATATTCTATATAATGTCTCAGCTACTCTGGCAAATTTTGGCTGGTCATCATATCCTGTACCAGTTGTACTTACGTGCAACTCGGATTTCCTGTATTGCAGAAACAGCTGTGGCTGTCAGCCCATTATTAAAGGTGCTTTTGGCTTGACACACAAACAAACCTTCTTCTCTTGTACTGAGACTAGAAATTGTTAACACCGCTGTTCTTGTATCGAAGCTGATGAACTGACTGTTTATTTCATTGTTGTTCCACAGCCACTTGTATCTGCAAATACATGTGAAATATCATTGGTCAATCCAAATTAAGTCTGTGCCATGGTTATGTGTGGGTGCGTGTGAGCGAGTGACAGAGAGCACGTGCGCGTGAGTTTCTCTGTGTGATTGTTTTAGAGTGCATGTGTCTTAAGAGAGCGTGCGTGCGTGCATGTGTGTGTGTGTGAGGAATAGAGGCTGGTGGTCCCTCCGGTTCATCTCTGTGCGTTGGGTAGGTGTAACTTGTATTTCAATTACTATGATTCCTGTTTTATTTCGATTATTTCTGACTGATTCATGCTTTATATCAATTATTTCTGACTGTTAACTGGTATTCTATAATGTGTGTTGAAGCCTTGTGTGTATGTGTGTGAGGGGGGGGGTTGTGGCATAAAAATCCATAAAAACACTTCACTCATTAGTGTTAGATAGCCATTGCACCTAATTATGCACACTAATTACACCCACAACATTCTTTTTCCTTTTGGATAACGCTTTTCAAAAGACAGTTCACAGGGATGATGTTATGCTGCATCAACCACATGGCACTATCTGGTTGTGCATGAAAGTGCATGCTATATATTTTATAACCCCAACAAAGGTACTGGCAGCGCTTAACTTAACCGTATGCAGATGCCAGCGACCAAGGGAGTTTACCGTATCCAAACACGTAGCAAAGAGAGGGCCGAAAGAAAGGACAAATACATGAAATCCTCGGGCTAGCTGTGTGAAGACTAGCGTCCTTAAAAAGAAAGGGATGGCAGATCTTTTTGAGGATCTGCCACGTTCCTTTCTTTCGGCCCTCTCTTTGCTACGTGTTTGGGTACGGTAAGCTCTCACATTAATGTGTGCACATTTTTTGGTGTTACAAATTTTAAATTCAGTGAAACAGACTGTCATGAATCCTGTGCATGAATTTCAGATTTACAAGCAACAGACAAGTATCTTGGATAAACTTTTCAGAGATCTGTCATATTGCAAGGAAATCCAACCTGCTGGAAAGAAATCAAGAGACAGAAATGGGTAGAGGAACGTAAACTCAAAAATAATGTCAAGAGGGGAAACGATCAAATCCCATTTCTTTTATTAACACTTTTAATACGCTTTAAAAAGTGATGATTTGGGAAACATATTATGGTTTAACATATATAATCAGTATATACTTACGATGGTGCAGGTGTACCAGTAGCAGTACAACCCAACTGTACTCTCTCATTTTCTGAATATACAAGCTGCTTCCGCTCTCGTGGAGTCACAATAGATGGCGGAACTCGAACTGTTGAAACAATGAACCATCTCCACTTACTACAATAAGAAGTGCACGGACGTGGTCAGGATTTTGTCCTTTGCAGTAATTTACACAAAGATAATCTAGAATCTTCTCATCTTAAAAGCCAAGATTACTGCAAAGGGTATTAACTGTTAAGCTTGTATTGCAAGTTTTTTTTAGCTCCCCCCTTTGTCAAGCACATGAAAAAATGACCATAAGACCAAAAACGTTCCTTAAGCATTTATTACAGTCAACTTACTTTCCTCAGGGTTGTTCTGTGCAAGGGCCCCAAGTGTCACAAGCAGCAGTTGCAATACAGCAGAAGCTGTCCACGCCATTCTTTGCCGATTTTTGCTCATCCAGTCTCCACCTGTCTGCTGTTACTCTTGTAGCTGTTTCCTTATGTCGCGTAATATTATTGTATGACAGATTTATTACCATAGTCTGCAAATAAAAACAGATCGGGACAAATCAGTGAACAATTATCACAATGCTGTCGCCAGCCATTAACTTTTTTTATTATTTTTTTTTATTCTTCTTTATTCTTTAACCCTCAGGGGGTATTCAGAAAAAATGAAAAAAAAAATTGTCAAAAAACAAACAAACAAAAAAAA
>SMGT01003410.1:7190-32651 GCA_004794575.1 Lanistes nyassanus | reverse complement strand
TAAACCCTGAATAGCACAAAATGCTAAAAATGGGCGGACTAGCCCCGGTCTCCCCTATGACCCGGGTTCAAACCATGGCTGGCAAGGTACACGGTCTGAACTCTAATCATGAGACGAAAGGTCACGAAGTGGACGCCCAGAGCTTCCTAAATGACACGAAAGTAGAAATATGCGGTGTAAACACGTCTTAAAACATTGGCTATTCACAGGTCATTGTACCTGCTGGCCAGGTACTCGAACCCCCCCCCCCAGACATTTTCACCTCCACCTTTATGAACGAAGACAGAGATATGCAGTTTCGTTAACATCAAAAGAAAAAACATTGAGAACAACAACCTGCTGAATTTCCATATGTTCTTTACCATCAAAAAGATCGAGCATTAACCTGGCAAAGTGACCGAGATCCATTCAATTCTTGTCAATGTCACTGAGTTCATGTCACTATAGATAATGTTTACAAGGAATCTCTGAGGTCACACACAGACGGAAACTTTAAGATACAGATCTTTACGAAGCCCTTCTCAGTTTTCACATCGCCGAATGAAAAGGTGGTTGACTGAGTATCTATAAATACATTCCTCCTTTATTTGTTAAAGTAATCAAAGATTTTTTAAAAACCCATAGGTTTATTAAAGTTCTCAAGTATCAAAAAGCCCATACCTTTACTGAAGTGCCCCTGAGTTTATTAATGCAACCATACATTTAAATGCCAGTACATTTATTTTTTTTAAAAAAAAGCACACAATTCGTTAGTCCAGGCCTACCCTTACGTTGAATAAAGGTTCGGTACATATATTTTTACCTACACATTTTTTAACGTACCAAACACCTCAGAGAAAGAAAGGCCTGTTCATGGGCCTTTATAAAGGAAACGAAAGTACAAACATTTTCAGATCCCACTTCCTTTTTCTACTTTCACATTTTACAATATTATTGCTCCTTCATATACTCTACCTGAACACAATGTTGCTATGGTACTTAACGGTCTTTTTAAAACCAGAAAATGTGACTTTTTACCAAACCTCATCATGACGGCAGTGGCCAGGTTCATTGAAGTAGTACACATATTAGTCTGGCTAAGCAAGCAGTAAGATAATCACAAATAGTTATTCTCAGTTTTGCGAGTAAATGTGTGTGTGTGTGTGTGTGTGTTTCATATTTGTATCTTATATCTGAATGTGTGAGTGTATGCTTGCACGCGTGCATATCTTTCTTGCTTTAATAAATATTTCATAAATATTTGTACCTCATGACATCACAAATTTTCAAGTCCTTAATTAGCCCTAAAGGGACGTAACACGGCATCAAACATTCAAGTGCACGACACAATGTGCGATTTACTTTTCTTTCATGGTATGATTTGATGGCTTCCAGCCACAATCAGTTTAACTGCCCGTGACGTTAAAAGAAAAAGCCGGGAGATGCCTATTTCAACTGGTCAACAGAAAAAGGAAAGCACACTTCATGGAGGCATGTTGTCTGTATGCCAGTCCTCTGTTTGGAATTGATTTGTCCTTTTGAAGCGAGCGTTTCTGTTCTGGTGCAGTGTTAGTCTTAATGCGGTATTAATCTTCATGTGGTATTAGTCTTCATGCGGTATTAGTTTTCGTGTGGTATTTGTGTTTTAGGAAAGAAAAGTAACTACCACCAACAGGTCACGTGACAATCGCGATGCTTTTATGGTTTCTCAGCATTTTCTTTCTAGAGCGAATCAGGTCAAGTTGCAGTCGTCGCGATCGTTGTATTTTCACTTTTATGTCGAACAATGACGATTTATCTATGTCGTGTTCACGCCTAGTCAGATAATAAGAGTATGCCAAACAAACTAGTCCTGCTAAGCAAACACTGCTTTATCCTGAGAGATACTTGTAGTGGACGGGAGAATAGACCAGCGCTGCTTACACGGGTAAGGATTAAATGTGTAGGTCCAATGCATAATGATAGTGTCATTGGGTGAACTTTCTTCCTCCTCTTAGTTGCATGTTTTCTCTCATACCACACAGTGATAACAGACGTGGCAACGAGATTCTTGGTCTTGGTACAGGTTTATTAACATATTACAATGAAAACGAAACCCAATGAATGCATCAGGATCTCCGAATTTGGTACAACAATGTGACCAAAATACTTTCAATTACAATGCCAGCAAAACAGGATTATGGTGTATGAAATTCGAACCAATAAGAAACAGTATATTTGTATTCACGCTCACACTTTCTTCTGTTTTGTTTCCAGCTACAGTACAGCTCCTGCAAACACAATACAGAACCATGTATTCTCTTCTGCCAGCGTATTGATTATAAAGAAGTCCTTACCAGAATGCGTAGGAACTCAAGTAGTACTCTCGCCTTCTAAATGAACTCCTTGAATAGTTATCATTTCTTAATGTGCGTCTTGCCCATGCAGAATTTTATCCCGGTATAGGAAAGGAATAGCTATTCCCGAATATTTTCTATTCCATTATTAATTTAATACAGTTTGCATGCATACGGGGCCAGATGGTTTATGAAACTTTGTAGAAAAAGAGGTCCAGAAACGCACACACACCGGCACGCACTCATTCGCAGACGCATTTTATTGAAATATTTAAAGGTTCTCGGCAAGAACGAAAGTCCGATTTCAGATCGAAATAGCATCATTGGAACGTCACGACATCATTTTGTCAATAGTCAATGACATTGAAGAAACCTCCACACTCTGGAACTTATCGCTCACTCCACGTGAGCAAAAGAATGTACCCAGAGTGCAGTGTCTGCTGTCAAGATATTGAAGGTAAAAAAAGCCCAGCTTACCTTGCCTCTAAGAGACTTGGATCTCGACAGGGTTGTAACGGGAGACATCCACGTTGTCAGTGTACAGACAACCCTTGTGGGGGTTCCTGTATAGAGAATAAATGGATAGAAGACGACTGAATAGGTAAAGGGAAGGAGCGGGGGACAGAGGGGTAGAGACGGGAGGGGGGAGTGCATGCAGGTGGGTAAGCAGCAAATATCCATCGTGAAGGCAGAAAAAAACCCCCAGGCACTTCGGTGATTACACAATGGGGAGTTGGCCATACACTTGTAAGTCTGCAGAACCCACCTGTAAATCCCACCTTTCCCTGATTTAAAAAAAATCAGCTTGTTAAAATTTCTCATTTTTGTCAACAAAACGGGACACGTTTTCATCATTTCTGAACACGGTGTTCTTCAATGAGCCGGTAGCTTTTCATTATGATGGTGTTAACATATTATTAACGCGTTGATGCGTTAAGATGAAAGGGTACTTGACAATGTTTTGGACAATTCACAGCTGACAATTTTCTCGTAATTAAGAAAAGAGTTATACCTGAACGTGCGGTCGAAGTAACGTGCATAGCATTGTCGAAGGACTGATCTTTCGCCAGCCATAAAGCCATTTGATCCTCCGGCACATTCGGGCATGTCGCTGTCGTGTTTCAGCCCGAGGCTAGGATTGAAGGAGAGAAACATTAACTGGCTTGTGGAACATTTCTTTGTTTCAGGGAATGCTGTTGATAAGCAATGCATTGAAAGTCTTCCTCGGGAGATTTTGAATGCAAAAGAATATCAATGAAGTGATTGCAGCAATGAATTTACTTGGTAGAGCAAAAAAGATGACAAAATAATAGAAGCTATGAGCTAATGTACAATAACATCAACAAACCAGCGAAACATTCACCCAGCCCCGGCCATCCTGCATTCAATAGCCAGGCGACCAGCCAGAGAGCCAAGGAAACGAAAAAAAGCCTCTGTACTATATAACGGTAAATTTAAAGCTGAAATGGAATGTCATTATAAAATACATGCCCAAATGCATGACCTGAGAAACAAAAATACACCATGCGCACACACGCACACACGCACACACGCACGCATACTGTAAGTCAGAACAAGGAGGAGAGATTAGGGGCTGCAGAAGCGATCATTACAATGTTGTCTCCCTTTGAAAAGTTCGCACAGAACCTACTTGTGGCCGAATTCGTGAATTCCAGTCCATTTGTCGAGGCTGGCTCCCTGGATAATCGAGCAGCGCTTTCTGGGAATGCACACACCGCCCGCATTGGACTGCCCCATGTTTCCTTCAGCTTCCCTGTTTGTCAGACAACGCAGTCAGTAACTCAAACACGTAGGTGTGTTTTTTCACAACAAAATCTGAGACATCTATGTACACTCACAAACATGTACACGCATGCGCATGCACACGCGCGCACAGACACACACACCCTCACTCACTCACGTGCCCGAGCACACACACACACACGCATACATAGAGATGCTGGACTTAAACACGCATGTAACTGCAGTGATGCATCTCTCAGTCCGTCGTTTCCTCGCTCAGTGCCTCATGCTCACTTCTCTTGCCTCAATCATCCATTCGCTCTCTCACCCTCTCACTCAAAAGGAAAAAAATGGGACAGAATGTGAGTGAGCGAGAGAGGCCATTGAAGGGTGGGGATGCGAAGAGAAAGTGAGTGAGCGAGAGATGCCATTGAAGGGTGGGGATGCGAAGAGAAAGTAGAAAGAAAATAAAGCACTGCCCAAGGAGAAGGGTGGTGAGGGTGGGGAACGCATGATTGGGGAAAGACGAAGTTACAAAATTAGGACGAATTAGGTTGGGGGTGAAAGAGGGCAAAGAGAGAATAAACGCATTACATACGCCGTGTATAGCATGATGGAGTCGAAAGGTTCATTCACGGTATTCGTGCAAAGCATCCTCAAACGGTCGTTCAGGTGACTATGGGAGTCATCGTACCACGACTGTAGACAGCAAGCGAAGTGTCAGTATATACGACAATTAGGACAATAC
Source organism: Lanistes nyassanus (assembly GCA_004794575.1). Lineage (NCBI taxonomy): Eukaryota > Metazoa > Mollusca > Gastropoda > Architaenioglossa > Ampullariidae > Lanistes > Lanistes nyassanus. The sequence continues at coordinate 27,845 of SMGT01003410.1, read as the reverse complement.
GATATTAGTACTTAGTGTGGCCATACGTTTACAAGATAAGCTTTTGTAAATGCTTTCCTAACGTTCACGCCAGTAATGATTTTAGGCTTAAATAACTTCACTCAGCTGCACATACGAACCGACAGCAAAGCGATCTTGAGCCTGTGTATAATTTTTATTTATTTATTTATTTTGTTGCGCTTAACTTCCAGTCGAAAGCTGTGTGCATATCAAGACAGTGTTGCTTGGACAAAGTTCACGTGCTGCCACACGTGGGACTGCTGTCGCAACACAGGCTTCAGTCCCTCCCAGTCACATTATACTGACACCGGGCCAACCAGTCCTAGTACTGTTCCCTGTAGTGCCAGGCGTCTGGCAGGGCAGCTACTAGTTTGTCAGTTTTTAAGTCTTTGCTATGACTCGGGTTGCGAACGACTGACTTCTCGGCTCGAAAGATGACGCCTTAATTTTAACTACTAGACCACGGGGGCGGTCCAGTCTGCATATAACAAAGACCAAACATATTTTAATTGGGGCATCTGAGATCAAAACTCTGTAGAATAATGGAAATACATGCTGCAATGAATTTTAGCAGCCAGCGTTTCCACTCACCGGGTTCTCCCGCCAAAGCTGTATATTTACGACTTTAATGGTGATTTCCCATCCAATCAGTGACGGGTTGTGCAGAACGGATGCAATCTGTCAGAAACACCATTATAGTGATGTTAGGATTGTGTCAACCTAAGACCAAACAATTTTGCTAAAGATTCTGTCAACACAAGGGTTCCCATGATATTCCAAGATCTGCCAACGTAACGGCAAACGTAATGTAGATAGAACTGCGAGAAAGTAATGGCGACCATTATGTTGCAAGAACTCTTCCAGATTAAAGCCGACTATAATGTTGTTAAGACTGTTGTTAATCAGTCAGCTGTCGACTGAACTGAAAGTTTATCTGGGCGACAAAATGTGGGGGTATGAACAGAACTCACGAAACTCCATTTGCGAGCGATGTAGTCTGTGAACTGTTGATCCGTTGACAGGCCAAACCTGTTGTTCATTTTGTTCATGTGAGCTCGGTCTACATAGACTCCCACCTCCACTGTCACCCTCCTGTCGTCCACGGACCGCTTGACCACAGCTGCAGGTGCAAAAGACAGGAAAATTCCATAAAAAGCGTACCTAACTGGTGCGTTGCTAATACAAGGAAAGATTACACCTTCAAGCTAGAAAAAAGTTCAACCAAATCTATCGCTCTCAAATGCGATCAAGATAGAAAGGAAGCAAGAAAGAAAGAAAAGAAGTGAAGGAAGCAAGCAAGAAAGAAAAGAAGTGAAGGAAGCAAGAAAGAAAGAAAAGAAGTGAAGGAAGCAAGAAAGAAAGAAAAGAAGTGAAGGAAGCAAGAAAGAAAGAAAAGAAGTGAAGGAATAAAGTAAGAAAGAAAAGAAGTGAAGGAATAAAGTAAGAAAGAAAAGAAGTGAAAGAAGCAAGAAAGAAAAAGGGGAGGGAGAAAGGGAGGAAGAAAAGACTCACAGATCAGAGGATTAATGGATGGAAAAACACGTACATGGCAAAGCTGAAATGAAACACATAAGTGGACGATAAAGTGTACAGATTTCTTCGTATTGCCCTTACTTTCTGAATTTTCGTCAACTACTACATCCTGTGTGTCTTCCAGCACATCGTCCTGGGATGAAGTGTTGTCTTGTGACGCACCAGACCACGTGAGCAGCACTCGCAAGGGGAGGTCATCGGAGTTGGAGGTGACAGTTTCCGGTACTGGGTGAAGCTTGAAGTCTCGGTCGGGTGTAGAAATGGCTCCCATCTGAGAGACATTTGGAAATATTGCGACACTTTGTGTTCATCTCTACTTCTAACTACAGCAGAATAAATATATCGAGAAGAGCAAGATAAACTCAAAACTCAATTTAAGCTGTCTACACTGTGAATTTTTAATACTAATTTATCGCCTACGATTTCATCAGGTACTGTCGAAGGTAGATGACTATCCTCAAGTTTTCCTAGTTTCGTCGTGCTATTCTTTCGCCTGCCATTAGAAATGACTCCACTGCTGCCTTCTCTTCCTTATTCTCACCCCGTTGTGCCTCGATTTATCTGTTTCTTCCTTTTCCGTTCTATCTTTTATTGCCTGTCTGTCTGCCTGCCCGTATACATGAATGTATGCATTGCTTGTATCTGTGTGTGAGTACGCGCCAGGATATCGATATATATAGAAATTCTCTCGCCACCTCCCCCATCTCCCTTAACCGATCTCACCACTTGTCCATCACACAGCCACAGTGAAGCGTGTCCAGCTTTCTCTTTCAACGGGCCGCTGAAGATGCAATCTCGGATTTGGGGATAAATCACTTTGGTGCTGTTCAAAACTTGCACAACAACTTTAGTCTTCGAATCCATTACAGAACGTTTCTGGAGTGACATGTGCAGTCGCTCTCCGGAAGTCAGATGCAGCTCGAAGTCTCTGGATTCTGTTGAGGGATGAGAGGCGTGCAATTCGACGTCTCTTTTCGAGAGGCTGAAAGTTTATTAAATTGAGGTTTGTTAATTTATTATGCACATTTACAAATCGTTAGCTTCTATGATACATTACACAAACACACGCACGCATAAACGCACGCACAGACATATGTTAAACGAATGTCATTTTTATGTTTAAACAGCTTTGCCTGTCAGACCTTAAAAACGTTTTATTCGTGAGTTTTTGTTCAATTCATATTTTCCAAACAATGGAAAATAAACGAAAATTAATGCTGTTGGTGAGAATGCATTATATTACTGTGCAAATTGTAGTCATGTTTGCAAGATTCGGCAAAAATCTATCTTACTGTCTGCTTTCTCCAGATTCCATACTTTTGCCGTAGAGTGTAGCGAGGGCGTAGTCATCTGCCTCAGCTGCAGGAAAAAGTACAGGTCTTAACATAATATTCTGTTATAATTTTTTATTCTAAGACATAAAAACAAAAACACTTGAAAATCATAAAGACACAAAATGTAGGCAGACGGATTTGAACCTTGTGGAATGGAACACCATTCGTTCGGACGTAACGAGTTTTTTTTCTATAGATAGTGAATCTATAACAATCAGAGACCAACAACGCTTTTAAAATAAGTTTACCAGAAAAAACTTACATTACACAGATCAGCAAATCATCATTGGTGATTCCCTATTGCTGTTTGTGAATGTCCATCAAGCATGATTTTCTACGAATATGTCAAGTTTTTTTTAAGAATGTCGACTTTATTTAAAAAAAAAGCAAACTAACAGTAAAAAGTCCGGTCCTCCTATGGAAAAGCTGTAAAGTTTCGAAATTTCGGTTCTTGAAAGTTAAGAGAAAGTCGACTTACCATCCCGAACTACTCTTTGTGCATGATTTACAAATTCCGCATCCTCCAAAATGTCCCGGAGCTGTTGGCCATTCGGCGTCAGACAGGCGCATCCAGACATGAAATTAACAATTATTCACCAAAAAACGATTCTAGACATGAAATCAGCAAGTACTGAGCAAATAACGATTCTCTAATTATCTTTGTCCATTTAAGGGGATTGTCTCAGCAAACAGAGTTGACGGGTGTACAGAGAGACAAACGGATAGGTAGATATGATGGCCGTTATAAACGGAGATACATAGATACACACATGCATACAAGCACGCTGGCAGACCACAGACAGACAGACAGACAGACAGACAGACAGACAGACAGACAGACAGACAGACAGACAGACAGACAGACAGACAGACAGACAGACAGACAGACAGACAGACAGACAGACAGATACTCACGGCGCGGTCGTGTAGCGCTGCCCCCGTGTACACCACAAGCATACATAGAATCAGAAAGGACATCATGTCCAGTGTCGTACAGAGCAAACAGGCTTCACGCTGAATGAGATGAAAATCGGGAGAAGACAGCAAAGCTGTTGTAGACATACAGTTAAGTACAGTAAGCTGTGAGATCTTAGATCCTAATATTGTGTACAATAATAATCTTTACCTCCTGATTTATTTGTAGCAGCTAAAAATACTAACGTTCTTCTCCGAGATGCAGATAAGGTACTCGCATTTAATGAAAAAAGAACCGGTAACAAGTAAAGGCCAGCGTGCATAAATGTGCAGAAAGTTGCATAAATATTGTGGAGAACCATTTCAGCCCATTTCTGAAGATTACTGATTGGACACACTCGCTACGGTCAGAAAATATGAAAAAAATCTAACATGTTTGCAATAAGAACGCAAAAGATAACTAATGACATTTGCTATTGTAGTTCTAACGAAATTTTCAGCCAGTTTCAGGAAGGATTATTGATTGCACACATGCGCTACGGTCAAAATATACGAACGAATATTTTAAGAACCCTAAAGATAACTAATGGCATTTGCTTTCGCTAGTTTTAGTGTATTAGATGCCATACAGAATTGTAGTGATATCTTTAATAATGAAAGCATACCAATCTGTACATTCTGTGGCTTTTTTTAAGCACTCAGAGAAAACAGTCTTGCATTTTCGGTGAAAATTACGTTATATACGTTTGAAGAAGTTGGCTACATTTTCAGAAGCGGATAAACATTTATTTTTACTGCCATGTAACATCTTTGCTCCATCAAAAAATCTGATCATCATAAGAAAAACAATGTGTACATTGACAAAAGTCTAATCTCTCTTTTAACTACAACGAAATACAATTTTACTTCAAATTTTATGGATCCATACAATGTAATCATTTGCAAATATAAACAGGAGAACAGTTAGGAAGAGTAGTTTTGCGAAGAAGAGAGAAGAACTGTACGACAAAAAGGCATTTCTGAAATTACCTGACGTGAAAACAAGGCTGTGCTGTGGGTGGAAGAGACTTGTCTTTCCTGGTCGTCTGACTTCCACGAGGCTCCCTTTTGTTCCCTGAAGGGCCCGTGATTTTCTTCCAACGAATGTTGGTGTATTTATACGATCGCATCGCCAAAGACTTGATGACTTAACGTCTTTGGTTAGTTACTGCCAAGTTCATGACCTTATCAGCCGAGTCAGCAACATTCAGATCAAACGGAAGGGGCCCTCGTACACAAGAATGTAACAAGAGACCCACAAACACCTCCTGCCCACTTCTCTACCCCGCCCCCTTTGTCCCACGAAGGTTTTGGGTTACAGCGAGGACATCGAATGAAATCTCGCGCGTCAAACCTCCCTGAGGCGTTACATTTTGACCCTAACCCCCATGCCCACTCCTACCCATAACCATCGCTCCCCCACCCAGTCACAAAGACATCCAGGCACGCTCGCTCACGCACTTACATTCACATATTTTTATCTTAATACCTACAGGACACTCATTACGAAAACGATGTGTGGATTATAAAAGGGAGGAAAAGGGGGGGGAGGGAAAAAAGGAAAAAAAGGAAGAAGGAAAAGAGTTTACAATGTCAAGACCATAGATCATCATATAGGGTGAGGAGATAATCAGGTTTGGTTAAACGAGGAAAACAATTAGAGAGTGTGTGTGGGGGAGGCAGGGGGGACGCTATACCTGCTATTAATTTATTTCAATTTTTTTCTGCATGTACTTTGGGGAAAAGGAGAACATTTTTCGAAATACTATATTTATCTATGGAGTAATCTTATGAAAATATATGTTCAGAGCCTTGTAAAATTCTTTTTGAGTGATACCCATGGGAAATCAGTCTACGTGTATCTTCTTTATAGCCTAATGACCAGTCTCTCCCCCTTCAACACACGCTCTCTCGCACGTACATCGTGTATGTGCATACACGCACGGACGCACGCAATCACGCACGCACGCAGCCCCCCCACACACACACCGTCCTGTTCATCTATTTTCCTTATTTCTCGCACGGATGTATGTATCTCTCATGCTTTATAAGTATTTGTATCAGTTTTCTTTGCTCATGAAAGATTGGCCGCATTGTTGACACGCCTTTGAGGGCTCCTGGCCAAGGTCAAGTTCACTGCCCGTGACAGCCCGTCGACGACCCTTTGAACTGGGCAACAGAAAAAGGACGCCGGACGACCGAGGCACAGCGGTAGTCAGCGCCGTGAATACCTGGTTCGGGGGGAGGGGGATAAATGCCTTTCCTTGTCAGCGATTTGCTATTCTGAAGCGAGTCTCAAGAGTGTGGAGACGAACATGCGGTATTTGTCGTCACGTAGGAAAAATAACTTCATGATTGAATGCCAGCCAAAGACAGAATCGGGTCACATGACAATTGTGATTCTTCTCGGCTTTGTCAGTGTTTTCGTTGCACAATGAAACGTTTACTTCTGCTATCCGCAGCAACACTGCAGTGCCGCATCTTGTTCGTTCGTTGATGTTATTAAAACCAGATTTTTTCCGCTCTTCCTTCCGATTTCCAGTGCATACGACCTTACTGCGTGCTCAGAGTTATCTCTTTCCACGATTTATATGCCCCAGCCTCTCACAACAGACTGCAGTCTACATTTACCTTTTAATAACAAATCAGAAGAACAATCGAGACTCCGTCCGGTAAACACAATCGAAAGATACGATTTCATCACAAAATATTTGCACACACACGTACACACAGTCACCGCAAACAGTCACTTTGAAGTCCACATGACTACTAAATGCGTCGAAGTAGTTTAATCCCCTGGAATAATCCAAGTCTTGGCAACAAACTCAGACAAGATCTCTAGACACGAACAGCTATGTAGTCTGTGCGACAGGGGAGTAAAAACAAAAGTATATTGACAAAATTAGCAAACTTTGTTAAAATTTACCCAGTACAGAGCGTTAACCATATGTACTTGGGTGTATTGTTTATTGTGTATTGTGTGTATGCGCGGGTGTCCTAAACTCTCTCTCTCTGTGTTCTAGATCATTATTACTTTGTACAGCGAAAGTTTCCTTGTGTTTCCTACGCCGAGTGAAGTACAATCGTTATGTGTCTTTTGTATGTTTTCTCTTTTTTTCTGACTACCTTAATTTCCGTTAAATGAAAGAATAAAGAATACTCGAATATGACTTGAAATAAATTCTCAGTTTGTACTCGTGTAGATGGCGAGATGACTGTAGAACTAATCGTTGGCATGGTAGCTGGCAGGTGAAATACTCAAGCCACTAGTTGTGAGATGTTGAGACAGTATGTCATTTGATTACGATGTTCAGGGCCGAATCTTGAATGCAGTGAACACGACGATACCAGACAGACACATGACTGTGTCGAAGAGGTCACCTGGGTTGAATGTAAGGATTAAATGTGTGCACGTGTTGCTGGTGAAATCGCGTGGAGTTTCCTTCTCTCCTCTGATTATGCAAGCGCAAGCGGCTGCACTCTTTCTCTTGCACCATGAAGCAATAACACAAGAAAAACGTCAACGAGATTTATAAACATATTTTAATGAAAACGAAACCAAATGTATGCTTCGGGGTCTTGTAATATGGTACAACCATGTGACCCGTGTTGTGTAAATTACAATGCCAGTAAAGGGGATTGTGGGGAAAAAAGAAGAAAATATGCATTTGTTTTCGTGCTGCCACCTCCTTCGGTTTTTGTTCTTCAGCTACATTACAGCTCCTGCAAATATAACACAGGGATATGGAGTCTTTTCTGTCAGCGTATTGATTACAAAGAAATTCTGACCATAACGCACGCGCAGTTAAGGAGAAATCCCGCCGTCTAAAGATAACTAGACATTTTTTTTAAATTGCGCAGTGCGCAAACAGAATTTGGTATTGGTTTAGGAAAGGAATAGCTGTTCTAGAAGATTTGCTTTACGGGTATAAATTTAATACGGTTTCCATGCATACAGGGACAGATGTGTTAATTAAATTTGTGAAAAAGGAAACCAGTACACAAACGCACGCACGCACGCACAAACGCATGCATGCACGAACTCATGCACGCACACAGTCACGTAAAGTGAAGTAAATATTCAAATGTCCTTAGTGAAAATGTAGCCTTCAAGAACGAAAGAATCCGATTTTACAGTGATCTCAGCAAACTACCCATTAGGCATTAGAACGTAAGATAGGGACTTTGCTTTCATGACATTATGTTGAAGAAACCTCAACTTTCTGGGACCTATCGTTACTCCACTTAAGCAAACAAACGTACCCAGAGTGCAGTGTCTGCTGTCAAGGTACTGAAGGTATGAAAAGCCCAGCTTACCTTGGCTCTAAGAGACTTGGATCTCGACAGGGTTGTAACGGGAGACATCTACGTTGTCAGTGTACAGACAACCCTTCCGAGGGTTCCTGTATGGAGAATAAATGGATAAATGTAGACTTAATGGGTAAAGGGAAGGAGCGGGAGACAGGGGTAGAGACGGGAGGGGGAGTGCATGCAGGTGGGTAAGCAGGCAAAGATCAACCGTGAAGACAAACATGCAATGTCGCCGTGCACTTAACCTTGACCGGCATTGTCATGCATTGACTTCTATGATTATACAATGGTCAGTTAGCTATACACGTATGTAAGTCTGCAAAATCCCTTGTAAATCTCACCTTCATCTAAACAGTGTTTAAGTACTCAGCTGTAGGTTGTTAAAATGTCTAATTTTGTCAACAAAATGAAACACGTTGTCTTCACACCTTAACTCTTTGGTCTTTTCATCACTAAAAGCCGACAGTTTGTCATTAGGATGCTGTTAACATGTTTCTATCTTACTGTGAGAAGCGTACTTGACCATTTTCTCTTTGACAATTGCACTTAACAATTTTCTTGTACTTCAGAAAGGACCGAGTCATACCTGAACGTGCGGTCGAGGTAAGGTGCATAGCATTGTCTAAGGACTGTCCTTTCGCCAGCCATAAAGCCATTTGATCCTCCGGCACATTCGGGCATGCCGCTGTCGTGTTTCAGCCCGAGGCTACAATTGAAGAACAGAAACATTAACTGGCGTATGTAGCATCGTTAAAAAAGTGCTTCAGAGAGTGGCTTTGACAAGCAACGCATTGACAGTCTTGCTAGGGAGATTTTGCATGTAAAAGAATATCAGTGAAGTGATTGCAGCTAAGAATTTACACTGTAGAGAGAAAAAGATAAAAGAAAGTAATTGCAGGTTTCAGTTCACATACAATTACATCAACCAACCAGCCAAACACTCAGACAACCCCGGCCACCCTGCACTCACCACTCAGTCGACCAACCAAACGAACGAAGGAAAAAAAATGAAAAGAAAAACCAGAACAAATTGTCTGTATAACAATCTTGAGGCTGAAATAAAAGGTATAAAAATAAATGCACAAATGCATGATCAAAGAAACATCAATGCGCCATGCGCACACGTGCACACACGCACGCATACAGTAAGTCAGAGGAAAGAGGAGAGGTTAGGGGCTGCAAACGCGACAATTACAATATTGTCTCCCTTCACTCGCATCTCTGCGCTGGAAAAGTGGTTGGCGGTGTATGTCCGTAGCGTTATCGCTGCGCTTGGGTTTTGGCGCTAGCTTACTATTTTGCGCCGACTAAAAACACGAAAGTGGTTCACTGAGAAGGGATGTCACTCGTGTTCTCCTATACAAGAATCATTTCTTTACAGAGTTCCTTCCCTTAGACCACAAAGTAGACAAGTTTTCAGAGTTCTGTGCTTTTCGATGTGCTACCTCGTTAGTGGGCAAAAATGACCGGCCGCCATTTTCGAATGTCTTGTGACGGTATGAAAAACTCTGTCCTTCCATTTCCAGCGCGTAACTTCACTCGATCGGGTTTTCGCGTTACGTCAGATTAGAGCGTCAAATCGTGTTTATTTGACGTAACCCACGCGTGACGACAACGCGTCTGTTCGCGTGTTAACGGCCAGTATCGGAATCAGACCACTGCACTTTTCAGCCGGACAGGCCGCATCTCTGTAAGCTGCGCAGTTAAACGTCACAACCGACATCCGACAGGAGCTGACCGCTGGAAGGTCTACATCACCGTGCGGCGAAACTAGTCGTCTGGAGGACTGTGTCGCCATTTCGCCATTTTACCATTCCGCCTTTTTGCCATTCTACTGTTTCGCCATTTCACCGTTCCGCCACTTCTCTATTTCGCTTCTCCTGTTCGCTGTCCCACGTTCGCCGGTTCTTCGTTCTTCGTCCAGTTCAACGCTTCATCCTTCGTTCGCCGTCACCTTCATCAGCATCTCCAACACTGCACAACCGTCAACACCCCATCTGTCATCGCATCAGGAACATCGACCAGTGTCACGCACGCGGACTGTGCCATCTCACGCGCGAGATAAGTCGTGTATTATGGGCTGACGCAAACGTGGTGACTCTGACATTTGTGGTCGGTGTGAACATTTTCACAACACAACACTCTCTTCAAACATTCACACTAACATTATCGTTGCCATTCACATCAACCACACATCATCCATTTCATTGTGAGTTAATTAAATGTGGGTTTTCTATACACGGTCGACTTTTTTCTTGAAAAAAGAACGTGTGCATCTGGTGTGTGACAGTCGCTTTTGCAGGCTTCTACCTGTTCCAATGTACTTCCGCTGTAAGTGTACAGGCGCACATCCAGGTGCAAAACACGACTCGTAAATCGTTACATGTCTGCTCACAAATGTTCGAAAATTTATCGTCAGAAGACGAAAATGATGTCCTCACTAACCTTAGTGAGGAGGGTAAAGACGATAAATTTGTGTGGATTGCATTTCTGTGGATTACAAGTGCTGCAGACGGCTGTATTACGCGATCGAGTGTTTGGTGTCAATAAACACATACACTTTGGTTACATAATTCAACACAGTCTTCCACACACCGTCAGCAATAGACGGATTTCAGGTAGGAAAATGCTTTTTCCAATTAAATTTATCTTTCCAACAACGTTCGAAGTAAGTTTCTAACTTTCATAGTTTTTTTTAACAATTTTTCGAAATTCGGTAAAATCGCACCAAATCGCCCCAAAATGCAGCGACTGCAGCGACGGCGCGCATTGTAGGATGCACGTTTCGAATGTTAAAAGTTCGCATAAAACCTACTTGTGGCCGAACTCGTGAATTCCAGTCCATCTGTCGAGGCTGGCTCCCTGGATAATCGAGCTCATAACGGATAATCGATAATGGAGCTCATTTCGAGATATTTTCACTGTTTTAGAGAAGGGCACTCATACAATGTCTTCTGAAAGTCTCCTAAAGGTTATGGATGGTTGGTTGGTTGGCTGTTTGTTGCTTGACTTCCCGCGAAAACCAAGTGCATATCAGGACAATGTTGCTTAGACTAGTTTACGTGCTGCCACACACGCACACACACACACACGCGCGCGCATAAAGTAAGTCAGAGGAAGGAGAGATTAGAGGCTGCAAAAGCGACAATTACAATATTGTCTCCCTTTTAAAAGTTCGCATAAAACCTACTTGTGGCCGAACTCGTGAATTCCAGTCCATTTGTCGAGGCTGGCTCCCTGGATAATCGAGCAGCGCTGTCTGGGAGTGCATACACCCCCTGTGTAGGACAGCCCCATGACACCATCAGCTTCCCTGTTTGTCAGACACCGCAGTCAGTAAGTCAGCTTCAACACACAAGTCTGTTTTATTCACACCAAAAACTGAACCATTTATGTACAGGCATACACCTTTGTGCGCGCGCATGCAGCCACGTACACACTCACGCATATACAGATCAGTTCAACTAGGCGTACGTGATAAATGCAGTAATATATCTGTCCATCCTTTCGTTTTTCACTCTCTCATTTACTCGATTAATCACAACCATACTGATCTTTTCACGCTCATTCCTTTACGATCTCGCCTCACTCGTTCGCTGTTGGTCGGAGGAGAGAAATAAAAAAAGTGAGAGCAGAAGAAGGCCAGCACCGATCAAAGCAAAAGATGAGTGTAGGACAACGCGTCAGTACTAAGACCAGTTACATACGCCGTGTACAGCATGATGGAGTCGTAAGGTTCATTCATAGTATTGGTGCAGAGCATCTTCAAACGCTGGCCCAGTTCAAACTCGGATTCTTCGTACCACGACTGTAGACAGCAAGCGAATATACTTGTCAGTACACGACAATATGATATTGATACATGAAAATGCCATCTGTATGACATGGCCACAAACAGAAATACAATTTAGTATATGCGTTTGCAAGTACATGATTGCTAAACATGCAACGTGGTTATTAGAAAATACTTATATTGGATAAGTCAAACAAGCAAGGATAAGTCAAACAAGCAAGTATTATGTTCTTTTTGCACCTCGATTACATAAAAAAGAAAGAAAGAAACAAACAAAGAAAAAACAAAGAAAGAAACAAAGAAAGAAAATGAACGCTCTACAGAGAGGGACCGAGAGCAAATCGATCTTTCGTGTGTATAACAGAGACAAATCGTGTTCCACTTGGTGCTGTTGAGAGCCAAATCTCCTTGGAATAATGAAAAGACATACTGTGGTGACTTTAATACTTAGAGGTTCTACTCACCGGATTCTCACGCCAGAGCTCCAGATTAACCACTTTAATGGTGATGTCCCATCCAATCAGTGACGGGTTGTGCAGAACGGATGCAACCTGTCAGAAACACCGTATTCTTGCTAGGATTTTGCAATGTAAGGCCAGCCATAATGTTTCTAAGAGTATGTCAACGTAAGGCCGTCCATAAGGTTTTGCTACCAAGATTATGTCAGTGTATGGTGGCCATTATGTTGCAAGGACTGTCCCAGCCCAAAGTAAGCCCGATCATAATGTTGCATAATGTTTCGAGTTTTGTGCCAAAGTGAAGGCAAACATAATGCTGCTAGGACTGGGCCAACGTAAGGCCCCTATAATTAATGTTTGTAGGATGAGTCAAAGTCAGGGTTACAACACGTTTCCCACCTGTGCAGGCCACAGAGATGTTAACCAAAAGAAAAAAATCAATCAGCTGTCGACTGAACTGAAAGTTAATCTGGGCGACAAAATGTCGAGATATGAACAGAACTCACGCTACTCCATTTGCGAGCGATGTAGTCTGTGAACTGTTGATCCGTTGACAGGCCAAACTTTTCGTTCATTTTGTTCAGATGAGCTTGGTCTACGTAAACGCCCACTTCTATTGTCACCCTCCTATCGCCAACTGACCGTTTGACCACAGCTGCAGGTGCAAAAGACAGAAAACGTACTTTTGTAACGCCTCCATGCGTCACTCGCGTTCGTACGACAACACACTACGACGACAACGACAAAGTTGATTAATTGAAGAAAATTGAGTAATGGGCGGAGGCACGGCGTTTCATCTAAAATGCTATTTCTCTAATCTTGATAGTCTAGTGGTTTCCTATCTTGGACCTGTCTCTCTAATCTTGATAGTCTAGTGGTTTTCTATCTTGGACCTGTCTCTCTAATCTTGATAGTCTAGTGGTTTTCTATCTTGGACCTGTCTCTCGAATAATGTCGTCTTCAGTTTCTAACTTGCCTATACCTTGCTTATCACATCGAGCTAATCGTCTCCCCACATCTCCTCACGGTATACACAGCTGCCGGAGCAGCCCGGTGGGCTTACGCCACGAGGAGGTTCGGGCCATGTGCTTACGCCTTCCATCTCTTCACTGCTGCCTTCCCAGGCCCGCTCTGAGTCTCAGAGGTATCTCCCCGAAGGGACCCTCCGTGGGTGTCCCCTCTCTCTCCCTTGGTCCTCTCAAAGCCTGTCCTCTGGTCCTCTCCAAGCCTGTCCTGCCTAAGTCGCTGGCAGGCCCGCATATATTGGGATGAGGGGCATCCGAAATATTCTAACGAGCCTCTCTCACTAGCGAGTGTCCCGTCAGCGCTCCTATTAGCCAGTGGTGGTGGTGGTTATTTAGAGGGACTGCTTCCACCTCGCGGTGATTTCGCACTATTGGGGGGGGGGGGAATGGGGTCCTATTACTAAACTATGCACTGAAAGAACCACCAGACTGATGGCTGCAGTAAGATGGTCAGTGCGGGCAGGCAGTTTAATGTGCCCCCGTCCTATTAGCCACTCTCTGACAGCCAGATTTATGTTGTGGTTTTGGTCCCACTCGAGCGGGGTAATGGTGCCATTATCCTCAACGCTCGAGGTCGACCTTTGACTAACTTGGTCAACACCCCTGGGTTTCCCGATCATTCAGCCATCTTGGTAGTTGTTAATTGCAGGCCGCCAATTACCTTCCAACGATTAACAGGACTCGCCTACCAGTACGGCTTCATTTGCCGTATTGTCTTTCGGACTTCCCTGCAGCACTTGGCTAATCCGCCATAGGTCAGTCCCATTATGCAGCCAAGCCTTGTCTTTCACCACATGACTAGTAGCGAGCAATTTCATCCTTACCACGATTAATCTGTCTTCCAAATCATACAAAATATACGTGTTGTATACGCACCAGACACGCGTATTGTTATATCTTTGCTATTAAAAGAAAAGATTACAAACTCAAGCTAGAAAAGTAAACCGTTTCTACCACTCTGAAATACGTTACAAGAAAGGAAGCAAGAAAGAATGAAACGAAAGAATGGGGAAAGGGAGGAAGAAATAAAGGAAGAAAAAAAGAAGGAATAAAGACGCATGGATTAAAGGATTAATAAAGTAAACCAGAATACTGGAGTATAACATATCAATGGAAGATAAAACGTACAGATTTCTTCGTATTGCCCTTACTTTTTGAATTTTCGTCGACTACTACATCCTGAGGGTCTTCCAGCACATCGTCCTGGGATGAAGTGTCGTCTTGTGACGCACCAGACCACGTGAGCAGCACTCGCAAGGGGAGGTCATCGGAGTTGGAGGTGACAGTTTCCGGTAGTGGGTGAAGCTGGAAGTCTCGGTCGGGTGTATGAATGGCTCCGTTCTGCCAGAGATTTGGAAATATTGCGACACTTTGTGTTACTCTCTACTTCTAACTAAAGCAGAACGAATATATTGGCCAAACAAGGCAACCAAGCTCACATTAAGCTATGTGCGGATTTGGACTGTTTTACTGTTTTATCGTCTGCGATTTGATCGGTTACTTTCATAGCAAGATGCTCGTCCCAGAACTTGCTTCGTTTCGTCATTCTTGCTAGCTTTTCTTCCTACTGCGATTGGAATTGACAGAATTCCTGCCTTCTCTTTTTAAATTCTCTTTTTCTTATTCTCACCTTCTGCCCTTTGATGTGTCTCTGTTTAATTTATTCCTTCGCTTCCCGTTTTATATTTGTCTGTCTGCCTGCTTGTATACATAAATGGATCCATTAAATGTATTTAGTGTGTATGAAAGCGTGCATATCGATGTATGTATTATTACCACTTGTCCATCACACAGCCACAGTGAAGCGTGTCCAGCTTTCTCTTTCAACGGGCCGCTGAAGATGCAATCTCGGATTTTGGGATAAATCACTTTCGTGCTGTTCAAATAGTGCACAACAACTTTAGTCTCCGAATCCATTACAGAACGCTTCTGGAGTGACATGTGCAGTCGCTCTCCGGAAGTCAGATGCAGCTCGAAGTCTCTGGACTCTGTTGAGGGATGAGAGGCGTGCAATTCGACGTCTCTTTTCGAGAGGCTGAAAATTTGTAAAAATACAGGTTTGTTGATTAATTAATCACATTTAAAAATTATTTGCTTTTCTAGGACATAACTGACACCCACACACAAAAACATAAAAATATGTTAAAAGAATGCCATGTTAACATTTAAACAGATTTGCCTGTCAGAGTTCAATAAGAAGACGAAAGTTTCTTCAGTTTTTTTTTAATGTCACATCTTCAAGACGGTTCAGAATGAATACGAAGGCGTTTTTGTTGGCGAGAATCCGTTATTTTACTGTGAACATTGTACGGTAAGAATGTTTCTTACCGTCCGGGTTCTCCAGATTCCATATTTTTGCCGTAGAGTGTAGCGAGGGCGTAATCATCTGCCTCAGCTGCAGGAAAATGTGCTGGTCTGTTAGTTCAGCAGCAAACTTACTTATGAAGGACAGCCATTTTTTGTTGTTAATCATATCTTTTTTAAAAATGACAATACTAACATAACACGCCATTAATTTTTATAAATAACAAATGAGGACCGAGCGCTTAAATTATCAAATTATCACTCCAACAGGAAGTACTTGAAATGCTCAACATAACCGTATGCAGACGCACGCGACCAAGGGAGCTTACCGTACCCAAACACGTAGCAAACAGAGGGTCGAAAGAAAGGAACTTGGGAGATATGCAGAGGTTATGTTGAGCGTTTCAATTACTTCCTGTTGGAGTGATTAATTTTTATCATGAGACATAAAACATGAATAGAAGTCAGACGCTTGTAAAACTTTTGCTCACATGCTCAAAAAGCTATACAATGTGTTCTGTCTCATGAGCACTTCAGTAATAAGTCTAAAAGCATTTCTTAGGTCCACGAACGTTCGTCCTACTTCAGAGCAGTAGCACACCACTAAATTCCGACATATCAAGAAATGTTTGTTGCAGAGGAAAGTCAGCCACAGTGAGTCTTCAACATTCAAAGACCGAAAACGCTGCTGAAAGTAGTTTACTTCAAAGCTATTTGTGCAGAACAGAAAAACATTCTTTGGGATTCCTTATTACAGTTTGTGGATGTCCATCAAGAATTTCTTTTTTCTTTTTTTGCAAAAGCACATTAAAAGTAACTTTAATTATAAATCCAGTCCTTCTGCGAAGACACCATAAAGAATCAAATCCAGGGTTCGAGAAATTTCAGAGAAAGACCACTTACCATCCCGAACGACTCTTCGTGCATGATTGACAAATTCTGTGTCCTCCAAAATGTCCCGGAGCTGTTGGCCATTCGGCGTCAGACAGGCGCACCCAGACACGAAATCAGCAATTATTCATCAAACGACGATTTTGTAATTATCTTTGTCAATTGAAAAGGATTTTCTAAGTAAGCAGAGCTGACAGGTCGACGAACGGACTAATAGGCAGGTATGTAGGTAGGTAGGTAGGTAGGTAGGTAGGCGGATACAGACATAAAGACAGACAGGCGGGCAAGCAGGCAGACAGAAAGACATGCAGACATGAAGACAGAAAAACACACAGAAGTACAAACAGGCATACAGACAATCACAAGGACAGAGAGGCGGACAGACAAGCAAGCACACACACAGACAAATACATTGACACGGACAGACAGACAATTAGACAAAAACACAGACAGACATGCAGATAAACGCAGCGACAGACGAGCTGATATTTTGAAAGACAGATACGCAGACAGATATACAAAAGCACGGACAGACAAGCACACAGACAGGCATCCAGACACAGACGGACAGGTAGCTACTCACGGCGTGGTCGTGTAACGCTGCCCCCGTGTACCCCACAAGCATACATAGAATCAGAAAGGACATCTTCTTGTCCAGTGTCGTACAGAGCCCAACAGGCGTCACGCTGAATGAGACGAAAACCTGAAGATGACAGCACAGTTGTTGAGACTATATAGACACAGTTTATTAGGTAGTTACAGTCGCTTGAAAACAGTCAGATTTGAGAGCTTAATATTGTGTGAAGGATTAATTATTTTCTTCTCACTCGTATTTCCAGAAGCTAAAAAATACAAACATTCTTATCCGAGATAAAAGGTCCTCGCATTTAATGTTTAAAAAAAATCTGTAACAAGTACAAGAGAGAGTACACGGATGTTCGGAAATTTATTTTGCATAAATGTTGCGGAGAATTTTATCAGACCATTTTTCGAGATAATTTTTACGCACTCGGCGTGATCCAAAAAGGCATAAATCAAAAACATGTAATAATAATAATAAGAAATATATATTATTAAGTTGTATGGATCCATAAAATTTAAAGTAAAAGTGTATTTCGTGGTAGTCTAGAGTTCTGTCAGTGTTTCTACAATCAATCCTTGTTATGGAGCAAAGCTGATACACGGCGGGAAATTTTTTAAAATCCGCTTATAACAATTTCAACCAATTTCATCCAATGTATATAACAAAATTATTGCAAAAGATGCAGGACTGTTTCCTTTGAGTAGACACAAAAGCCACACAATATGCGGTCTGGTATGCTGCTGACATAAAAGATATCAAAGTCCCCGCAAAATCCTGGATATCATCTTGAACATTGAAACTAATGCAAGCAAATGTCACTAGTTATCGTTGGGACTGTTAAAAAAGCATTTTTACAAGTATCAGTAGCAGTACAGATAAAAAGTGCAGTGTTGGGAACAATACACGAGAGCTGTACGGCATGAAGACATTTTCGAAATTACCTGACGTCAAAACAAGGCAGTGCTGTGGACGGGAAAGAGTTGTCTCCCTTGTCGTCTGACTTGAATCTGCGGCGCCAGTGATTTTCTTCGAACGAGTGCTACCGTATATATACGATCACAGCGCCAAAGACTTACTCGAAGACTGAATGCATTGGTGACTCACCATGTTCGTGACCTTTTCACCCGAGGGAGCTGTATTAGATCAAACCGAAGTGGCCCTCTTCCACACAGGTGTGGCCAGGCATCCTTTACCCACCTCCCTTCCCTCTCTTGTCTCGTGCGGGGAAAGGGTTACAATGAGGTTATTGACTTCAATCAGGAAAAGCATACTCAACAAGCCCTCTGACGCTACACGTTTTCAACCAATCGCGTATACCTACTCCTACCCATAGTCCCCACTGGCCCACCCAGCCACAGAGACACCCAAGCACGATTGTTTACGCACTTGCACGCACATCTTCTTATCTTAATATCTCCACCACAGTTATTATGTAAACACTCGTGGATGCATGATAAAGGAAGAAAAAGAAAAAAACCCAGGTGACTGGGGCTTAAGATAATACAGGTAACAACAACAACAACAACAACAACAACAACAACAATGAGAACTTGGACACAAGAAGGCAAACAGGATACAAATGACGAAGTAAACTTTCGTGGAGTGTCAAGACAATGAATCACACTATAGGGCTAGTGGAGAACCAGAGGTGGACGAGGAAGGAGTAGAGTGTAAGGGGGGTGGGCGATATACCACCTACACAGTTAACAACTGGTCGATGGGGTTCGGGATTCAAGACAAAGAAGCAGCCCCGCATTGAGGAACATAATTTTGTCTTCTCCAAATAAGGTCTGTGTTTCAGCGACTTTACTATGCAAGTATTTTTGGAATGGAATGCAGTAGCTTGTGAAACTATGTGTTCAGAGACTTTTAAATTCATTCTGAGAGCTACATTTACATGCACACAGGCGAGATCAGTCTACGTGTATCTTCTTTATAAGCCTATGAAAGTCTCCCCGACTCAACGTTCCAGACACACACATAAACATGCACAGGCGCACAGACGCACACAGACACGCACTCACACACACACACACGCACGCACACACACACACGCACACACACACACGGACGCACACACGTACACTCACGCGCACACGCGCACGCGCGCGCGCGCACACACACACACAGGGCTTTTAGAGACAAACACTGTAGCTGTGAAAGCTCCTCTCGCTTCCCCTTGTCTCTGTCAGCTCCTTGCCCTCTCGGCCGCTCGCTGAACGTTCAAAATGTTTCCTTTTTGATAATAAATTTATTTGAGATTCAACATTCAGCTCTGATTTTCTTCCCTTACTTATATGTGTATAACCAAGACTTTACTTAGTTCTTGAATTCCCTTCCTCTTTTTTCCATTCTCTTTTTTATGTCTCCGCCTTTTCTTTTATCACAGAAAGGAAATGAAAGCGTTCTGATCTATACATATCCCCGCCACTCCATTTTTGAGGTTGAACTTACTATAGTGTCCTTTAAAGTTTATATGGAAACGAACAACATCTGTGGCATCATTTTCCCCTGGTCACTCTGTCTGAGCAACGAAACGTTTGCTCGGCAATATCCTTCACCTTTCTGCTTCCCATCTTCTCTCACCATCACTGTATTCAGGGTGATATGATTCTCAAGCTGACACTATTCCAAGGCACTTGCCCCTGACCAAGACCTGTCCTTGAATTGAACACATACACCTAGATATACCTTTGTACAATTTATGATTCCCTAGTACAATTTTTTTCCGATTACGTTGAACCCATGAAAACAAGAGAAAGACAACAGGTGACTGCGGCTGTAAAGGTAGGTCCAGTGTCCTTGTAAGATAAGTGATTTTTATTTATCTGTTTGTATCTGTTTGTTCCATCCTGAAGCAGGCGGTATGTCCCGAAATGTCGACTTCCTGTCTGTGTCTGGCTTGGCCAAGTTCCCTTTGTTGTGCCCATGAAAAAATTTATTATTTTGCGACCACAAAAGCGCCACATACCATATGATTCAGCACGTGCACACAGGTGCGCAGCGGAATTGGAAATTTAAAAAATTTACACAATATATTAGAGATTTAAAATAGCTCTGATCTGGTCTTCAATTGTAGTGGGAAGTCCTTTATTCCGTATACAGTTCGCTTATCCTATAACTATAAATTCTTTTAGATCTGAGTGATGTGCTTTGGGGTTTCTGCCAGGTTGCAATTATAATTACTATGGACTGTCGCCCTGGGCTTTTCTTTTTAATTTAAGCTTTGTCTAATCCCACGAGCCGTGACTAGCTGTTTTTATCCATAGGGTGTGACTCCGCGTATAAGCACTGTCTGGCGAAAGGCACAGTCAGAACTGAATCATGAACCGGAAGGTCAGGAAGTGTACGCCCTCGACATTCCCAGTGACGCAAAAGTAGAAACAGAATATGTGGGGAGACACGTCTTAAAAATCAAATAATCGCAAGCCATTGTTCCTGCTGGCCAGATATGCGGGGGGGGGGGGGG
>SMGT01003409.1:11328-30870 GCA_004794575.1 Lanistes nyassanus | reverse complement strand
GTTCAATAATTCTCAAAAGTCGAAGTCCAATAAGATAAGGTACCGCCCGTCGTGACACCCTCCCCCGCCAGCTTTGTTGTAAGGATAAAAAGCTATCGAAAATAAACTGATGCCAATGTCATTATGTCTTCGTTAATAGAAAGCTATCAAAACCAGTAAGAAAAAGCATTATTGATTCTAAAGAAACAGGAGTTCTGGTTTGCTATCAAATACAGTCACTGACAATCCATTTTATCATCATGTTTAGTCTGGAGACACAAGGCCCACTCACAGTTTTAGTGCAGCGGACTTTCACGACGTGTTTAGCCCTGACTCCAGGCAGTGAGCAGCCTTCATCGGAAGACAGACTACTTCAATATTCATGCAGAAGATGCTGATTCTCACAGACATTGTCTTCTTGAGGCCAGAGTAACATTCAACGTCAGTTATGTCTGGTCAACTTCCGTCTGCTTTACAACAGGTGAGAAAAGGACACTATTACAGTGGGCCAGCGTGAAACGTAACCTGCTGTCGTAACAGGTGTTTATTGTCATCACACCACACTTGCCCAAAGTCTGCTATGAGTCATAAACATATTGTTGTGTAAAGGGTGTAACCTTGGGTATCAACGGCTGGTTAAACGTTCAGTCCCAGTATCACCCCATCCCCACACACACTGTAACCATCAAACATCTATTTGCGGTTTATTTCACGGACGTATTTGTTGACTTACATATCGGGTAGTGATGTGTACAGTTAGAAATATTGTCAGTTATTATGTCTATGTTGCAAATCTTAAGGTTTGATCATTGATTTGAATTGAAGCCTGATATTGTATTTCCATGTTTATATATTCATGTCTACTCTGTAGACCGTAAAGGTGGGC
Source organism: Lanistes nyassanus (assembly GCA_004794575.1). Taxonomy (NCBI): domain Eukaryota; kingdom Metazoa; phylum Mollusca; class Gastropoda; order Architaenioglossa; family Ampullariidae; genus Lanistes; species Lanistes nyassanus. Next base: position 30,005 of record SMGT01003409.1, on the reverse strand, counting down.
AGGACAAGCAGACGTCGTACATTACAAGCAGGACGTCCAAAGGGAGGTAATAGCCAAGTTTACCTTCTTGCTGTCACAGAAGTACAGGCTGTTCTACTAACAGGTATGGGTGATCTGCCTGCCTATCTGTGTGTCTGTCTGCCGATCTGTTTGTCTGTCTACATATTTATCTCTTTCTCAGAATTACTCATCTTTTGTATATATATATATATACGTTTTTATCTCTGTATATATTTGCATATGTGAGTGTGCCCTTTTAAATTGCTCAAGTAAGTGTTACATAGCATAAATTAAGAGTTGGTTAAACTTTTTACCTACAGAAAGTAAATGTCAAGAAATCAAACAAAAAACAGGAGCCGATGTAGAGTGTGACCCTAACTCCTCGGAGGTACAAAACACGAAGATTGTCATTATCCGGGGATCTAGTCCTCAGATCGAGGCGGCAACCAGCCTCATCAATCAGGAGACAGGTATTCAGGTAATAAATAGTTTAGCAATAAAATAAAATAAATAAAAATTAAAAGCGGTTACCAGGCAATTTCAATAGTATCCTCACCACAAGCACCTGAAGAACTTTTAAAGTCATAATACTTTTAAGGAACTGAACGGCATCAGATTCTAGAATCTACTGAATTTCTTGGCCTATTGTCGTCGTCATTGTAATTATACATCAGTTCCGTGTATTTCATCGTCCCTTGTAGTCATTCTTTACTTTGTAATATCTAATCATTATCTAATGTTATGCGCCTGTGATCATAGGAGACCATCTCAGCACAAGCCCAGACATTCTGGAAACAATGGGCTGAAGCCGCGTTCCCTGATCTCGACTCTCGTGCCTACTTCCTGCCTCCTGTCTACTTTAACCGCGTGCCGATGACAAGACAGTCGACTTTTGGTCTGGAAGTTCTGGTCCTTCATAAAGCAGCCAGTGAGGCTGGAGCATTAACACCTGGACAGGACAGTCAGTCAACACCTGGACAACTTGGCCAGTCAGTACCTGGACAGGACACTCAGTCAACACTTGTACAACTTGGTCAGTCTACACCTGGACAAGCTGTTCCGTCAACACCTGGACAAAGTGGTCAGTCAACACCTGGACAAGCCGTTCAGTCAACACATGGACAAGGTGGTCAGTTCAAACAACCGGCGGTGAATCCATCTGCTTGTAATAAACGTTTTCAGGACAGTGACGTCAGAGATGATGCGGCTATGCAGAGATTTCTATTCTGTCTGCAGAAAATGTCTGAAGAGAACAGAGAAGTTTTGGTTGGACTGAGCCAGGTTCACTTCGGACAGTACCTGGGTGAACCTTGTTACGCGGCTGCGGCTGCTCACCTACCTGTAGCCAAGAGTTTACCTACTGCTTTGTCTAAACACAAACAGGGAGACTTTGATGTGCTGCTCATTCACAGACAGTACGGCATTGTCGTCTGCGAGGTGAAAGCTTTCGGTGACAACGTGGGTAAACTTAATATGTCACAGGAAGATATAGACAAGAACATCAGAAACAAACTGACACACTCCGTGTTACAACTGGACAAGGCAGAAGCCGTGTTGTCACATCTGGTGTCTGACGTCACTCCCGGTCTGCGCATCACTAAGACGATCGTGGTCCCTAACCTCACAGCTCGTCAGGTTCTACAGGCCATCTCTGGTGACCTTCAGCTCATGCAGGTAACCATTCCGGCTGATTGCTATTTATTTAGACGATTTAGCAAATTGCTACGCATCTTATCAGTGTAAACAAAAATAACAATTGTTTATTGTTGAACGTCAAGTCAGCAACTAAGTGACATTTGAATACTGAAAGACAACTCTATCTTTAACATATGTTGTATTTTCTTTCATCCACTGGTAGCTCTAAGAATCTTTTGAGAATAAAACTCGAATAATGGTTTTAGAGCATAGTTTGGGTATCTCCCGGTTTGAACCACAAAATCAGACTAAAATCCAAATCGTATATAACATGGCGTTACTTAAACACCAGCTCCATGAAGCAATTCTGGTATGAATATTTTGTCTGAAATGTTATAAGCACATATTTGTTGCCTAAACTATACACTTTGCAGATTTAGGCTACAAGTGCTTCAGGGGCGATGTAACGTGTATCACAAAACTTATTTACCTACTAAAAAGAAACATTGCATACACGCGTAATCATATCCATTGGCAAGGGAACCTTGCTGATCCGACAATCACCTGGATAAGACACAAAGGCGTCTATGTTGCCAATAAATAATACTCTTATTTTTCCAGGGTAACAAAGATGATATTTGTAGAATACAAAGTTAGCAAAATATCAAAGTGAAGTGAATGCTGTGACTTAGCTGAAGTCCTTGACAATTTGCCCATTCTGTCGTGGTTATACACTCATAACACACACGCTGGTGGGGGTCCCGTTGTTACAGACGGTACGGCCCACGCCGAAGACCCTTCTGGCACTTCTTCCACTCAATGTTGACAAGGGCTTTCTCTTGTTGACAAAGTTAGTGTTCTCGACCCTATCAGAATTTCTTTACAGCTGACACCGCAGTTCCGGTAACAAGGCGACTTAGCTTCATTTTCAATCTGAAGTTTAACGCCACTGTTCAACTAGAGGACGGAGTTTTCTAGCTGGTACTTGTCAGGACCGCCTAGTACGGTACAGATTTAAAAAGAAAGACAGGAAGTGGGGAGTTCACCCGCAGGTCAGCCACCGCTGAACCTGTCAAAAACATGAGTGTTTTCGGCGGTTCGTTTCGATGTTAAGAATAAAATGTATTGCGTAGTTACAAAAGTGCGGAATCATTGGAGACAAACGTTTGAGAATGTTTCTCGAACAAGAAAATATTATAGGATTTAGACATCACGTGAACCGATAGTTTATTAGGACCGGCACCGCCTCGAGCTTTGCTTCTTCATTTTACACCATGCAGGAAACATCAAAAACGTTGACGTTAGCGACCCCGTGGTCAGCTATCAAAGGGGACTGAGTCTTGTAGCAATAAACTCGAAGTACAGTGAGAGGTTTCAAGTCCGAGAACTGGAACCACAGTTAATAGAAATGCAGTTCTGTTGTTTAATGTACTTCCCCGAGTGGATTTACACTTCTAGTAACTGTTGCAAAGTCGCATGATCTGGCAGTTTCTCGTAGAAGTCTGAATTCGCGTCCGCTAGAGGGTCTGGGCTTAAGGACAGTTGTGCTAAGGAGAGCACATTTAGACCACGTAGGAATCCCTGATTTCAGAAAGGCAAACGACAAAGAACACAAGTTGCGAAGAGATTAATACTCTTGTCTGTTGTGTACATGAAACGTCGTCTTATGACTGTAAGTAAAGATAGAAGATTGAAAGACTTTCGTTAAATATTCTTCAACCACGACTTGACCAGTGAGTCGTATCATCGCCCGTCTTCAATATCATCCCCTATCTTCAGGATCATCGCCCGTCTTCAATATCATCCCCTATCTTCAGGATCATCGCCCGTCTTCAATATCATCGCCTGTCTCCAGGATCATCGCCATTCTCCGTCACGTCGTCGTATCCGTCTCCGACTTCTGATTTCCAAGGACACACGTGACACTAACGTTGAGGAGTGAACTGTGGACACTAGTGTCTTTGCATCTTGTGTGCGCCGAACTGTATAGGAACAGTGCTCGTTCGGGAGGGGTTGATTTGGGTTGGCGTTGGACTCAACGGAATCGGGGCACCCTCGTCTTCCCGAACATCGGCCCTGCACAAGGAAACGGTGTGACAGCACACGGCTATGTGGACCAGGTGCTGAGGCATGACGTCGTGTTGTCATGAAACCGTCCCTTCATCACTGTGCTTTCCTGACAAGAAACAGGGCTACATGATGCGTCACTCAAGCACCGTCAAGACAGATACACTGTTTCAACATTTCATTCAAACATTCAACAACAGTACTAGACTTCCACTGAACACTGTAAATTAATGAAACTTTCTCACTTTCAATCAGGAAACAAACATTATTTTGTTAGTGGATTATAATAATTAGGATTTGCCTTCTTTGTACAGTCAACGGACATGTCTGCGTACGTGACCTATGGATCTATCTGATGATTTTCTTTTTTTTTGGGGGGGGGGGATCACAAGGAGAACTGCAAAGCGACACCTGCATCGGACAACATCGGACGATTTCGGGTCTGATTTCTGAAATCCAACCTATCTGTTAAATTCTTTAACCTTTTTGCTGGAAAAGGCTTTTTACCCAGTACCACTTTGTAGATTTGTCACGTGATCTAGAGGCACGCTAAGACTAAAATAGTTTCTAGTCAGACACTTGAAAAGAAGCTAAGAAGGAACGACCCATTCCAGGTTCTCTGAGATAGTTCAACCGGTTTGAAGTACGGTTGTTTGGTAGAAGCCTCTAAGGTTAGGTGCACAAATTTCCACAAAGCTCCCAGCTTCTTTATTTCCCTGGACCAAGTAAAGGTTAAGGTATTGGCCCTATTGTGGCTTGGTTTTAATATTATTGGTGTCCACGGAAGAACTGCTCTTGTTACATCTGTCACGGACCCGTGACAATAGCAAGTTCGCTGAGAAACGATCTCAGACAGCTCGCCGCAAAGTAAAAATCCTTCGACTACACATTTTTAAAATTAACGACTAAAGGGAAGTCGTGTCCAGTCTAGTTAGCCGTGATACAAACCCTGGTTTTGTCCGGCAGTTTGGAACATTCGTGTTTAGTGAACACCCGATGTTAGGGCCGGATATTTATTCTCTTATGTGGTGTAGTCTGTAGAAAGAATTAAACCTACCAGATCTAGCTAAATCTCTACACTCCCCGCTCTCCTTCTGTTTGATGAGTTGATGATTGGATTGTAAACCCCTTCTTTCTTGTTTAAAATATTGTGTTTATATGATACACTGCTGATTGCTTGATCCCCAGTGTCGTGCTTGCATGTTCCACATACTGAAGTATAACGTGGGAGAATGAATGAATCGCCTGTATTTTACAATCTGAAAGTGAGGAAGACCCAGATCTATTGCGTATGATCGAATATATTAAACGTTCGGCTTCGATCCTTGATCTGAGAAAGGAAAACAAAGAAAATAGCTCCGCCCGAAAGATCTTTTATGAAAGGAACAATAGTTAAGTGAAAACGGAGAATTATAAGTTGTGTTGCTAAATCATTCCTACAGTTTTAATATATAGAGGAGCTTTTCAAAGGCGTATTTTGTCTTCATTGAACGTAAGGATGAAAGCGAGGGGAGAGAGTGTGGGAATAAAGACAGACAATAAAGACAAAGGCCTTCCATAGGAGTGTCCCACAACGCAGAGCACGCCTATTATTTCTTACAACAAAAATCGGGGGGAAATAACTGAATTACTTCTAAACAACACTTGATCCACGACACGTGCCACACATCCAGCAGCACGGCAACCTCACCTTTCAGCATGACAACGCCCACCCACACACGGACAGGCTGACCACGGCCTGCCTGCAGCCTGTCGGTGTGTGTGTGTGTGTGTTCAGGTGATGCCCTGGCCCACCGTGAGCCCAGACCCCAACCCAGGCGAGCATCTATGGGACCACCTGCAGAGAAGTGAACGCCGTCCAGCCGAGACCAACAACAGCTCGGCAGTTGGGGCAGTCCCTCAGGCAGATGGTGGTGGTGAACCGTCTGATGCGCTCCATGCCCGCCAGGTGCCAGGCCGTTCTCGGCGCCAATGAGGGAAACACCCGCTACTGACTATGGACTCTGTATTCGGACGTTTGTGACATTCTGAACACACAGTGTGCACAGACTCACCATTTTTTCGAGGTGCATCCATTCAAACCATTTAAACGCAATAGAAAAACTCAAATAAACTTACAAACTCCTATTTGGGTTTCTTTTGGTTTTTAGTATAGATTAAGTGTGTGTGTGTGTGTGCGCGCGCGCGAGCGCATGTGTGTGGGGTTCGTGCGTGCGTGTGCGTGTGTGTGTGTGTGCGCGCGCGCGTGTGTGTGTTACTTGTTACTTTATTATTCTTTGATTAGCATTGTCATTATATCGTATACATGTATCTTGAAAATTGGACTACGTGGATGGATAAGGATTTTTCAGTGTAGTTTTTTTTTAATTTTTGAGCAATCTCCTACCATAATATGTGATGTAATGTTTTTGTTTATGAATGATTTGTTTCTCCTTTCTTGTTTTCTTTTGTATATCATAACATTCCTTGCTTATTCTGTAAATAATAACTTTATCATTTTCAATCTTTGAAAAAAAAGTGCTGTTCGTGTTCGATGTCCGAGTGGAAGGGTGAATGGTGCATGAGGCAGTGATCTGTTGCGCGAGTCAGAAGTGTGAAACAGTTTTTTTAATCCCCTAAACTCGGTTGTGACAGGGATCTTCTATAATAATATGTGACGTAATGTTTTTCAAACAGGATCTCTGTCGGTGTTTGGGAACAACAGATCCCGCTGACATCACCGGTCTGTGTGTGTGCTCTGATCAGTTGTCTGACCCCCAGACGCCATGGGACGTCGGTAGTGACGTGTTGAGGGAACTCGGGGACTGGTGGCAGCGACGTGTGGCTGTGTCTGGGCCTTACAGTCACATGACCTGTGACATTTACAAGACGCTGGTAGCCAGGTCAGTTCTAAAAAAAATCAGTGTACATAAACCTACAACACGGTCTATAATTTAACATCATCTCTTACAAATTCTTTAGAATTATTATTGCGGGAATAGTTAGCTAGGCACTTTAAACAATCTTTGCAAAACACAATGTGTGTTTGTATGTCAATAAATTGTAAAATCTTAGTTTATTTCTTTTAAGTTTAAATGCAATGCACAAAGTACCTTTATTTTATTATTATTATATTTGTTTATTTTGACTCATTTACACTAGAAGGGTTGTTTGGTTTTTGCTGAACGTCCCGTTGTGTTATATGAGATAACGTGCTGCTACTCTTGAGATTGTCATGGCAACACAGTCTTCAATACAACCCAGTAAGTTATTTACTTACACAGTCATTGTGTAATAGAATGTCGAAACTACTTTGCATTTCTCTCTTCTCGTCGTGTGCACAACACGAAACCAGTGTGTGTGGGTTCAGATTTTTTTTTTTTCATTTAACCCTGTTCCGGCTGAAGGTGCAGACCAGACAAAGACTGTTATACAACAACAAAGCAGCAGCTTTCTCTCTCCCTGACCGCGACTCACGGGCAAAAGTTCCTCCACCCTTCCTCGCTGCTACTTGCCTATCGTTCTCTCAAATCCTAACCTCTCGACCTCCCTATCCGTTGGTTGGTTGGTGGTGGTTATTTAGAGGGACAGTGCTTCCACCTCGCGGTGATTTCGCACTCTAACTCGCGGTATGGGGGATGGAATCCTATTACTAAGCTATGCACTGAAAGAACCACCAGACTAATAGCAGCAGTAAGATGGCCAGTTCGGATAGTTTAATGTTCGGGAGAAGGCCGAGTGGAGTCTGCACAATGTTTAACTCCAGGAAATAATCCTTGGCTGCACCAGGATTTGAGCTTTCCAACCTTCCATCTGCTAGTCCGCAGATCTTCCAACTGAGCTAACCAGTCACCCACCCTATCCCGCTGTTCTTGTTGTTGCTGCTGCTGCTGATGATGATGATCCTATTCCTACATTCTGTTTATCTCTAACTTTTAATTTTAATGCTGTAGAGTTTACGCTTGTCCTATAGTTTACTTGGTGTAATTTAATGTTTTTTTCCCCTTTTTCTAATTTTTTTCTATTTTAGATATATCTATCGTCTGGATAGGCGTTTACTAACTGCGCTGTCAGATCCATTATGTACTGTCTTATCTTGTTGGGAGGATTTAGAGACGAGGTCGGGTCATGCGAGCCGCCTGTGTATATAGGAGAGTGGTCTTTATAGGTAATGTTGAGTTTCTGTCTGAATTCTTTTAGTATTTTGATGAGGGAGGAATTTGTGAGCCTGTGCCTGGGTATGAACCTTCGATGTTAATGTTTGCCCTTGGTGTGTGTTCTATTTCCTGCGCGGTTTTTTTGCATGTTTGGTTGTGGGGTGGGTTGTCCTGTGCGATGTTTATGCGCTGTTGTGTGGATCTGTTTTACTGGGTGATCTGCAGGTAGACACTGTATCTTGCAGTAGTAATTGGCTGCCCTTTCCTTAATAATTAATTCTATAGGTTTTTGCCCTGTCTCTGCCAGCACTGCTAGATTTGGGGTGCGCATCGGGACTAGTACTACTTTAAGTGCCCTAGCCTGTACTGAAGTATCACTGAATGGATTGCCCTAAGGTGAATGAAGAGAGGTGCTACATACATTAGTTTGGAGATTTCGTGAGCTTGGTAAAGGTTTAGGAGGGATTTTGGAACTGTATCCCATCTGTTGCCTGTGACTGCTCTCATGAGATTTACTGCCTTTTTGGCCGAGTTTACTAGTTTGTCTCTATATGGGGACCAGTTTGAGGTTTCTGTAAAACTAATCCCCAAGTTTTGTATTTGAGGACTATACGTTGTCACGGACGCGTATGCGCGTGACTTTTGAGTGCAAGTATTATGAGGTGTTGTGGGTGTTGTGGGTTGACTGTGACAGTTTGGATATATTTCTTTTTTGTCTGTTTGCTTGCTTGTAAGTTAATTTCTGAATTGATTATCTACATACAAGAATTGTGTTCACATGATATAACTCATCATCACGATGTATGGGCTATTACCAATACTGGTGAGTACACAGAAAGAGCGATGAATACTGGTCAGGGACTTGAGTCACCAACTGAGTAGTGTTAGGGAAGATTTTTTTTTCGCTCAGAGAGGGGGAAGGCGGCAGAGAGAGAGGTAGAGTGGTCCTGTGTGGAGGAGAGTGATTGGTGTTCCTGAGAGAACCGGAGAGTGTTCTCTGCAGTGCTGAGGGTGTCTCCTAAATTGGTGGAGACTCTGCTTATCTGGGCGACTCTCCAGTGGAGTGGGGGAATTCTGTGTGTCATCCCCAAGAGATCGAGCAGGCGGGAGTATATGTATCCCTTCAAGCGTTGGAGTTTGTTCCTGTGGATATAGTGAAGACCGGTGTTGGAGTATTTTCCTGTGGATATATTGAAGACCGGTGTTGGAGTATTTTCCTGTGGATATAATGAAGACCGGTGGAGTATTTCCCTGTGGATATAATGAAGACCGGTGTTGGAGTATTTTCCTGTGGATATAATGAAGACCGGTGTTGGAGTATTTTCCTGTGGATATAATGAAGACCGGTGTTGGAGTATCTTCCTGTGGATATAGTGAAGAGAAAGTGTTCTTTTTTGGAGTACCGCCCTCACTTGGAGTATTGTTGATTTCTTCGTGAGTTTTCACGCTGAAGGAGCGCTTTAGAGCTTATACGACGAGCTTTTGGCATCTTTGTCTATCGGCTCCATCTTGATTCGACCACGAGTCTCTGTGGCGCTATGCGTCAGCAGCCTGGGCAGCTATAACTTGCTGCGCAGAGATTCTCTATTTTGTAGGAGACCATTCGGAAAGCGGTAAAGTACGCAGTTTTCGGTCTTATGTCGCTAACCCCAACCTTCGTGAAAGCAGGGTACAGACGGTTATGACAGAAAGGTATCAGTGACTGTGAAATTGAAAGCAATATAAACATTTGGGGACTTTATTATTAACGAACTTGGAAGTCAGAAGTATAAACATTTGGGGACTTTATTATTAACGAACTTGGAGATTCAAGGAAGTCAGAAATATAAACATTTGGGACTTTGTTAATAACAAATTGGAGATTGAAAGAAGGGAAAGGTGCGATAATCTTTTTTATGGTCTGAGGTGCAATGTCTTGGAGTTGTTAGCAATGGTTAAATTGGTCAAAGGGTTGAAAGGGAGTTATGCTCTATATGCTGTTGTGTGAATGGTGGGTGTGATTGCTGGAGGAATGAGTGTAGATGCAATTATTGCTAGAGCTAACTGGGAAGTTTAAGAATGTTTATAATATTTACCTGCGTAAAGTGAGATTGTGGATTGTTGGCCGATCTGGTTCTTGGATCGGGTCATCGACAATTGTTCTGTTTGAAGCTATAGTAACCCAAAGGAGTGAATTCTATTAATTCAGAGAATTTTGGTAAATCCGGGCAGTTACGAAATTATATCTGGCTGGGTCCTCGTTGATTTCACTGCCGGTCTTGTGTTGTTGTGTACGAGTGTTGGTTGAAAGAACACGCCCCCACAAACCCCTACTGTCACTGATGAGTATGACTGCGGTGAGAGGGAGTGGGTTGTGACATACGTTGTGGCTGTATGGATTAATTTAAGTTGTGTGGAATCTACTTTCCGATTTGATCTTTTAAAGATTATTTCTTGGGTTTTGGTGGCAGATAATTTAAAGACATTGTATTTTAACTAGTTTGCTTCTTGGTTTAGGTCATCTTTTGTAACACTTCCGTTCTCCACCCGCCTCTTCCTTACACGCACCGTACTCATCCAATCTAACAGACGCTCGAACTAGGTGGTGCGCGTCCCAAACTTTATTCATTGAGAATATTCTGTTGCGGATGGTGGCCGGCTTACCATGCAACCTATTCCATAGTCTAGTGGCTATTATAGGACCTCTTTTCTCTCTCTACTATCTACCCTATTAGTGACACAGACGGAACCCTGGGCTTCTCTACTCTCTAACTTTTCCTGGCCGCTAAAAGCAGTGGCTTCTTCCAGAATAAAGCTCCGTTGTACAGGAGGCGCATATAGAAGATAGCCCTGTGGCCCATCCTCCCACTGTACCCCTCCGATCTTCTGCCTGCTAATTCCTGCCTTGGGCCTTCATGGTCAAAACATTCTAAGTCCCATGGCCAGGCAAGCATAAGCCCTATGAGCTGGGCGTAAGCCCGAGCAAGCTTCTTCCTTCTGTGTCCTTCTCTCTCTTGGTTTAATCTGAATCTTCCAATCTCCTCTCTCGTCCCCCTGTTCTTATTTCCCCCTACTCCAATGCCCTCTACATCACATGGTCTATTCTTGTAAACAGCATCACGAGTTTCCAAGGCCAGCGACCGGACATTACTAATACATTCGTGATCAGTTGTCGCCATGCTGTCCCTGACTCTTGGACCTGGGAGGTGGGTCGACTACCTCCTTCCCCAGTACGTATTGTTCTCTGAGAGAGCACGAAATTTACTTCCTTGAACTAAACGACTACCCTCTGGTTTAAACTGAATGAACAACGCCAGTCTTACACGCCAGGTCTCAATTTCGTTACATCTTTTCTATTCCTATATATCTAGGTTTATGTGGTTTTGCGTATCTGTTCTTTTCCTAGTAAGATGGTATCATCAGCGAATTGTTTTATTTTAACATATCTAGCACATTATGGGAGTTCTGCAATCATAATGTTGAAGAGTAAGAGACTTAACATGCTTCGTTGGGGTACTCCATTGTCTAAGTTTACCTCCTTGGAGGAGCTATCTGTCACGACCCCCACCCCCGTCCATGTCAGACGACCTAGTGGGAGCACGTGTTTCGTGTTCTTTCATTCTCCTGTCACTCAGACAAAACTCAACACTGGGTAACATAAATAGGACCCACCACTGTTTGTTATCACCCAGGAGACTGGACGTAACTTAAGTACCTTTATCGTTTCACCTCAAGCTCAAACACCTAGAAAAATTTGCTCTCAACTACTTCACACTAATTCCTCAAGGTTTCACACACAGTTACCTCAAGAACAATAAAAAAATCAGACTTCAACTTCAGTTCATCACTCAGTTCGACCACTAATTCTCCCTGCTCTCTACCACTACAATTTAAACATCCAGGTATTCATTCCGGCAGAACAGTGAAAATATGCCGATCACGTGACTAGGCAAATGACGGATTACTACATCACAAAGCAACAACAGCAACAAAACAAAACCAAATGCCCCACAAAATCCACTCAATAGCCAGCCATCCTAAGACAAAGTTGCCTGCTATCTTTTCAACCATCAAACTTTCAACCACCCAACTTTCAACCATCAAACCATCAAAGACCAACAAGGATCTTCTAAAGATGCGATCCTTATCTCCCTAGCTTAATTAACCTTCAACGATGCTAGCGAAGATCTGCACTTTATTTTACATGCTAAGTGTTCACTTTGATGTACTACCAATTACCACTAGCTTATCCTCTAGTTATGTTCTAACTCAAGCGCTTATTTCAAGCGCATCAGCAAAAACAACATCGACAAATCCAATATTTTCTTCACTAACCACCATTTGTTCCGGCTGCGCTTATCTGCACTAACACAGTCCTTAATATTTATCTCCCTCCTCTTCAAGTCTCACTTCTCATGAACTATGAGTCCAAAATCTTAAGTTAAAAGTTCTGACTTTACCAGTTATACAAGTTCCAGTAGTCAACTCTTTCTCCGTGACGTACGCTTGACATACACGGTCGTCTCCACGGAGTATATTTCTCACTAACTCCCAGCTCGGAGGGCACACAGTTTCACAAGTCCGCAGCAGTCACCTCTACATCTCGATTCAGCGTCTCTGAGGTCCGCACTCCTCAGGCGCCGTCGTATCACGATTTACACAACAACCTCAAAACTAACAGTTCCAATGTTATACTAGTGAAAGTTCGCATCTCTGAAGCCTCTCCTCTCGTTATCTCGTCTCCGTGACGTATTCTCGATACGCGCCGCCGTTCCCGTGAAATACACAAATCGCACGCCTCACTCTGCGTCACTTCGGCGATCAGGCGGGACCCCAGCACATCTGTCCCACTGCCCTGGTCACGGCCACGTGCGACACGGTGGGACTTGTTTCGCCTCTATACTCGGGTGCATTCCACGCTCCGCTGGTCTTGCCTCGAGGTCGCCTCTTGTTCGCGCCTGTTCACACTCTCCACGTTCAAATCCGCAGGGGTCGGTTCTAGGGGGGACGAATCCTGGCGTTGTACAGGGGTCTCTTTACGCCTACCTGGAACTCCTAAGTTTTCCTAACTTAGTACCTGGCTTCGAGCTACACCTCCATCGTAATCAACATGAATCCTTTTCCTAATGGGATGCCACCTCGTACTTACAAATTAAATCTCTCCTTACATATTTCTGTCCATTTATGATTTCAATTATACAAACATGGCGCCCACACAAATAAATCCCTAACAATCAAGCGAAATTCCCGTACAATACTATCATGACGTATGTAACGCTCATGAACTCACTTCATAAAGAAAATATACAAATTAACAGAAGTTTCTGGAGGGCATATATCAGGGTTTTACCCAGTAATTTAGCACATATATAAAAAATAACAAAAAAAATCCCGCTGATACACAATACCTTCAGTTCAGCGATTGAAGGAGCAGGTAACATCAAACACAGTGAGTACGTTCCATCACGTTCCCCCACATCAGTCAGTTCCTTACGTCTTTTCTCTTCAGCTGTGATTTCCCAACTAAACTATTTTCCTTAACTTCTCTCTCAATTTCCTAATATGTGAGCGATCTCGCCCCTCCCCCGCTGTGCAGTTCGGCTATCGGTTCAACTACTTTGGTAGACCAATCTAATCAGAATTCCATTTCACTTGTCACGAGGGTCGTGACAGGGATATCAGAAAGAATTTTAAAGATCTTTTTTCTGGCATTAATTGTACACCATGCGAAAAAGCACGAAATCAGCATTCAAACATCTAGTTTTTTAAAGCCTATATATTAGAGGAAATATTTTTTAAAAAGTCTACAAAAAATAACGAATAAGGCTTATAAAGCAACACTGCGATTAGACTGCTTGCATACATTTAGACAGGAGAAAAGAGGCCTCAAAATCATAGTTTTTCATATAACACTTCAAATATTACCTATAAGTACTATGTAAAAAGAAACAAATGTGATTGTTGCAGGTTCATTGGTCCGGCGACAACAGTGACTGTGCCATGTACATCTCCCCCACGCCTGTGTGTCAAGACCCTGGGTCAGGCCGTGTCTTGGACGGGAGAGTGCTATGCTGCACTAATAACTCTGTTCCCAGAGCAACTGGACCTGCTCAACACGGCGCATCCCAGAGTCTTTGTAGCCGGCCCGCCCGGCACAGGTAAATCTGTGGTGTTGCTGCTGAAGGCAACACAATGGTTGAGATGTGGCCACGACGTCCACATTGTGAGTACTTGTAGGAAAAGTCGTGCATCGTGCAGCATGTTGTACCACCTGCTGCAGCAGATTGTTAAGACGCAGATGACGTCAGTGGCATCACCCGGACAGCCTCACCTCCTGCAGTACGAGTTTGAATATACATGGAAAGTCAGAAAGGAAGACATAAAGAAACGCGTGGCGAAGGCCGTGAACGACTTGTCACTGGCGGCGAGGAGAGGGTCGCTGTACGCCATCGCTGATGAAGTTTTTGAGTAAGTGTGTGACATGTTTGACGTCATGTGTGTAGCACGTGTGGTGACATCATTAACTAATAGCGTCACACGTTGATACACTTTAGACGAACACAAGCACGAGCGTCATTGACAGAACACAGTGTAACACGTGTATCTTCATGTTCAGTGTAACACTGTAGACTTTGACAAGCTGCTGACACGTGTCTCACTGTCCTCTGTAACACTCATTTCAGTGAGAGGGGGCCAGACGACTTCCAGACTTTCTGTGACAAGCTGCTGACACAAGTTCCGGGTCTCCATCTCTGGGCGGCAAGTTGTTACCATAGACACGCACCCGCCGCCTGCCACGTGGAATATTTAACCAGACCCCTCCGCTCTCCGCCGGCCGTCGTCAGGGAAGTTCACCAGGACTGGCTAATCACTGAGTCACGTGATGTCAAGCCGTACAGTGAGCGTGGTGTGGCCGACCACACAGACGGCCCGCCAGTCGGACGACTCTATCACCGAGGTCAGGGTCACCCAGGTGACAGGCCAAGTGACTGCGTCACGTGCGGTCGTGTAGTGGCCAGCTTCCTACACAGTCTCCGTGTTCCGGGTACAGGTGTGTATATATATTGTGTAGTGTGACGTGTAGTGACGGGAGACTAAACACGTGACAATAAATGGTATGATAAACAGTAAACAAATAAATAAATAAGTCATTTAGTAGCTATTCACGTGACGACCTTTTTCAGATAAAGTGCTGGAGTGCGCGTGTCCGCACATTTTACGTCATAGGGTTATGATGTCTTTGTTTACATCCGTGTGTTTGTCTGTGCGTACATTTGCACCATCACGTCATGACGTCATTGTGCCTGTGAACGTTGTGTCTGTGACACGTGACTAGCAAAAGAATTCCCTTTGAATGTTAACAGTGAACGCCACAACATCTACCACCGTCACCATCATCAACAGCAGAACACCAGGCCGCCTACAGTGGAGAGACATGTTGGTGTTGTGGTGGTATGACCCCATTGGCCAGGGTATGGTGACGGGGCTGATAGAAGCGGGTATCCCAGCGCGGGTGATGACGGATGATGACACCGAGGACGTGGCCACGGCCCGTAGTGACGTGGTGTGGGTTGCGCATGGACATCGTGTTCGTGGTCTGGAGAGAAAAGTCGTCGTCTGTGTGGAGCCTGTTGATGGGTACACAAAAAGCTTTCACCTCATGTCCCGGTGTACGTCACAACTTGTGATTGTCTACCGCTGACCATTAGCCACCTCAACACGAATCTCACTCACACACCTGTCACCTGTTGTAGTCTGTGTCTCTCTCTTACACCAACACCCGCCTTCGTTATTCCTTCTCTTCTTCTTTCAGTCTATCACCATGTCATTACGTCATGACGTCACAATCATGGCGTAAATGTGGTTGGAATGTGTTATTTCTGTGTACTGTGATGTACTTCTGTATCAATGGTCATTGCTTTTGTAATTTGTTTGTAAATTAATATTGCAATAAAGACAGTAATAGCCCTAATCTTTATCCTTTAATACTTTACATCCGTTTAGAACATTCTGTGCGTGTGTGTGTGTGTGTGAGAGAGAGAGAGATCGGATTGCAAGTTTGATTTTGATTTGACCAATGAGTCATCTTCAAGGGGTGTGAGAGTACAATTCACTTATGCAGCAGACGCAAATGTAACACAGACATCAAACTTAACCCAAGTGCCATTAACAGTGTGAAACAAACGGATAAACATTCCTTCAAGTTGGAGTGAAACATTCCTTCAAGTTGGAGTGAAACATTCCTTCAAGTTGGAGTGAAACATTCCTTCATGTTGGAGTGCTAAGGTGTATCACAATAGGTGTGACAAAGCCATTATCTATTATGGCCTTGATTACAAGGGTGGCGTGGTTCATCAACAGAACTTGACAGTAATTAAGCCAGATCTTACGGCAATACGTTCTTGCTATATCGTAGGTTATGTGTCGCTAGGACTGAAATTCCAAATCTGAATCTAATATAAACATCTCTGAAACATCTCAGCTGGTGGACTCTTGTAGGAGGCATACACTTCTAATAGGTCATATTTTTCTAAATCAGAGTGCCAGTTTTTCATGGAGTCAAGAAGCCGTTGTTTGAATATACATAGGAATGCGTTAACATTCCCAACTCCCTGCTGTAACCACACCACTCCAAACCCGTTTACACAAAAAAGTTCGTTTCAAATAGGCCCAGTTAGGCTTCTCGAGATCCAACATATACAAAACTTTGTTATACGTTTTGCGCGGCAGTCTTTCCATTGCCATACAGGCGAGCCTCAACCAATTTTGAATGCACCTTAATTACTTATCGGAGAATACAAATATTATCTGTCGTGGAATGCCCAGGACCGAAACCGTTTGGTTTTTCTGCGATCTTCTTATGATCTTCAGTCCAGTCTGTAAGACGTCTGTTTACGATTGAGCAAAACTTTACCTAATGTGCTCATCAGGGAGATCACCCGATAGTTGTCTGGGTTGTCAATGTCTCTGCTTTTGTGCAGTGGCACTACAATAACACCCGCCCATGCCACCCAGAACTGAGCTGTATCAAAAATAACATTAAAAAGCTGAGCAAGGAATCGTGGCAGTGTCCCTAGCGCACCCTTTAGCATCTCAGCTAATATCCCGTCTGGACCAGCGGCCTTACGCTGTTGCCTGTAGAACAAATACATGTAAGATGACCTAGCTCATCCCCAGGGCATGCCCCGTTCAGGATAGCTAAATCAAAAGTAACAAAGAATTCTAATAACAAGCTACCGAATGGTGTGGCTAATATTACCTGTGAATTAAGGTGCAAATTAAAAAGTTTAGACTGTTCAAATTCATCCAAGTCTTCTGCAGTGCAAGAGTGTCCCGTAGTTTTCAAAGCGTCACAAATAGCTTGTTCATCATCACTAACACTGGACTTACTAGTCACGTGATCGTTTATAGTAAGGAGAAGAACTTGGCGGCACATACACACCACAGAAAAGTATGTTTGTATCGCAGCCTATAACATTCTTTTCTATATTTTGCATTGCATTGCATATGGTAAGTCAATTCTTTGAATATAATCACCACACCTTTTGACCATCACCATCACCATCACCGCTGGGTGTATTGTCGTGTGCAGTTTACTTCTTCGCGTTGGCGCAAAATCGCACAAAATGCGGGGAAATAGTCTAGTTTTGGATTGCGTTCGAGGAATGTCTCTGTCAGGCATACAATGTCAAATGAATTTACGTAACGAACAAAGCCCGCTTTACCTATTTTTCTTGTGATGCCTTCTTGATGCCTTCTTTATTCCAGTTTAACATACGCACACCTTGAGGCGAGACAGACAGCTTGTCTGGGGGGGGGGGGGGTAGTACCTTCTGACAAGCGCAAGATACGGGTGGAACCTACCCGTCACTTCACTGCAGCCTTCTTAGAGACTGGACCAGCACATCATATGCTCTCCTCTTCTTCTTTGTCTCTTTCGCTACAGTTTCAACCTTCAGTCAGCAGTATTTATCCTTCCTCCTCATCCATATCGAGATTATCGCTGTCTGTTTCAGGGGCCTTAACTCCCCACGATTAATTCGCTAGACCAAACATCAAAAGGCTGAACCAGTTAGCCTGAGCCGTGAGTAGATCCACTCCCATCAAGATATTGTTAACAATTCTCACGCGACTCACCTTCTGCTAAGGCAGACTTGACTTCGACTGACGCCTGTCACAGCGATCCACAGCCCGTGTGGTGTCTACACTGTCAGTAAAGCTGAGAAGACTTTGAAATCTCGGATAAAAACAATGTGATTAAACCTCGCGTGTGTTCCTGTTTCACAAATTAAGCATCAGTTTACAGTGAGAGGGAAATGTAGTAGAGAGATAAGAGTGAAACAGGAGAGACAGCATAAGTTGATAGGTAAGTAAGTAGACAGACAGACAGACAGACAGACAGACAGACAGACAGACAGACAGACAGACAGACAGACAGACAGACAGACAGACAGACAGACAGACAGACAGACAGACAGACAGACATTATACGTTCATTCAGTCTACTTTATTATACAATAAAAGTAAAAGCTGTCGATAGGCATTCTAATGAGATTTTTTAAAAAAACAGATGAACTAACGTTCCAGAGACACCAACACTCCTGTAGAAGATGACCATACGTCACCACAGTTATGTTTCGCAAACACCTTGTCTCCCCCCTGAAGGTGAACGGCGCTCACGCAGGCCCCAAATCCGTAGTCGCGCACAGAAGATCGCTCCCTCTAAACAACATCACTTCAAGGACGCCATGCTGCGGTTTTTTCATCAGGTTTATGAAGACGAGGTACACTCCCGCTCTGGGAACGGTAAACACATCAGGTTTATGAAGACGAGGTACACTCCCGCTCTGGGAGCAGTAA
>SMGT01003409.1:0-11140 GCA_004794575.1 Lanistes nyassanus | reverse complement strand
ACACATCAGGTTTATGAAGACGAGGTACACTCCCGCTCTGGGAGCAGTAAACACATCTGTCGATGAATCGTACGCGTTGCCGATGTTGGTGACGACGCTGTCAAAGACGACTGGTCGGTTATCTCCCGTGTTTATCGTGCCAGCCGAGGATCTGGCGCTGAAGGCCACTAGAGGCAGAAGGAAAAGAAATCCATCTGTTGTTATGCAGGGAGCTGTCTTCTGTCTTGGCGACAGAAAGCCAATCACCTTTGTTTTAAAATGTCTTTTATTATTGAGTTTAGTGTCTGTCGACTGATCGCTCACTGAGTCGAGCAAGAGAGAGGCATTGAAGTTTCTTTTCCCGTTTCCCATTTAACAGAATCGTCCCTCCCTCCCTCCCTCCCTCCCTCCCTCCCTCCCTCCCTCCCGTCGTCCCTCATTTCCTTCCTTCCTCCCTCCCTTCCTTCCTCTTGTTGGTTCGTTCGTCCCCATACTGACCTTGAATTTTCTGTGTGCCTGTGCTGAGTGCCTGTAAATCTGACTTCAAGGCCGCCAGTTCCGCCTGCAGACTGACAATGGCGCTGCCTTGCTGGTGAACAACCACTGCCAGTGGGTCCGTGTCATTAGACCTCACCACGCTGGCTGCTCTCCCCTGAGCCACCGCGTAGCACAAAACGGTCAGCAGCAGACGTGTGCACGACATGGCGTCTGTGCTCGCAGTGTGTAGAACGGGGATGGACCCTTGGCTCTGGGTTGTTCTCATCTCGCTAACGACAACGTTCTGTAGTTAAAACTTATCCATGGACTGCGGTCACTGCAATATCGTTCCCCTTTTATACTGATCCCTTCACGGCGCTCTCGCCTTGCAGCCACCTAGATATCTAGTTTTCTAGCTTTGTATCCCAGGGGGCGCTGTTTACCTACTGGCTACCTCAATGTCCAACTGAGGGCCTCTTTTTCCAGCACATTTATGTTAGATATGATAAGTAAAATGGATCGAGGTACGATTCTGCGTCGCGATTGAGTTAGTCCCCTTGTTTATTGCTTGCGTTGAGTACCTCAGCAACGCAATGTTATAAGCGCTGTTAAAATAGTTTAACTGTTTCTGTCAAAAGTTGGTGAATGAAAGAACAATCAGGGACCACCAGAGAGGGTTTTATCTTGCAAAGTTGCTGCACAGGTCAGGACATTTCAGAGCAGCGTGAAGCTGTGAAGGTAGATACCTCAGTAATGAAAACTTGGTCACAGGTCCTTGTGTCTCTTGTTTTTACGGAAAGAGGATGTAAAATATACACAGACCGGAACACCAGCTAGGAACGCCTACAAACACGCACACACACACACACATACACATACACATACACACACACATACACATACACACACATACGCACACACGCACGCACATACACATACACATACACATACACACACAAACACATACACATACCCATAGACAAAAACAAACAAAAACACATACACATACACATACATATACACATACACACACACACATACAGCCGCATCAACTAGCTTAGAAACAGAGCGTTTCGCTGCAAGATATAGTTGTCTGTGTATGTTGAGGCGTGATCTCAGCCAGAGCCTTTCTGCGCGACGGCGCACACGCTTAGCCTGACGCAATTCGTCATGGATGGTCGGGTACAAGGGGCTGGCTTTAGCGGGTGTACTCGACACGCTTAGCCTGACGCAGTTCGTCATGGATGGTCGGATACCAGGGGGCTGCCGGCTTTAGCGGGTGTATTCGACAGCGCCGGGCAGGAGCGTGTGTATCGAGGGCTTTAGGAAGGGCTTTGTCTACTCAGCAGCAGTGAGAGAACCGGACAAAATGTTCTGTAGATCCGTTTTGAAACTGTTCAGGTCCATCAAGCGAATGGGGCGTGTGGTTATAAACAGCTGAGTTGGCTTCGGACATTGAATGATTACGTTAAACTGAACACAATAATGATCTGATGATAAATTCGTGGAGAGTGTAGTCGACTGTACAATGCTGTCTTCTGGTCTGTGCATGACTCAATCGAGAATGTGGTTTTTATGCATACGTTGGCTGGGTGACAGACTGGGTGAAACGAAAAACATCAAGCAGTTCACACATCTTGATTGTGAGCGGGTGATTAGAGTCATCAAAGTGCGTATTAATAACACTAAATACTACAGCAGATCCGCCAGCAATGTTGCAAAATAATCTAGTGAATCGTTGAAGTCCGAAAGAAACATCGTGTCCTCTCACGATCCACGTGACTTTGATTAGATCAGTCTACCATACCAGTCGATGGTCAAGCAGCCGAACTGCCCTGCATTAGGAAATTGAGAGAGGAGTTAAGGAACAAAGTTTGGTTGTAAACTCAGAATTGAAGAGAACAGACGTAAGGAACTGACTGATGTGGGGGAACATGGTGGGACGCACTCACTGTGTTTGATGTTACCTGCTCCTTCAATCGCTGAACTGAAGGTATTGTGTATCAGCAGGATTTAAATACATTTTGTATGTCTTAAATTACTGAGTAAAATCCTGATATATGAACTCTAGAAATTTCTGCTAATTTGTAGGCTATATTTTTATGGTGTGATTCTCTGTACGATGAAAACGTCATGTTAGTATTGTAAGGAAATTTCGCTTGATAATGCGGCTCGTTATTTGAATGTACCTTTTCTTTGGGGAGAAGTGATTGTATAGCGAACTTGATTGTTAGGGTGTAATTGAGTGGGCGCCATGTTTGTCATAATTGAAAACCGTAAAGGGAAAGCAATGTGTAACGAGAGATTTAACATGTAATTACGAGGTGGCATCCCACTAGGAAAAGGATTCATGATGATTACGATGGAGGTGTAGCTCGAAGCCAGGTACTAAGTAAGGAAAACTTAGGAGTTCCAGGTAGGGGTACGGAGACCCCTGTAGAGCGACAGGATTCGTCCGCCCCAGAGCCGACACCTGTAGATTGGAATGTGGAGAGTGGGAAGAGGCGCGAACAAGAGGCGACCTCGTGGCAATGCCAGCGGGAGCACGGAGTGCACCCTAGTCTAAAGGTGAACCAGTCTGACTGTGTCACACGTGGCCGCGACCAGGACAGTAGGACAGTTGTGTTGTGGTCCCGCCTTATCGCTGAAGGTGATGCAGAGTGCGGCGTACTGTTTATATTCTTAAACATTAGGGCAGGCCAGGTAGGCGAGAACTTTGTGTATTTTGTGGGGGATGACAATGCATATCGAGTCTACGTCACGCAAACGAGAAATCCAAAAGAGGGACCAGACCGATTCAAACTGGTATTAATGTAACATTGGAACTCGTAGTTTTTGAAGATTTTATGTAATTCCTGGATAAGACGGTGCATGTGGAGTGTAAGTCCGGGGAGATGCCGCATCGAGAGATAGAAGTGACTGTTTAGAATATGTAAAACTGTGTGCCATCAGAACTGGTAGTATGTGAGAACTGTGTGTTTCGTAGAGGCGACGGTGTGTGTCAAGCGTACGTCATGGAGAGAGGAGAAAGAGCTGACTACTCGAACTTGTATAGTTGATACCATCAGAACTTTAAACTTGAGATTCTGGACGCGTAGCTAATGAGAAGTGGACTTGAAGGGAAAAGTAGATAAATATCAAGGACTTTGTTAGTTCAGAGGAGCACAGCCGGACCAAATGGTGACGTGATGAAAAATTGGTTTGTTTTGTTGTTGTTGTGGTTGTTGCGATTGATGTGGTTGATGCTTTCGAAAGATGCACTTAAATTAGAACATAACTTGCGGAAATCCCATTGTTGCATCTTGAGAGTACATAGAGAGGAAAAGTTGGTGTCACGTGTGTAACGTTTTATGGGGTGAGCTGGATTTTAGGGAAGAGATAGGAAATGTAAACACCTAAAGCTAACCCCACCTTTTCAAGCAAAAGGTACACGACCAGATAATTCAGCACATTTATTGAACTATAAACATTAAAAAGGATAGCAGAGGAAGAAAAGTGGTAGAAGAACAAATATGTAGCAATGCGTGTATGTGTGTGTGTGTGTGGTAGCAACAATGTATGGTATGTTACAACTTTCAGAGCAGTAAGCAATACAACCGGAGTACAGTTGAACTAATACGAATCGTAAAAACTACTTGCCGTGGATATATAATCCAATCAGGAACAGAATTATAATCCAATCAGGAACAGAACAGTCAATCCAATGTTCGTTCACACTTAATAGTGGTCCGCAGTAGCAGTTCGTATATTAGACGACGGTTGGAAGCCGTAGACACAGTTCACAGGAACGCAAATGTTCGGTCTGTAGAGTTTAGACTCGGGAAAGTCTGTAAGAAAGGTCAAAGGTGAACTGAAAATCCAGTTATGCCAAGACAGTAGATCACAGCAGATCGACCTGGTCCTCAGGTATCAGGAACGCAGGGTAACGAGCAAGGTACTATACAGTTCGGTTAGCTGTCCTTGGAACGTCCTTGCCTAACCGTCACAGGTAACCTCCTTGTTTCTCATAGATTTCAGATCTATAGAAACGTCCACTCTAACTAGTGGAAAAGTTAGTTTGTCTGCACACTCACAGCCTACTACTAGGCCGTCTAAGACGAGTAGCAGTTGCACGGAGATGTAATACTGGTAGCTCAGCCGTTAGGTCCTCTATCCTTCGAAGTCCTAACAACGTATTTTGCCTCTTTCAATAACCCGAGAAAGCTGACAACAATTTCGCCGTGACAGCGCCAAAAATCTTCTCACGACGAGAACCAAGCTAATACAGTTATCTCACAATTGTAGCTATACAGGATCAGCCATCAGCGAAGCGCGTATAGCGACAGTTGACCAATAACGTTTCCTCAACAAGAAATGCGTCCTATCTTTTCGCTGGTTTCTGCTTGAATCCCCACCGACATTTCTTCCGTCCCCCCTCGCAACCAACTTTCTATCTTCTCATTGGCTGGAGGAGACCGAGTCTTACGCGTATTTGACAATCGAAATGAAGTCTCTTGCTCCTAACACTACATATGCTTATTGCGTCACTCCGTGTAAACTCTCTCTTGAATGAACAATTACAATGCTATATGAAGATACATTAAAAAGAACACAGTCCTTAACAATAGCGCTGGAGAAAACCTTCCAAAATGCAACACCGTGGCAGTACATCAAAGTGAACATTTAGCATTTGAACTAAAGTACAGATCTTTGCTAGTGTTGTTGAGGGTTGTAATCCGTCATTTGCCTAGTCACGTGGTCGGCGTATTTTCACTGTTCTGCTGGTGTGAATACCAGGATGTGGAAATTGTAGTAGTGGAGAGCATGCAGGCAAGCACGCAAACACATTCGCTTTACAGATTAGATGAAAAAACGTAAAGACCTCCCTGGCTTTAAAGAAAAGGTACTGGCCTAACTGTCACATGTCACCCCTTGTTAGCCTATTCCCCCCTCCCCCTCTTGACACCTGGTAGGTGGCCCCTCACGATCTTAGTCAGGGTAGCAGCTCTGCCCCAGCCTTGGCTGGCCAGAGCTGGTTTAAGCGAGAATAAGGTGGCTCGCATGAACTCTGGGCGCGAGGGCACACGCTACTTAAGCAGGGGAAAGCGCGAGTGAAGGGAGGACCAAAAGACGAGCGGACACGTGTAGACCCACGGACCTCTGCCCCTCGCCATCTTAGCCAGGACGTCGGAAGAGCAAAAGCCCTCTAGTTCTCACGCTAAATACACTGGATGTGTTTCGCCGACAAGTCAATGAGACAGACGAGTAAGTGACTGCTAGTTGTGCCTTCTAGTTCGAACTGCTCTTACCATTTCTATATTAGAGTCTGGGACTCGGGTTGAGTAAGATAGGTGGTTTTATCCTGCCGGAGATTAGTGGCCGGGCAAACGCCAAGGGGAGCTAGAGTAAAGTGTTGGGTCATTGAACAGCTTCAGAGTTGTGTATCGCGGTAAAGCAGTTGTTTCAGTAGGGACAAGAGTAGATGCTCTGTTGTCGGTCTCTCATTGTATCTGTGTATAGAGCGGGAGCATAGGCCGTGTGGCAGTTTGATTTCCACTTTGCTTTAGTTGATTATCTCAATTGTCTGATTCTTCGTGGTATGACGTAATCAGGCAGCGTCTTACCCTGGACACGAGCACGGTGATTCTCTGTAAATAACCTGTAGATATATTTGATGTTGTCGAGTCAGTTAGTGTTTGAAATATATGTTGAATAACGGTTCGCTACAGTTGTGTGTTTTTAAGAGGGTGGGGGCTCTTGAGCTAGTAGTGTTTTACCTGTGTGAGACTGAGCGAACGTGTCAGAGTATGAGAATCTTTTCCCGCGGTAGATTTCTCTAGTTATTCACATTATTTCATAGCGTCGTCACCATCTGGTGTAGAAACCATTGACCTGAGGCAGTAAAGGTTTTGGTGACGATTGCTCAATTAAGTCTACATTTACCAGATCACCATAAAAGTTTGCCCAGTAATTCTGGAGAAGTCGAGTCCATTAAGTTAGGGTGTGGCCCGTCGTGACACTAACAACCCTAATGTTACTCTCATGGAACCCTAATCACACAAGGTTTTGGCGTTGCTGTCAGGAAGATTGATTGTTGACTCCTACTACCTACATGTGAATGCTCACGTTGTGCTGTTTGATTCTACATTTTATAACAAACATTCCGTATTAGCTGACCATCCAAGAAATCTGTGTAGCCAGTCCCTAGGTAGTAGTTTAGTAATTAGCAGGGACGGATATGGCACAGGGAGACCGGGGGGAGATGGGATATAGAGACGTTTTGTGTGAGAGGTTTTGCCTGTTTTAGACAAACTCTATACTGTATGCCATGATTTGTTTGCCTGTCTTATTTTAGTGACTTTTTTCTGTCTGCCTTTTTCTTTGTGTTGTGTTCAACAGCCGAGAACAAGTTGGAACCTCACTTGGAATCACGATTCTATAAAAGTTAGAAAAAATGTATGGCAGAAATTTGTTTGCTTATCCAGGTCAGTAAATTGCTATTTTCTCCTGTTTGCTTTTGAAAAATCACGTTTCTAACTTTCGACCTTTCTATACTCTTCTCATAGTTCGGGCAGTCTTTTTTCGTGTCTTTCTGGGAAGCAAAGACAGAAGCAAATATGAGACGCGGTCAGAGAGGAAGACACTTTTCACCACTGGCGCCTCCAGGCCCCGTTAGCATATGTATTTAAAGCGTACATCACACACCGCCCTAATTTTCCTCTGTTGCCTTTGTACTCCGACGCGTTCTTCCCAGACTGCCTTCTGTCATTAGGGCTGTCCCTACATAATGTCGCTCTGTTGTTTCTGACTATATCTAGGAATTTAATGATCATTTTGGTTCTTACAGAAAATGTGGCGGTAGGCAAAACAGCGAAAATGAGTTCACTGTATAATAGCTCAGAACAAAATGAGATATCCGGCCCAGTTTGTGTTGCTGTGAACGGCAAAATCTACACGACCTTCAGACCTATAAGCCAGTTCCCGGACAGCCCCAAGTGTATACACACTGGTTAGGATGACCATGAACCTTACTGGGAGGTTGACCTTGGCCAGCGGTACAGCATCAACGGCATCAGTCTCTTATGGAGATTTTCCACAGCGACCCGTACCACTATTTTAGGATTGTCTACGCTTAGCTGTTCGCAAGCTTTACACTCACTGGTTTTTTCTTTCCTTTTTGCTTCATTCCTCCCGGTCTGTTGTAGCCTTTAAGTGTGAGTTGCGCTTGCGCGTATCATGGGTGTGTGAGTGCGCGCGCGCGCGTGTGTGTGTGTGTGTGTAGGGGTGTATGTGATTTAAAGTATCTGTTTTTTTTATTACTTTGATTTTTTTTAAAATTTTCTCTCTACATCTGTGAATAATTTAATCCTTCTATTCTTCCCACAATGCCTGCAGTCACCTTTACTTAACAGTTTACTTAACATTATGGCTTACTCCTAATAACCTTTATGAAAAAGGAAACTTCCAATCAAATTTTATTCATTCGGTCAAAGCAGTTACACTTCAGAGTTTTGGACTAAATGGAATTGGACCAACCACAAAAATCTTACCTGTAAACTAGAATAGTTTAAAGCAAAAGCTGCATTTGAGAGGTGTCTACAAGAAAATTTAACCAGAACTGATTTGAAGAAATAGATAAGAAAGACATGTATAAAAACTATAAAATGTTAAGCCAACTTTTAGGGTTGAGCCAAACTAAACGATGATGCATGTACTTCCTCCTGCCCACTATAAACCACTTACCAAAATTCGAACTCCCAATAATCTCCCATTTCAGAAACATAGAATTCAGCATCTGCCCAGGGAAGAAAGAACCTGCTGCTATTGTAGAAAGCTAAATCTAAACCCCTCACTGATCTTCGCTTCTGAAACTATCCTCTCCCTTCACAACTGCACCCTACAATAACGACAAATATTTCTAGCAAAGAATCTCAAAAGTTAGATATTTCGATGTCACAGTATGTGTTTAAAAACAAAAGGAACGTTGGGCTATCTATAATAAGTTTTCTAGTATGTTATTAGTTCTCCGTCCATGAGTCGGTAATGTTTTTTTTTTAACTAAACCACAAATGTGGACCGAGCGCTTAAATTATCAAATTATCACTCAAACAGGAACTACTTGAAACGCTCAACATAACCGTATGCAGACGCATGCGACCAAGGGAGCTTACCGTACCCAAACACGTAGCAAAGAGAGGGTCGAAAGAAACGGACCAGGCAGATCTTCTAAAAAAAAGATCTGCCATCCCTTTCTCTATAACGACGCTAGTCTTCACACAGCTAACCCTCGGTACACAACGTGTGCATACAGTGAATCCCTATTAAATGTAATCAGCCCGGTCACTAAGCTAGTGCTGACAATTAGGATCCAAGACAAACACAACATAGGACAATTACATGGAATCCTCAAGGTGGAAAGTATAAATAATAAACAACAAATGAGGACCAAGCGCTTAAATTATCAAATTATCACTCCAACAGGAAGTTCTTGAAACGTTCAACGTAACCGTATACAGACGCATGCGACCAAGGGAGCTTTCTTAGTGCCGTCTCATGTACCTGTCGGTCCAGTACGAAAGAGACTCTAAGCAAAGAGAGAGAGAAAAAAAGAACACTTAATTTATTGAGATCTCAATTTTCATTTTAACTTCGTCTAAGAGAACGTCGCAGGAAATTGAACCCTGATGACAACGATGGTGAAGACGGATAAATCTTTCAGATGGTACATTACAATGATGGCTGGAAGAGTGATAACCATGCATAGCTATAAAAATGAAACATGGGTATTGTCCTATCTGAACGATTTATCTGTTCTTGTCGCCCCTAGCTTCCTTTCCTTCCTTTCTGTCCTGTCTTCACCATCTGGCAATTTTCTGGTAAATGTTTCGTCCTTGCTGGACAGGCGTAGGGTTCTAAATTTCAAACACTGTCTCTGAAGCTGAAAGTCGTTCACCATTGGTGAAAGATTTACGGAAATGAGCTCACAGTCAGCTGGTATTTTTCGGATATCTGAGTCATGCTATCCTCTACCGTTCCCTCCAACCCTCCAACCGACTCACTCGTTCGCTTGTGACTCGTGGGACAGGTTTTTCCACTTTCTTTCTCATGAAATGGGGTACGCACTTTTTTGTTCGCCCAGAATGTTGAAATTCAAAAGCAATGCCTGCTGCTGAAAACTTCAAGTGACCGCACTGGGAATAAAATTGCAAGCAATGAATTCGATTGTTGGGGCGGTGGGCTGGGTTTGGTGGGGTTGGGCTGGGTGGGGTGGGGTCGTGTAGTTGGGATAGGGTGGGTGAGGGGTAAGTTCACAGCATTGCCACTGGTTTTAACTACCTGGTTGAGTAACTTGTGATGCTGTGCTGGAAAACAATAGTACGTAAAGTGAAACGCATGATTTACACAAGAGCGTTCATTTCCCAGAACTGGCCACAGAAATGTAGGAAAATAACAATAAACATGCGTCGCTACAACAGGCAACCGTTGTTGTTGTTCGTAACGTGGTAGTCTTAGTTGCACAGGGTTGTCTAGCAATTTCACGCACTGTCGTTACAGTCTGCAAAAAATGTCAATATAATTTTCAGTGTCTCAATGACGCCTTCAGTATTACACTCGCTGTAACTTTGAAAGTGAGTATGAATGTCAGTGACATTTCATACTGAGACTCAATGTGAATATGAATTGTCCGAGCCAAAATATTGTCATTTAACGACAGTGGCACTATGCTCCAAAGTCAGTATTGGCCTGAACATAAGCGGGCCAGGGTGTGCCTCTGTCCGTGTCAGGGTTTCTCGCGGTGTGTTCTTCGCTTACCGACTAACGTTCGGTCAGAAAACGCCGTAACCACTCTCAAGGTGTGACGAGCGGGGCAGGGAGTTTAGGCAATTGTAGGCACTTCCTAGTTCTGAAATAACCACATGCTTATTTTCTTTATTTATTCATTTCACTTTGACGATAGCATTACCCAGGAAAAGAAAGCTGAGAATTTTCATCCCTACCTTAACTCCTCACCAATTAATTCCCAAGACTTTGTGAGATTTCAGAAACAGGTGTTCGTGTTTACTGAACCCAACATGCCATATCATGTTTTTTTCCTCAGTTCTCAACATGGCATGTGTAACTACTCCACGGTATCTTTTTGGGAAAAAAATTCATGCAGGTAGTTCGCCAACTTGGCATTGCAGTGGTGTAGACGAATGGGTAAGGACTGTAACGTGAAAAGCTTTGCTGCAGCAATAAATGCCGACACTTAAGCCCTCAGTACGTTGTGACTGGCTGTGATCTTCATAATAAGTCTGTGTGCCGAACGCCTTTGATAATGGAGAATTGAAAGGGGGTCTCACAAAGCTAGAGAACCAGGGAAATTTTTCTTCCCTCCCCCCCCCCGCAGTTATATTGTATTGAGCCTTATCTTAATGAGAAGAAGACAGATTCAAAAATGCTTTTTGCTTGTCAAAAGACATTGTGTACTAGAAAATAGTCTTGCTGTTTTAAAGTTTGACACGTGTTGCTGACATTCTCATTGAAGAAGTTTTGTGAAGAGCTTACTCGGTGAAACGTTCTCAAATCTGAGCTGGGGGCTCAGCAATCGTAGGCCGTGTACAAATAAGAAATTAATACCAGCTACTTCGCACGTAAGCCGGTGGCCCATAATTAATACTGTTTCCGGTTGTTCTGTTTCA
The DNA here is from genome assembly GCA_004794575.1 of Lanistes nyassanus. Lineage (NCBI taxonomy): Eukaryota > Metazoa > Mollusca > Gastropoda > Architaenioglossa > Ampullariidae > Lanistes > Lanistes nyassanus. The sequence goes on along the minus strand of SMGT01003409.1, from coordinate 23 downwards.
GTCACTGGTATTAGGCGTCCAAA
>SMGT01003408.1:0-30351 GCA_004794575.1 Lanistes nyassanus | reverse complement strand
TGGCATTTGGTGTCAAGACGGGCCGCACCTTATCTTAATGGACTCGACCTCTCCAGAATTAAGAACAAGCTTTTATGGTGATCTCGTAAATATAAATTAATTGAGCAATCGCCACCAAAACCTTTACTGCCTCAGGTCAATGGTTTCTACACCAAAGGGTGACGACGCTATGAAATAATGTGAATAACTAGAGAAATCTACCGAGGGAAAAGATTCTCATGCTCTGACACGTTCGCTCAGTCTCACACAGGCAAAACACTTCTTGCTCAAGAGCCCCCACTCTCGTAAAAGACACAACTGCAGCGAACCGTTATTCAACATATATTTCACACACTAACTGACTCGACAACATCAAACATATCTACAGATTATTTACAGAGAATCGCCGTGCTCGTGTCTAGGGTAAGACGCTGCCTGAGTACGTCATTCCAGGAGGAATCAAACAAAGAAGATAATCAAACTAAAGGAAGCGAGGAGATCACAATGCAACACGGCCTATGATCCCGCTCTATACTGATACAATAAGTGACCAACAACAGAGCAACTACTCTTGTCCCTACTGGAACAACAGTTTTACCGCAATTCACAGCTCTGAAGCTGTTCAATGACCCAACAACGAAGCTGTGACACCGCCACGACCCAGCACTTCCCTCTAACTCCTCTTGGCGTTCGCCCGGCCACTAGTGTATGACGTCTCCTGTCTCGGGCAGGATAAAACCACCTATCTAAATCAACCCGAGTCCCAGACTCTAAGATAGTTATTTATGGCAGAGCAGTCATATCCTATAAGGCACAGTAGCAGTCACTTACTCGTCACTCTCGTTGACTTGTCGGCGAAATACAACCCAGTGTATTTAGCATGAATGCTAGCTGCGTCTCTTCCAGCGTCCTGGCTAAGATGGCGAGGGGCAGAGGTCCGTGGGTCTACACATGTCCGCTTCTCTGGGCCTTCCTACATTATCTCTCTCTCTCTCTCTCTCTCTGCTCTGTCTATGTGTCCCCTATCACGTTTTTGCCTGCTTAACTACTTATTGCCCGCCCGCCCAGAGTTCACGGGGGCAACCTTATTCTAGTTTAAACCAGTTCTGGCCGGCTAAGTTGGGGCAGAGCTATTAACCTGGCTATGACGTAGCATCCACCTACCAGGTGTCAAGAGAGGAAAGGGGGAACAGGCTAACCTAGGGCTGACATGTGACATTTGGTATGAGTGAAGAAAAAATGCATAGTTGTCACCTCTGCATCTGGCAATTCGCACACTGGTCACAGGAAAGAGAAATAATGTACGTAGGAAAGTTTTCTTTGTTAATTTTCTAAATAGATTTCGTCTTAGTTCATCATCTCATCACTTTTTTTTTCTCCTAACAATTCCCTATTTCAACTTCGCTTCGCTATTGTCTTCCTTCATTCCTTTGTTTTCCTTTTGCTTTCTTCCTTCCTCCTTTCTCACCTGTCTTTTATTCTATGGTCATCTATTTATTTTTTTAAAATGTGAAAACTATAGTAGTTATGCAGATACAGTGTTAATACATTTCCTTTCGTCTTCTTAATCCAAACACAGTAGTATGAGTACCTATGATTGTGTTATTTTCCAACTACAGAGATCCCTTTGAGTCAGACCTGCACTGTAAACGAGTCGTGTTTAGACCCTAACGCCTACTGTAACAGGACGTGTCAGTGCCGAAGTAACTACTACAACAATGGCGGTGTATGTGCTAAAAGTAAGGAAATAGTGTTTGATGTATGTTTTGATTCAATTTCCTGTATCAACCCTCTCTCTCTGTCTCTCGTGTGCAGACGTGAGTGTGTATTGTCTTCATTCCTTTGTTGTCCTTTTGCTTTCTTCCTTCCTCCTTTCTCACCTGTCTTTTATTCTATGGTCATCTATTTACTGAACAAAAAAATGTGAAAACTATAATACAACTATAATACTTAGATACAGTGTTAATACAATTCCTTTTGTCTTCTTAATCCGAACACAGTAATATGAGTACCTATGATTGTGTTATTTTCCAACTACAGAAATCTCTTTGAGTCAGACCTGTAATGTAAGCGAGGCGTGTTCAGACCCTAACGCCTACTGTAACAGGACGTGTCAGTGCCTAAGTACCCACTACAACAATGGCAGTTTATGTGTTGCAAGTAAGTAAACAGTGTTCGATGTCTTTAGATTAAAGATCTTTTTTTTTCTCTCTCTCTCTCTCTCGACGTTTCCAAATGTGTTGTATGCTATGGACAGCTGGACACAAAAGTGACCGAAAAGTGAAAACAGAAATGAAAAATAAGTTGTGAAAAGGGCAAGAGAATCAGAATCTGTTTGAAAAATGCGAGGAGAAAACGAATCGTGTTTTGGCGGACCGGGGGAAGCGGACGGCTGAGTGGTCAGAGCGCTACCTGTGCGGCGCATCACGTCCCCCCAGTTCATCCACCTGAGAATGGGTACCTGACCCATCGGTTAAGGAAAGTATGGGCACCATCCTCACGATGCTGGCCCACAGAAGAAGTCGGGGTCTCAAACACCCCCACTCCCCTACGACCTAAATACCGATCACGGGACATCCTTTACCTCCCTTTCCTTGATCTTGATCTTTCCGCAGCCTTTGATACGATCGACCATACCATCCTCCTCAATCGTCTCCATGATGTATACGGCATCTGTGGGTCGGCGCTGGCGTGGTTCCAGTCCTACCTCTCTGGTAGAGCTCAGTCTGTACTTGTCGCTGACCAATTGTCACCCCCATCACCATTGCCTCTCGGAGTCCCTCAAGGATCTGTCCTGGGCCCTATCCCTTTCATCGTATACATCAAACCACTTTCATCACTCATTCATGCTCACATGGTCTCCACCCAGTCCTATGCAGACGACACCCAATTATACAGTTCTTGTCTCCCAGCCGATGTGCATGCCAGCATCATGACCATGCAAACTTGCATATCCAGTGTCAAAGCATGGATGGTTCACAACAGACTAAAGTTGAACGACGACAACAGAGGCTCTTCTCTTCAGTAAAAGAAATGCTGGAGTGACAGAATATCCCACAGCAGTTCGAATTGGTGATGTCGACATCCCTTTCTCCGACTCAGCAAGAAATCTCGGTGTTATTATTACCTCTAACATGACACTTGACAAACACATTTCCAACATCTGCAGATCCGCTTATTATGAACTCAGAAAAATCAGCAGCTTCCGTCACCTTCTGTCCGATCAGGTTGCAAACACATTTGTATGTGCCTACGTTCTGTCTAAACTTGACTACTGCAATTCCTTGCTAGCCGGCTGTCCTCTGTATCTGCTACAGTGCTACAGAAGTTACAGAAACTTCAAAACTCGGCCGCTCGCCTTGTCCTGAAAGCCCGCAAAACAGACCATGCCACACCACTACTTCGCACTCTGCACTGGCTCCCCATTCAGGCTCGCATCGACTACAAGTTGTCTACTCTCTGTTACAATTTTTTCACCGGTGCATGCTCCAGCTACTTTTCAGATCTCCTTACAATCTACACTCCACTGAGACAGCTCCGCTCCTCTTCAGACGATCGCATTCTCTCAGTACCCCGCATCAGGACAAAAACATATTGACAGCGCATGTTCACCTTCTCGGCATCCACCCAATGGAACTCACTTCCCCACAACATTCGACACTCCCCATCACTACTGACTTTTAAACGAAACTTGAAAACTTTTCTTTTCCGCAAGTACCTTGACTGACGTCGCGACTGCCTGTCTGGATTAACTTACAACTTTCGCTGTTCATCGTCTCTTATGATACTTTTCCACCCATCTGTGACTGAAGGACGATCTGTTTCAGAAACTTTTGGTCAGTGTTCCGTTCATCTCTCCCTCTATGTGTGTGTGTGTGTTTCATTGCTTTCACTAGACTGTCTGTGTCCCTCGTCCGCGCGAAGTGTGCATAAAATGTGTTTTCGCGCGTTAAAAATCCACATTTTATTTATTTATTTATTTGTTCTTTATTAAAGTTTATGCTGTTATACTATGAGTTATTATTGTTTCGAAAACGCCATGGCAGGACTGTTGTGTTAATACTCTGTCATGTGTCCAGGGGTACTGCGCTTATGTGTTTCACTAGCCTGCTCGTTAACTAGAGTTACAACAACATAAATATGTGTCAAGAAGATCGCTGCCTAATTTCATCAATTTCCGAATCGGCTCAAGCCGATTTTGTGGTATTACGGTATTTCTTCCTGTCCTTCTTTCCATTTTTAGTTTTTTCTGTTCTGCACTTCTTTTTTCATATCTTTTCTTTTTCAGTCACGTATTCCCTGAAAGATCAAACGCAGACTTGTCCGTCCGTCTTTGTCTTTTTCTTCTGACCCTCTTATACACCCCCTCGGTGGTCTAGTGGTTAAGGCGTCCGCTTCTGAGGCGGGAGGTCAATGGAATCAGAAAATAATAACATAGCGTATCCTCGCAGCAAAGCAGGCACTGCGGTCATTCTAAATAACAGATTTCGGTGGGCTAGAGGTCATTTCCGGGAACACGCTGTAGGATTTCAACAAATGCTTAAGAACCTTTGCTACTGAGGTAAATGCAAAAGTGATTTCCGGTACAGTGGTCGAGATTTGGCGCCGTGTGCGGAGAATTTCGTGTGCAGCATAGGATACGCTTACGGGGTATGCGGGAAAAAAATCAAGCAGCTTTGACGATTTATTTACGGGGAATCGCTAATCGTCTAAGGTAAAGAACTCCTACATTAGAAAGCTGAATCATTTCTTCACGAGTTGCTTCCCTTATACTGCGTTTAAACTGACAATGAGAACGGTTTTTGTAATAATTCGAAGCGAATGTCCACATGTGGTCTGTCACTTGGGAAATGCTAGATTTACTCTTCTAATTACATGCTAAAGAGGAAAATGACATTGTTTTGCAAATTTACTGTGATAAATTGGATGAAGACAAGAGTATTTGTGCCTAAAAGACCCAAGAAAGTGATTACGAAGAGAAAAACGTGCGAGCACTTGTTGTAAAAAGTACCGAACAGACTGTGTATAAGGAATGGCGAGGACTTTTTGATTACTTCAACTTCAGTTGTGTTTCCATCAAAGGGTTTTACAAATTATGGAACAAGGTCCAAGAAACACAGTAAGAAGCGAGTTTTCTTTATTTATTGTAGTTTTATATCATGTTTAGCCCAATGATAACACACTAGACATAGATCACCAGTGGCATTGGCATGCGGTGAAGCCACAGTGGACATATTTCGTCAGTGGGAATTATGATTTTTCAAAACATATCCGCTAATCGTTTAAGGGAAAGAACTGTTGCAATCGAAAGCTGAATCATTTCTTCACAAGTTACTTCCCTTTTACTGTGTTTAAACTGCCAATACGACTGGTTTTCGGCAGTTACAAGCAAGTGTGTACACGTGTGGTCGGTCACTTGAGAAATGTTAGATTTACTCTTCAAACTACACGCTAAAGACAAAAATGACATTGTTTTGCAAATTTACTGTGATAAAGTGGATGAAGACAAAAGTATTTGTGCCTGAAAGACCCAAGAAAGTGATTACGAAGAGAAAAACGTGCCAGTCGTGTACTAAACAATGTCGTACACACTGTGTAAGGAATGGCGAGAACTTTTTGATTTCTTCAACTTCAGTTGTGTTTCCATCAAAGGATTTACAAAATTATGGAACAAGGTCCAAGAAACACGGTAAGAAATGAGTTTTCTTTATTTATTGTAGTTAGTTAGTAATTTTAAATTATGTTTTTATTGTTTGGGGGGATTTTTTAATGAATTTTTAAAAAAAGGCTAAAACTGCTGCGGCCACGGGGACGGTTCGAGCTACGAAGGCTGCGTCTCCAAAGAGTTAAATAATTTTTGTATTGTTTTGGGGAATTTTTATTGAAATTTTGAAAAACAGCTAAAAATGCCGCGTCCACGGGGATGGCTCGAGGGTAGGATTCTACGTCACGATTGAGTTAAAAAAATTGTAATTTTCAAAATTCCGTCACTTTCACTAATATTCTGAAAAATATTTATATATATATATATACTTATGTACTTGAGTAGTAGCGGTATCAAACTGCCAGGAACTGCGATACCCGCCACATTTATCGGGTTACATGAAAAATAGAATTAACAACAATTTGTGTGTGCATCCATTTTTGAAAATACGTACATTGTGTGTGTATGTGCGCATATGTGTATATGCTGTATAGTCATGGTTCAGTAAAGCTCACTATTCGTGTGAGTGCACACGTTTGCGTGTGTGTGGGAGTGAGTGCGGGAATGAGTATAGGAGTATAGGAGTCTTCTCTCGCTTCTGTTTGTCGTGCGCATAACTGCGTGACAAGTGGACTCTGGTTCTGGGTAGAAGCACTTTTTGCTTTTTGCAATAAGGAAAATATCACCAGTCGGTTAAGTAGGTACAGCTGGCCATGCTGCATCATAGTCTCTGACCGACACAACCGCATGCCGCAGCGAGGCTTTAAGAAGCCCAGCATCCTCACTCCATGTCAGAACTAGGGAGATTTCTTTTTGCTCTTGACGGGTCGTCTCCTATTCTCGCTCGCACGACCACCGTCAAGAGGGTGACATATGCCCAGGTGGAACTATTACTCTATTACTAACATTAATCAATATGATTTCTTAATCATATGGCCGAGCCCCCACCACCTACAGTCTCTCATAAAGAACAACAAAAGGCTGTAATACAGTGAACACAAAAAGAAGAGTGTATTGTTGATATAAACAGCGAGTATTTATAATCAAGACAATATATGTTACAACTCATTTCAACTCTAGGGGTCCCGCAATTTCCTTCTAATTTAGCTAGGTCTACAATAACATCTAATACCAACCTACATCACCCGCCTCGCCATTAAACACAATGACAAACCACGTACCTCAATCTCGCCTTTGCATACGAGAAAAGAATGACCACGTGATGCACAACACTCACAGAACACAACACTCGTTCCCGAATGCTTCTTACAGTCCGCACGACAGTCTGTACGTTGGAGCGCTCCTTCCTTGGATATGTTCACCAGTAGATACCCTGAAGACCTCTTGAACACCTCCACGTAACAGCAGACTTCGATGCTAACGATCACACAAGCCCCCAGAGAATATGACGTTTTCCAAAGGCTGACACACAGCCCCTTGAGCTCACCCCAAGAGCTCGGTTACAGGCAGCCTCCTTGTAAGGCTGGACCTTCGCCCCCTGCTTCAGACGGTTGTCTTGTCCGTGGTCTTCGGTCTCCCTCCTTTACGTTCTGCAGTCCTCTCCTGCCCGGTCAGCGTAGAGGTTTCCCACAGCAGAGGAGCACGTGCTAGAGTCTCACCCCAGTCTGGAGGTATCCAATGCAGAGTCCCTTGCGCTATGCAACTGGTCTACTCAAGCCACGTGCTGTCGCTGCTAGACTTCCACACGTCTAGCAGAACGAGACACCTCAAATTCTGCAGCTGAATCCTTCAGCCTTAAGCAGACTTGTACCACAAGACACGTGCGTCTCGCCACAGCAGCTCTTCTTCACAGGAGTTCAGGCTAACGAAGCCCTCGCTGTAGATTTCGCTGAAGATGTCCTCTCACAGGATATTTCTGGGCGTAAGATGTCCTCTCACAGGAGATTTGGGCGTAAGATGTCCTCTCACAGGATGTTTGGGCGGAAGATAATTGGAAGGTCTAAACCAGTCCTTTTATTCTCAACTTTCGTCCATAGATTCTTTCAATCACACGCACTTGGTAAACAAGACGATTACATGTACCAACCAATCAGGCCAGAGACAGCAGAAGCCACACCCCATGTCAACTACTAGAGCACGCCTCTAAGTGGACACCTAGAGTGGACATAGCTACCCTCTCCCCTTCCTGGTTGTTTACACCCATCGGCTACATCAAAGCCTCTGGTGCTCGATACTACGCATCAGCAGCTTCCTCTAGATACGTAATCCTCCCCTGTCCAGGTAACCCGCACCTGGCCTGGCTAACACCTGCACTGGTCCCTTCCCAGCTGTGCCTCAAGGTAAGTGACACCTTGCCCCTTGCTTCTACAGCCAGCACCCCTGGTCAGAAATGTGAACAGGAACCTAACCTGGGCTGGTGATGACCTGAGCGGCTAGATGGCGGCTTGAACAAGGGGATACTAGATCTTAATTATGGCCGGAGAGTCAAGGACGGGTCACACCTGGAATCTATGGTGTAATCTCCTTGACCCACCAGACCCCAAAACGTGACAGTCCAACAACACAGTTTCTGACAGGCAGATGGGGGAAGAAGGCTGGGCTCCGTGAAATCCGCAAGGTCCGCGTTTCTGATGCCGTCTCTGGCTCTGATTATCTTTGTGCAGTAGGGGCGGCGTTTATATCTTGAATGGGACACTCCTTCCAGAACCTTCCCTCGGATTCCAGAAGCCATCAACCCAAATTACTATTGGCAGGGTGCATTCCAACTTGTCCAGTACTGCCCATCCAGTTCAATCTACCCTGGTCGGTGCACTGGTCGCCCTGGTCTGATATCTCTACAGACCCTTTCCTACAGACCCTTTCCTACAGACCTATCGCTGGTCAGTTACTTTCCATCAACCAATCGCTGGTGAGCACCTACTCGGTTTCTGCTTAACGGACAGATCTCCTACCTTGAGACTCGCTGTCCGGCTCACTCTGCTGACTTAGTTCCTTCTAGGTGCAGACTGGCATAGATTGTGGTATGTCAACCATTAAATTCCTCGGTTGGTGTCTTCCTGCGCAGCATACAGGTTATCAAGTCCCTGCTCGCTCAGCTAGCTAGACTAACGCCGCTCTCCATCGTTCTAGGAGCGGAAGTGGGGTGGAGAAAGTATAGGATACGGAGTGCATAGTGATACATATTGTCTTCTTTGTCTCGACTGTTCCATTTCCCGCTTCACACCTTTCCGATAGTTTGTAGTTTGTAAAAGAACCGTCCAGATAATCATTAAATTTTCGTGGAATCACTAACATCTGTGTCTTGCATCTACATTCCAGAGAACAAATGAGAACAGAGCGCTATAAAATCGTCAATGGACTTAGTGAGCGAGTTGACGATATAAAATAGGGATCCGCTGTATGCACACGTTGTACACCGAGGGTTAGCCGTGTGAAGACTAGGGTCGTTTAAAAGAAAGGGGCGGCAGATCTTTTTTGAAGATCTGCCACGCTCCTTACTTTCGATTCTCTCTTTGCTACGTGTATGGGTACGGTAGGCTCCCTTGTTTGCATACGTCAGCATACGGGTATGTCTAGCGCTGCCAGTACCTTGTTGGGATTGTCCATTCTACATTCCAGAGCCAGCAAAACCCGGTACCTTAAGCCATGATCAGTATCCCGGTCCAAACGTCACACTGAAGTTTTCTAAATCTGAAGGAGTTGTGGATTTCTACCTTGTAAGCATCTTGCACAGCGTCAGTTGGACGACACTGACAACACATGTCACCTCACAGAGTAATGATCAAATACCTGCCACTTTCTATAATCTGACGCCTGGAGACTATTATTACGTCACCATAGTGGCGTACTCAGGCGGCATCAGCAGTGACGTCAGAACTGAAACATTCCGGGTGGACGTTGAGCGTAAGTCACTTTCAATTTGGGAGACCAACTGTCAAAGGTTTTAATTTTCTTTTTGTCGGGATAATTTTCTTTTTTTTTAATTCTTTAAAATGTGTGGATATACGAGAAAAGGGTTAATGATTTGTTGGTAATGGTCTGGTGATGCTTTAAACTGCATAGTCTATAACAAATAAGTTCCATGATATATTAACTGTTTTAAATACCTATATTTAAGATGTTCCGAATCTTTAAAACGAAATTATTTACTTTTTTTAATTAGCTTAGCGAACTTTCAGTTTCCAAAAGGAATCCTCGGTCATCGATGATATCTGGGTTATTTCCTTATCTGCTTAGGTTCCGGAGAAGTTAGAAGTTTAAACGTGGCGGAAAAGAGAAGCAGAGAGATTGTCGTTGAATGGGGATTTCCGCTGATGCCTAATGGAGTCATAATGGGTTACACCGTGGAGGTTACGCCAGCTTACAACCCAACTTGTGTGTCAGGAGTTGCAGTTGTCTGTTCTGACTGCACATACACCAACAGTACGGTATGTGGCTCTTCAGGCTTTACCTCCCTTGTCCCTGTGTATTTTGTTGGGGAAAGGGCTGTCTGTGTGTGTGAGAGAGTGTGTGTGTGAGAGAGACAAAGAGAGTGATTGTGTGTGTGAATGAGAGTGTGCGTGAGAGAGAGAGAGAGAGTGTGTGTGTGTGTGAGAGAGTGTGTACGCGCGCGCGCGCGCGTGTGTGTGCGTGTTACGTAAAAATAGAATTTTATATATACAAAAAAGAAACCATTGTTAAAGTATTTTCACAGACGAGTACATTTCCCCTAAGTTCCAGATGCCGGATACGTCTAAGTGTACCATCAGCGAAAGTTACCCACTAACACGTGATCAGCTGCAGTCAGATGTTATCAAAAAAGTTAACGTCACAGGTCTGGCTCCATACTTCACATACCAGGTGAAAGTAACCCCATTTAACGAGAAAGGCGCTGGTTATACAAGCATGCAGGAATTCAACACAAGTCGCGAAGGTAACAACACTGAAATTCTTTATTTTTGATGTCCGAAACTTTGATGAAGAACTTATTTTATTGAAACAGGCTTCCTGACTTCACTGCTAAATAACGAGATTGGTGCACATAGCTTGCACACAGTCATTAGCACAGCTCTTTGTTGTCAGTTCCGGTGGTCTGCATATCGTATACACTCATTAAAATAAAATACAGTGGATTTTAACAGAAAAACTTAGCCCTGTTTCCACTTAATGGCAGAGAGGAAGCAGGACCGGGAAAAATTCATTGAACAGAAAAATGATTCGAGGAAATGACGCAACTCCCGAGCATTTTATGTTTGGTAATCTTGTTTCCTGCCCTTGTTTATGAGACAGTAAGCTGTAGAACTTTATATCAAGAAACGATAATACGCAACATTTTCAATAAAAAAATCTCGTGCTGGCCATCCAGATGTTACCTAAAATTTCTCTTGTTTAATGAGCCTTCGAAATCTTCACAGCTGCCGTGAACTTGGTGCGATTAAATGTAGCGGCGCCACAGACACAGCCCGGTGTGTTATTGGTCAGCTGGGTGCCAGGCGAGAAAACTGGCAGCACTTCCTACTCTATTTCCTGGGCTGAAGAAACCAGCATTGGCTCCAATCAGTTCACTCACAAGAGCAACCGGACTGTTTATGGTTGGTAAAACGAAATAGTGCTGTACACATGACCTATTACTAATTCAAAAGGAAAACAAACAAACAAAATCAGATCTATACTGTCCCCTACCCTGTGTACAATACTAAAAATGCTACGGTTAAAATCAGAAGCTGGCGTTAGTACGAAGGCTTCTCTAACTTCACTTGTGCACCGAGTGACTGTATTCTGGAAGAAAATGGTTTAGTTTGAGAAAGGATATTTTCGACAAATCTGCTCTGAATGTTTTGCAATATCGCAGGATACGAACAGCAGACCTACAACATCACCGGCCTTCTCAGCTACTGGAATTACAGCGTATCTGTCCAACCTTTTACAGATATCGGTCCTTCACCTCAAACGAGTCACGTGGTCGCTCGTACTACAGATTCAGGTACATGTTTATTATCGCCATGTGTCTCTCCTCACCTGTATACTGTTTTCCTTGTACTTGCTCCCGTCTTTCGCTGACCCTGGATGCATTCTTCATATAAAGGTACACGTCGAAAGAAGAGAGTGCCTCACACCGTTATAAACAGCTTTCTCCAGAAGCTTCCTGGAGAGAAATTCTTCCTCGAAAGTAGTAGATCGGCATGTCTTTATTGTAGACACCTGGATTAGCTAGTTGCTTAGGAATCTTTTCGTGCGACTTCATCAAGGTGTGTAATATTGCACAGCACAGCAGTGTAATACTAAAATAAATGTAGAGTCTCGGCCCTATGCTTGCCTCGGTAATTTCTTTAAATGTAGACTCCACTGAATATGATTTGTTATTTGTCATTTCTTTAAATGTAGACTGCATTGAATATGATTGGTCATTTGTCATTTCTTTAAATGTAGACTGCATTGACTATAATTTGTCTACATCTGAACTGAATATGATTTGTCATTTCTTTAAATGTAGACTGCATTGAATACGATTTGTTAACATTTGTCTGAACTGAATATGATTTGTCTAATTTTTCTTCCAGCACCGGGCAAAGTCGAAACTTTTTCAATAGACCAGCCAGAACACGCTGCGCAGGAGCTTCAGTTTACCGTCAGGTGCCCTGCAGAGAAAGAGAGAAACGGGCCCATCGCCTTTATCGTTTTTAGAACCCAACCTGACAATAAGGTGATCCACTGAACCTAGTTTTAGAATCATGCAAAGGGTCAATGCACCGAGTTTAGTCAAAAAATGAAGAGCACTGACACTATCTGGATACTCATCTTTTCATTCCCCTCTTGGAACAATTTTATGGTAATACCCTGAAAGGGCTGTGGGACACTTTTGCAGTAACAGGTTTATCTGGCGATTCGTGTGGACTTATGAAAAACTTTGTCTAGTGTGTGAGATGCAGTTTAAAACACGCAGACAGATTTTGTGTCGACATCTAGCATAACACACAATTAAAGATTTGTCACGCGCGTGTGTATTTGCGTGCTTGCGTCACTTCGTGACACTTATGGCGGCATCTGCTTGCCAGGCCATCGGCTGCTTAATTGTAGAGAGCCCTCAGTTCTTTTAGTTTTAAACGTAGTAAATACATAATAAATGTGCGTAAAATCTTTTCCTGTTTAAAGCATATTTCTCGCTTTGTTTCATCCAGTGAAATATTTGTAAGGTTTGACGTGATTTTTCGACCACAAACCCATGCCGTCATTTTTCTGATGTTACAGGCTGTAGGACACGTGGAAGTTAATGACGGCTGTGCCAGCAGCTACACGTTCACTGCCTCCGTAACGGCGGAAGTCAATTACACTTTTAGCGTAAGACTAAGCTACTTTGTGAGAATGTCCGAAAACTTCTTTGTCATATAGCTCTCTCTATTCGGTATTTTTGTAATGTAAAACGTGCCATTTATGTCATTAAACTATGTTTCCTGATATATATGACTTATAAAGTGAGCCAAGATTTTTTTCTTGGGTGGAGTGGAGGGAGGAAAGCTTTCTTTTTTCAAAATTAACATAAGACTGTTCAAACGCAAGTTGTAGCTGAATGTGAAGCATAAGTTAGAGCAAAATTAATGTGCTACGTTTGTTGCCAAGTCTATTAATGGGACACAATCAACAGGCCTCGGCGAACACCATCAGGTTTCAAGGAGCTTCAGAGCTTCGCTGGTGGTACGTGAAGCCTAAACGTAAGTTCGCTTGTTTCTGTTTGATCGTGTAATTTCTTGCGTGACTGCAGTCCTTATGCCTGACTTTGTCTTCCACTTTTGAGAGTACGTCCCAGATTCTATAGACTCATCCGCCCAAATCACATTTTCCATCAAACCATCTTCTGTCTACGTTAATTAATTGCTGAAAGGAATGTTCCCTAGTTGCCCGGAAAGGATTGGGTCGTGTTTGTCTATAACCTAAGGTCATGGGACATCCTTTATCTTTTGTAAGATTAAATTAGGTAGACTTTGTCCTGTCAGAATGCCTTAGCGAAGTAAATAAATTGATGATGAGTTATTAGTGACGTGTTACATGTTTAACAGGGTTCGCTTTCTTTCTGCCCAAACCCCACCACTTTTTTCTATTGCTTTATGTTTTATACTTTTGCTTCAGCTGGCATTACAACTTGCCTTAGTGTCTGTGATCCTGTCGTTACAAGGACATCACCTGTATCGTGATTCACAAGAGTACCGCTTGTTATAGATTTCAGCCGTTTCTAACTGTATTTCAGCCCCAACGCTGACTGAAACCATTTTGAAATCTACAACCAGCGCAACCCAAACTGGAGCGGTGCTCAAAGTCTGTTCTTGTCTGATTGACCGGTCACAGGGAGCCATCACTTTGGCAGGTCTTATCGTCTGTAACCATGACAACACAAACTGCGATGTTTGTAAGGAGTTGATGTTATTGTATTTTAAGTTCAAGGATTTAAATATACCAATAGTTTATAAGTATAAAATAATTGGCTATTCTCCATACGTTGCATGGGAAAGCCTTTTGTGCAGATTTAACTAGTTATGGATCACTATTGGTCCTGTTTAAAGAAATATCAAAACACCAAAAACTTTCCCGATACGTTTAATCGGCCTAGACGTGACAAATTTTACAGTTGGCCACTTTTAACCGTTAACTCAAAAATTTAAAATTCAGAAATTCAGAAATTTAAAATTTCTCTTGCTGTCATACCTGCGGTATGTCTGTAAGCAAACAGTAATGGAGGTGGGGGGGGGGACAGAACAGACCGAGAGAGTGAGGAGAGCGGGGGTGGGTGGGTGGTCAGACAAGTGTGAATATAATTATTTTGTTAGCAAAAAGCACGAGTGATTGATGCTACAGATAGGCCCTTTCTTTAAATTTTGCATGGCACAGCTGGTACTGAAGTTAACAACTCCTCTGTTGTTATAACGTGGAAAAAGTTCAGGAACAATGGCTATAAAGGAGTTTACAGACCCACACCTGATGACTGGCACGAGTCACCGGACTTCGGTAAGTCTAATGCAGACAGCTAGCAAGCCAGGCAGACAGACGGACGGACATACAGACGGACAGACTAAATCAACCAACCGACTTACTGATAGACAGACGGACGGACGGACGGGACGGGGCAGGCAGAGGGGACAGAACAGACCAACGAACAGACAAGACAGGGAGGCAGACCACCGGGTTCGCATCCAGTGAATAGGAGATATTGCATTCATTTCTTCCTCTTCAACAGTACCTCTAGCATGCTACATTGCAGCAAGATCACCTACTGCGTAAGGAACAAAGGTAGAAAGAACCTAAGCCCACCCTAACCCAGCCGTAGCCCCCATCCCCACAACGAACAAAGAAAGAAAAACCCCTAATTTTAAGTTCCTAAAAACAACGCGTTAATCATTCAGGTACAAAACACTTCGCCGGATTCTGTTTGTCTAACCATGAGAAGCTGCACGAGATGAGACGCCATAATGCAACTTCTTATCGCTAGAATGAACACAACCTGCCTTTGTGATCCGTCGCCGAATGGGTAAAGTGTTAGTTTATTGACTGAAGATACAGGGTTCGATTTTCGCATCTTCCGTTCAACTTTCCATTTCTGCTTTCCTTTTTTGCCGACTATTGTGTGCGGGATTTAGTATTGCAGGCTGCACGGTGACATGCTGGAGCCCCTGTTGAGGAGGCAGGTAGAAATGAATGCAATATCTTCTATTCCATGGATGCGAAACGGGTGGGGAGGCAGGAAGGTAGGTAGGATAGCTAGGAAGGCAGACAGGACAGACGGACGGACGGAGATTAAACCATTTTCAAAACTACTACTTTCTCGCCATTCTAGCTGTCTACCAAGGGGCTTATGATTCGGAAAGGCGTATGTTGCTGGGCAGCTTTCCAGCAGTTGTGTTTTCATGCCAGAGCAGCCATTTTGTCAGTGTGCATGCCTGAGCTGCTGCACAAAGTCTGACGGCTACAGTTAGTCTAGAGGACCGGGCATAATGGGTGCAGCGTAGTATAAATAGAGGTATAAACATACAGCTCAAGCCTCGCATGTAGTAAACACACGCCGTTAGAATCAGGGAGCGGGGGTGGTAGTGATGGGTAAGGGATCAAAATATTGCAGTCCGACAGTCTAGCTGTTGTAAAAGCATAACCAACTGGGGCTAAGACATTACTCCCCCCCCAAAAAAAAAAAAACAAACAAAAACAACGCAAAACAAGAAATTTTTTTAAGTGTCTAACGATCTTAGTGCGGGTAACAAAATTTGCATGGGAACATACAGCACCAAGCAGAACGTAATGGAATATTTCGTATCAGTATCAAGAACACATAATGACTAGCTAGTCGTATACAGATAATATATTATAGAAGAGCGAATCACATGGTGCAGCCCTAATTTAACAGGATTTTCGACCTTTGTCGTGGCGAGAAGAGTAGGTATGAACGGTCATGTACCTTACTGTTACCACTAGAAATTATTTCCCTGTCAGCTTGACATTAGATCTTCTTTGGTATCTGAGACATCTTTTGACGCTGTGGCTGTGCTGCGGATGTTGGTGCAAGAGGCGGAGCTAGGTGGATGGCAGTGAAGCTGAAGTATAACGAGCGTAGTGGTCTACTGTTCACTGAGGCCCCGTAACAACAGAGTTCACTTCTTCAAACAGAGTCGTCCCGCAGAAAGAGGTCAACGTTACTGAGCCGCCGTGAGGTTAATACTGAGGTCACGTACACGCTGGGTGATGACGACATTTGCCAACAGCTAAACGACAACATCTACTGTAACGGACCTCTGCCCTCTGACACCAGACTTGTGTAAATTGTTTTCTTTTTCTTTTTATTCAGTGTTTACTCTTGGCGTTCTTATTATGCTTGCCTAATATCTGATCTCTGTTCTGATGTCAGGATATTAAAATGTTTCTACGCGTTGAGTGGCTCGTTTTAAACAAAAACAAACTTGAACTTCCCAATAATTGTTATCCCCACTTTGCCACAAAATTTAGATACTTCTGATGTTTCTCGCTGATTTTTGTTTCTGCTACTGCAAATATTTTTGTCATCACAACACCGCGGACCATTTTTTTCTGTCACAGAATCAAGGTGTTTGCCTGTACCGCCGGAGGATGCACAGTGGCCGAGAATGCTATCACTATCACCACTTCTACCACATTGACTCCCCGAAAGTATCTTTTGACAACCCTTAGTTGTTTTTTCTCCATAAATGTTTGCAGTTAACGATGTAGTTAACGTTGCGAAGTATGATGAGACATTATTACGGAACATGGATTGTGGCACACCCTGGAGATCAAACTCAGTGGAGCTGCTTCCCGAACTACGGCACTTATCACCGTAACGTTCTTTACTGTGACTATCGTACAGTAACGCCGACAAAGACATGGAGTGTCATTATATAAAAGCTGGTATCACGCAAACAGAAAGGATCTGAACGTTATGACAAGATTTTTTTTTTCGTAAACACTCCGCTGCATTCCAACACGAAGTAACATTTGCTGCCCTCCAGGCAGTGAATAGTCACATTGGACCAAACGTGTTTAGACGATACGTCTCAAACGTGGGGATGAAACTGTCCTTGTCTCTGGCGTTTGGTCATCCTTGGTCAGTCCTACCTGCATAAAATGCGCTGTTATCATGTAAAATATTTATCTGTAATACGAATGCACAGTGCATATTCCAACCATTGCTGTCACGCCCCGGTCGCCGTCCTTCCACTCACCAGACAAACAAGGGGTTAACTTGCTTGGCTTTAATACGACTCCGCACAACACGATGTAGAGTAACAATGACAAAAGTTATCGACGGCGATAATACCACTATTTAGTTATTAATATCGTGTAAATGTTGCGTGTCTTGCAGACGGTGTCACAGTTGCCGTGATTGTTGGAGCTGTACTTGGTGTCACTGGATTTGTCCTTCTTGTCGTGCTTCTAGTTGTATTTCTGAGGCGACGCAAAAGGTAAATACTAACATTAAAATACTAACCTGAACATTCAATGCTAACATTAACAATTAATGCCAACATTGAGATACTAACATTAGCATTCAATGCTAACATTAAAATACTAACATGAACATTCAATGCTAACATTAAAATACTAACATTAACAATTAATGCTAACATTAAGATACTATAATTAACATTTAATATTAACATAAAATGTGCTTACACTCACTCGTGGATGCCATTACTGGAATTTTTAGACATTGTTAAAAGCCCGTTTTTATTACTGATAGACACAAAAATAAACAACTATTCTATACTTACTATCATATATATTTGTCTGATAGGTTACAGAGAGAATCTGGAAGAGATACCAACTTTTCATCTCAAGAAACTTTCAGGTAGGTACCTTGGGAGTCATTTAAAACACACAAGCATTACTCACACTCACGTGAAAGTCTTCATGGAACACATCACAAAACAATTACTGAAGCGCTTGTTAAGATTCCGATTAAAACGTTATTTTAAATGTTGTGGGACAGTTTATCGGATCTCAAACCACAGAACTGGCCCAGCGTACCACTGTCTCACTTCGCCGAATATCTCCGACAAATGCACCTTGATGCTAACAGACGTTTCAAGCTGGAATTTAACGTAAGCATTCTTTGTTTCGTTAATTTGTATTCGTCCCTCATCGTCAGACGTATGCCAAATTCAGGTCAACTTCAGAAGAATGTGCAGCAAACTGATTATTACTAATGAAGACAATTTGTGTAAGTTCCCCTTAATTCTACGTAAGTAGACTGGGTGTGCAACTGTGTGGCAAGTGTTTGGGTATGTGCACATAAAGTCTTCTACCTACCTTCCTGTCGCCCATATACTTATGTCGGTATGAGTTGATTGTGTACAGCCTTGTTAATAGGAACTGCGTGCCAGCCAGGAGAAGAAAGCTTCTCAATTCACGATGCGAGCAGGAAACAAAACACTCAACGTTATCAAAAACAGAAGTAAAGATGTCCTGCCCTGTAAGTAGATGTAGTCACATGGTATTTTCCTTAGTGTGGGTCTTAATAAATACTGGCTCTTGAAGACGATGTACATCTCATGACCTTACAAGAAATGCTGCCTGTCAACTATACACCTTCAGTTGAATTTAGATGCAATATTCCTAGCATCCTCCACTTAACACTTTGCATGCTCACATTTGTTGTATTTTGCTGAGTGTACAAATCTTAGGCAGACTTTCAGTTCAACTTATTAGAACAAAATGTCATTTTCGTCTGTCTGTCCTTGATTCTCATCCTTTCTCTGTTGCTTTTCTTTTTTATTTATTCTTCTGTCTTTGTGGGTTTAATATTATCTTTCATTATTGATCTTTTCTTTATACACTCAGCTTTTATGCGTGTGCGCGCACTCGCGTGTATGGGATTATAATGTTTAATCAGCAGTTATATATTACTTATATATTAATTATATATTAGTTATATATTAGTTATAAATTAGTATTGTTTTTCCTCTTAACTGTTACTAGATGATCACACCCGAGTTATCTTGTCAAGCCCTAGAGACAACACACAGGACTACATCAATGCCAGCTATGTACAGGTCGGTTGTGACATTTTCTTCATATTGTGGTATTCGTATTCTGTATTCCAATATATTCACCTCTCAGAAAAAAATTCGTTCATAAAAATTTAAGAATTCTTCTCCTTTCCTCTATTGCTATACACATGCAGTTCTTTTGAATATAGTCTAAATGGATATTGATTAAGCTTTGGTAGGGGGTTATTTTTAGTTTTCTCCCAAGTCAAACTGCACATAACCCTGACAAAAATCAGTGATGGAAAACATCACACAGCATGCAAAGCAAGATCGACCAATACTCCAAACTAATTATCCCCCATCATACACAGTGGGGCTACAACTTTATCGGCAGACAGTCGCCGTGCATACTGATCACATTTTAGCTTATCGTCACTGTTTAGAGGATGACGAACATCGACAGATCTCGTTGCTGTAGTTTTCTCACATCGATTATTCAGAACGTTATTAATTACGTCATCGACAGGGAAGCGACTCACCATGTGGCTACATCGCCACACAGGGCCCACTGTACTCTACTCTCTCCGACTTTTGGAAGATGATCTGTGAGCATAGGTCAGGGGTCATCGTTATGCTGTGCAACCGTATAGAGGATGGAAAGGTAACAGAGGTGGCCTAATTACCACTAATATTAAAACTAATATTCATGGTGCGAGAATTTGTTCTAACTATTTTACTCCAAGTAGCACTCGTTTGTTCCTACCTAATGTCCATCCATCATTTTCTAGGACACTTTATCTTAATGCAATATAGCAATTAGAACATTTCGTTCAAGGAAGTCTTTCTGCTATTTGGCTACAACACCGACCCATATCAGAGAAAGCAGCAGAATCTGTAAAATTAACAGAAATAAGTTTTATGATCATATTGTAGACAGAGTAAGTAAAACAATGAAGTAACTCACGACATTTACTCCTGTAGGGTTTGTTTCAATGTTTCAGAAAACAGTGGACCAGTACTGGCCTGACAAGATAAACTCACCCCTGCGACACGGAGATGTGACAATAACAATGACAAACATATCTGATTTCACCGTATATGCACTGCGCAACATGACTGCCAGAATGGTAAGGCTGTTGTTGGAAACACTAGTATATCATAGATACTTGTTATAGACATGTTTCTCCAATTAGATATAAAGTGCTGTATGTGACATAAAGAATTGTCTCGTTCCTGGAAGGTCCACGCAAAATAATAAAAGAAAAACCTAATAGAAACGACAGTTTTTTGTTCTGCCAAGTCTGAGAATAAATTATTATGTTTTTTTTAAAATCCAATAGACAAATTCACATTATGTTAAAACGATTTTTTACCAGTTATTGTCTACGTGTAATTTGGTTTACATTCTTTTAATCCATAATGTATCTTCCTTTATTCACTGGATGCTTCAAAGACGAATGGTCCTTTGGTGGGAGGCATTTTACTTTTTAAAATACATTGTTTAAATTACTACAGGCCGAAAGACAAGACCTCCAAATAACACAGCTAATCATTCGTGGATGGAGTGAGGATGTGTGCAGACTTCCGTTTGAAAAGCTTATTGAGATCGTTCGTTTAGTTCGTCAAACTGCCAGGCATTCTGACGGACCAATTACTGTGCACTGCAAGTTAGTAAGAGTGACTTTTTCTTGAAACAAAGATACAAGAGATAAATTTCAGAACAACTGTTTCTTACGAATCTTCGAAACAGTTTTTTTCCCACGAAAATTTATAATCTTTGTAACTATTCATCCATATGCCACTTTTTACACTCAACAAAAAGTATTTTAGTGATGAAGAGAAACGCAAAATGTTTTATTTTACAGTCTGGGAATTGGGCGTACAGGCGTGTTCATTGCCCTTGACCTCTTGACACGTTTTGTGGATGAACACGACCTTGCCAATGAGGTGGACGTGTACACTGTCGTTCAGAGAATGTTGGGGTGTCGTCCAAATATTATTCAGACGCTGGTAACTTGAATTTGCTATAATATTCTGTTAATGTTATTATCGATATGTACATTTCTTTTGATGGTTTCCAATTCTATTTGAAGCACATGATTTTGCATAACAAATCACATCATTTTGTATGATAAATCACCTCATTTTGCATGATAAATCACGTCATTTTGCATAACAAATCGCCTAATTTTGTATGACAAAATGTTAGCTATGCTTGCTTTGCATTTTTGTGTCTGTGCGCTGATGTTTTGACAAAGGAACTAACACTTAATTCTAAAGTTTCGGACTTGTTGCACTGTAAAATGTGTTAACAGTGTGAATGTACTGTACAGGATCAGTACATGTTTATTCACGACTTTCTGAGAGTGATCATTGCCAAGAAGATGTGCAGTGATTCCGGAGAAGGGACGAGTGTTGTCTATCAGAACCGAGGACACACAGAAAACGAATATGAAAGGCTCTACTCACAAAGTGCGTATTTCTTAAAATGCATTTTCTTCTGCAGTCTGGCACAGAAATTACTCCTAATTTCTGTACATGTATTTCGACGTCAGCATTCCAAACATTTTCTCACGCATATATTAGATCGCTTATTCAAACACTTAAAAGAATATCTTTTAACAATCGGAGATGGCCATTTCTGATCATTAGAATGTTTGGACTAGAAACAAACTGAAATAAAATCACTTGCATTCATTTCGGTCTCTGCTCAGGGTAAAACTGCTTGTATCATTATCAATGAACTGCAGGCGTGCGCGTTTGGGGGACGTTTGAGTGTCTGTGTGTGATTTTGGGGGGCAATGTAATAACTATTATGTTTATTTTCACTATTCTGCTGTTACTATGAGGTTTGTTTACGTGATAGATTGTTAGAATCTATTCAATATTTACGTTTGTTTTATGTGTTGCCTTTACAGTTCCAGACGAAAATGCTTACTGCACTCTGCAGGAGAAATATGCAGATTTCGTTGTGACACCTATGGCGACGTGTATATGACTGCCGACATTATGATGTGAACAAAAGAATGTATAAACCAAGTAGTTATTTTCATACGAGAATGATTACAAGATAATCAAAAACTCAAGGACATTGAAAATATCATTCTCCTTTAAAATGATGTACAGACTCAAGAGACTCTAAATTCCTTAAAAAGCCACGCAGTTATCTTTTATCATTTTAATCGAACTGCCAGAGCTATCCACGACACTGGATTGCATTGTATGGGTGTTAATTCCTGTCTTCTGCTCATACCTAGAGGATGTAAAGGTGCGCGTTTAAAGCACAGAGCGAATGTTACATGGGTAGGATGTCGTGAGCTTTCTTGAAAACACCACCACCACCACCAACAACAACAACAAAAACAACAACAACGTGAAGTTCAGTACTTTTAACTCTGCTGACTGTTTCTGTCCGCTGCTGAATTACTTTTTATACTGGCGTCTGAACAATAAAATCCTTATCGTCGTGCACATAATCTTATTATAGGATCATGGTTTTAGTCTGTCTGATAATTAATATATTAAACTTTATAAACTGTGCAACATAAACAAGTTTACTAAGGTGAAATAAAGAACTAAATGTTATGCTGTTTCCTGGGTTACATCACTTTTCTGTGTGCGCGATCTTGTTCGTCAGACTTATTTGCTAAATATGAAAACGGTGTCGTGGAGACATCATCCATCATCCATCATCATCCACCCGATACACACAGTATCTGAAGACTCAGAGGGGTACAACCTGCAGCTACTAGCAGGGGTCCGAGGGGAGCCGGCAGAGGCCAGCAGACGCGCCGCAGACCCTCCGACGCCGCCCTCCTCTGACTGACCTGTAGTCGAACTTCATCATCATAGGGAACAGTGGGAAAAATTTTAGTTACAGAACAAGTTGAATTACTTTCGTTGTAGAGGTTCGTAGATACATTCTGGATAGAATACCATAATTGATGAGTATGGTACAAGAGGAAAAAAGCAATATAGGAAACAGAGAGAAAAGTAAAGAAAGGTTCGCTTCCGGCGTCAGAAAACTATTCGCTTTGGTCGGTGAAGAGACAATAATTGTAAAATGCCCAGATCTTATTTATCAAAACGTAAGGTAGGCACGATGGGGTCACATAGCGAGGTCACATGTATTCGGAAAGGAAGAATTCGTAGAGTGCGCCAGAGAACCGCGCAGTCACCTGCACAGACGAAGGCTGGGAGTGGGAAAATATGCCGACAAGCCAAATTCAAAATGAAAATCGGTTCCAAGATGCGTTCAGAGCTGCTCAAGCAGCGTAGGTACGGCAGACAACATGACACGCCCTGACAAGGACAGTACGTCATGGGGGCAGACAACATGACGCCCTGACAAGGACAGTACGTCATGGGGGCAGACAACATGACACGGCCTGACAAGGACAGTACGTCATGGGGGCAGACAACATGACGCCCTGACAAGGACAATACGTCATGGGGACAGACAACATGACATCCCCTGACAAGGACAGTACGTCATGGGGGCAGACAACATGACGCCCTGACAAGGACAGTACGTCATGGGGGCAGACAACATGACACGGCCTGACAAGGACAGTACGTCATGGGGGCAGACAACATGACGCCCTGACAAGGACAGTACGTCATGGGGGCAGACAACATGACGCCCTGACAAGGACAGTACATCATGGGGACAGACAACATGACACGCCCTGACAAGGACAGTACGTCATGGCTTGGTACCAGCGACTGCATTTCCACGAGGGCTGAAGCACCATCTTCGAGTTCAGGTTCGGTTTTTGTAAGGGGCTGGGCTGGGGTAATGGCATTCTATGTGGTCTATACAGTATACAATTACAGACTAATATCAATAAGCAGGACACTTTTACTAGGCATCAGGTGAAAAAGAGCATCAATTGTATAATGGCACTGCATGAAAAAAATTGGGTTTGAATAATCAAATGTAATATTAATATATTTTAGTCCTTGTGTTAAACTGTGTTCTAGGTCTCAGTCTGAGCTAAATGAATTTATAACATAAAAACTTATGTGGTTATTTAAATAATTCAGGTCACAAGCGATCCTGGCAGGAAGCAAAAAGAAGGAGAGTAATTGGGAAACAGAGCGTCCCAAGCTAGTTCAGACAGCAGTGAACCTAATGGCACCTCCACACTCACAGTGTCAAGTTTGTGGTGAAGCTGATGTAAATGGTATTATCAGATGTCACAGTTATGGACCCCATCGGCTGTTTCGCCACAGTTATTTTTACAAATGTCATGTGAACTCAAGGCTGCACTGCCCTGAAATATGGAAGATGAGATATGAGTATGTTTTTGTGAGTAAAATGCGTGTGTGTGTGTGTGTGTGTGTGTGTGTAAAGTATGTATCATTCTTTGTATGTTTTAATGTCATAAGTGTCACTGTCAGCGTTTAAACTATGACCATAGGTATGTAAAGAAGAATAATTCTGTGCTTAAAATTAGCAAATTACTAAACACAGTTGCATTTACTCATGTCTAGGGCATTACGTTCGTCCCATATGTTGCCAGACGTGGGACCTGGTCGCGTAGTGATGGCCATCGATGTGAAACAATTAGGGAAAAAGTGATGCATGTTTTAGATCAAAATGGTGAGTTCACAGGTAGTGCATTTTTGGGCTTGGCTTTTTTGCCTTTTTTCAAAAATTCAGAAAAAATAACCAAAAACAATAGAAAAGTTATTTAAACTTGGTTGCAAACATCAATAAACAAAGAAAACCATGAAGACTGCTCAGCGGGATTTTTGAAAGTGCTAAATCAATCATCGATGGTTGTAATCAACCATGGCATCTGTTAATGTATTTGCGAGTTACACGACAATCCAGGTACGATTTTATATATATATATATATTAGAAGCATACCTTACGGGGTCAGACCAGGTAAGTACCTTCGAGATCTGCTATGTAGATTTCTCCTCGGTGTGTCGGACATTTTGTGTTACAGAAACAAGATATACCCACTTTGCGGCCTTGAACCATAATATTACGATGTACATTTCCTGTCAACCTGCGGCAGTTACCACAGGCAACGCCGAACATATATCCCTAGGATATCAACATGGACTTCACACAAAAATATTATTTTATTGTTTAGAATGGAGCATTGTGTGCTAAATACCTTCACTAGCTAGAGAGACCGGCGACGCAGTCTGGCAAGCCTGGGGCACAAGCCAAACTTACAAAGCGTGCTGAGCATGTTGCCCCCTTCCCCCTCAGTGAACAGTGTACAGCCTATATCTGACAGATTCACTAATATTTGTAAGTTTTTCTCTTTTGCTTTCGCTGGAGAGACGCTCACTACATTACCTCTCCGCCTCGCTACATCTTTTTCTGGATTTCCCTAGGTCTGACGTCTGCGTCACTTGACAGAAGGACCTAAACAGCGTGCATACAGTCTGCGCTGCTGTGTTTTCTGGTTTATTAATAAAGAACAAATGAGGACAGAGCGGTTAAATTATCGAAAGATAACTCCAACAAAGATACTGGCAGCGCTCAAACATAGCCGTATGCAGACGCATGTGCCCAAGGGAGCTTACCGTTTCTTGGTTTCTGGCTTATTGTTCTTCTTCTGTCGCCACGCCCAGACGACGTTTACATTCGTTGCCCTTGCCTGACCGCTGCGTCCGACGCTTT
This sequence comes from Lanistes nyassanus, assembly GCA_004794575.1. Lineage (NCBI taxonomy): Eukaryota > Metazoa > Mollusca > Gastropoda > Architaenioglossa > Ampullariidae > Lanistes > Lanistes nyassanus. Next base: position 4,600 of record SMGT01003408.1, on the reverse strand, counting down.
GCCTCTTCTGCGTCCGGTCCCGACCCCCAGGGCAGGCCTCCATGGGACGTTCGACTGACAGAAAATTCGCTGCCTCTTACCTCCCTTACCGGCACTCCCCCTGGGACCGCCCCCACCCCCTCCCTTACTGGCCGCCTACTGCTTCGAGAGCTACTGCTACTGCCCGATTCTAACAAATAAAAGGAAATGTTGTCCTTGTAAAATTAATTTTAGTAACAATCGGGCATCATACGGACTGTTGCCGCGGTGGCTGGAGAACAAATGACAGATTTTACAAGGAAAAATTTCTTTGTTGCACGTTTGGTATCTAGTAACAGGAAAGATGACTTTAGGGAGTAGCTCGATTTCTACACCATGCTCAAGAAGTAATCTGATGCAACTGTAACCCTTTAGTCTTGTCACCCCATTGACATAGGCTTTGGCCTCAGACAATAAACATGATTCTCTTTCTCACCACACATGCACAAAGGCATGTACACAAGCACACACGCGCCAGTAAACGCAAGAATAAACACACGTGCGCTTCAGCATGTATTGTCAACCATGCTTCTGGTATCAAGGAACATTGGTATCTCAATATTACTGTAGAATGAAAACTGGGATTAGATTCTCGCCTGAGAAGTGTTGGCTGCACTGCAGTATAGAATCTAGACCTCAGCGTGACCAGCGCACGCCAGATGTGCAGGGACACCAAATGGCCCGTAACTACGGGGTGTGTACTTGGACCTCCATGTGTGCTTAAAATCGGGTTCTTGTGTCACCCCGACCGATGTGCTTTTGATTTGCTTGGACGGTTGACTGTCGGAACGGTTTCAGACGTGTTCAATGGGCAAAAGTTATCAACAGCAATAAGAACATTTTGACAGCTCATCATAAAACTACCGTCTGTACATCCGTGATCATACCTGATTTTCTGTGAAGTACCTGGATGTGAATTCACTACCGGGTTTCTTGTTGTTCGAGTGACACGGGTGGGACCAGGTCAGACCAGGTGAGGTCCTGCCATGGAGTCAACACGCCTTGGGTCTCGCCCGTCTCGGACTTTACTTTTTCAGGTAAAACATTTAACCGACAGTCTAAAACTTGATAGTTACAAGCATATAGAAGACCACTACTGTGTTATGAATATCGCAAGTGGTCACTGATATAAATTTCAACAACAGCATGACATCCACTTTATCGCTGACAAAGAGTCGCAGATGAGACAGAAGGCAGAATGAAGGCATGACAGTTAAGCATATTTACCGAGATTAGGAGCAGTGCTAAAAGTAACAGCGAGAGACGGAGAACGCACAGTTCTTGTTTGTAGTAATTTTGTCAATATCACTTTAGGTATACTATTTTGATTATGTATGCTGTAGGTATTATATCGATGTAAATTGTAATTATAATTTGTGGGCAGGGGGGCGGTTTGCATGGCAACACAAAGGAGAAAAATCGGCAGGGATTTGTTTGAAACAAAACTGGCTATTGGGAATCTGCGGAGGGCTCATATTTCGCCTGTTTCTGTTGTCTGTCAAAACTTACGTGTAGCGCTGTAGGTGGCTGTATGAAACACTCTTCCACTGGTGTGGGTTGGAGGTGGTGGATAGCTTTTAGGATAGAGCTGCGGACTAGGGTGTGGATGTTGGTGGTTGGAATCCGGGGGTCATATACCGTGGAGTCTTAAACATTGTACAGGCTCGATGGCAATCCAGTGTCCCACCCCAACTTTAAACTATCTCTGGGACGGGTCATCATACTGCAGACTATCAGTCTTTGGCTACCCTTTCCACAGCGAGTATGTTGTTGTTAAATTTAGATGACACGTGCATTGGACCGTGTGAAATTGCCGTGAGGTGGAAGCACCTACCCCACTTCCCCCTGCAGCATTTCCCCCACCTACCCACTGTTTCTCCACTCTCGACGATTCTCGCCCCCCTCCTCCTCTCTCTCTTCCCCCCTCTCTCTGTGCAAAGACGTGAACATGCATAGAAGTGCGTCAGCCCCTTTGCTTGTTTCTCTGTGGTCACGTGGGTGTCCTCTTCCTCCTCTCCACTCTTCTGTGTTCTGTCCGCCCCCCTCCCATCCACCTTGCAGTACGTTTGCTGTGGTCTCTTTTGTTCTGTGTTTATTTTACCTCTTCGCACTGATCTTCGTCCGCACGTACCCTTCATGCCGTGTCCAGCGTCTGGTGACTTGCGTAACCGTTTCGTGAGAAATATCCTTTCTATACGAATGCTTTGAAAATGTGAATGTACATGAGCGTCTGTCGTGCGCGCGCACGTACGTGACCCGCTATGTCAGTGTTAATCTGAATAATCTTGAAGGGGACTTTTGGGCAGAGGTTTATCGTACAGTTTCAGCAAACGTTAAAACAACGCAAGCACGTTCCTGAGTCATTACAAGAAAATAAAGACACAGCACATAATCGTATGTCACTTCCTTGTTGATTACTATTTCAACGCAGGATCTATTCAAACGTTTTAAGCATCGATTGCATAAACTATGAAAAGTAATACCATACGCACGCATACCAAATGGGTTTTTACAGCTTCCTGCTAGTGGATGTGTCACACACATGCGTAGGTGGAACTATCACTGTATTATTATAATTAATATGACTTCTCAATCATATATGACCGAGCCCCCACCACCTACAGTCGCCCATAAAGAACCACAAAACACCGTAATAAAGTGAACACAAAAGAAGAATGTATTGTTGATATAAACAGCGAGTATTTACAATCAAGACAATATCTGTTACAACTCGTTTCAACTCTAGGCGTCCCGCAATTTCCTTCTGTTCGAGCTAGGTCTACTATAACATCTAATACCAACCTACATCACCCGCCTCGCAATGAAACACAGTGCTAAACTACGTACCTTAATCTCGCCTTTGCTTACGAGAAAAGAATGACCACGTGATGGCCAAAACTCACAGAACACAACACTCGTTCCCGAATGCTTCTTACAGTCCGCACGACAGTCTGTACGTTGGAGCGCTCCTTCCTTGGATATGTTCACCAGTAGATACCCTGAAGACCTCTTGAACACTTCCACGTAACAGCAGACTTCGATGCTGACGTTCATACACGCCACAGAGGATATGACGTTTCACAAGGCTGACACACAGCCCTTTGAGCTCACCCCAAGAGCTCGGTTACAGGCAGCCTCCTTGTAAGACCTTCGCCCCCTGCTTCAGACGGTTGTCTGTCCGCGGTCTTCGGTCTCCCTCCTTTACGTTCTGCAGTTCTTCCCATCGCCCCGTCAGCGTAGAAGTTTCCCATAGCAGAGGAACACGTGTCAGAGTCACACACCAGTCTGGAAGAGTCCAACACCCTCGCAGAGTCCCTTGCTCTATGCAACTGGTCTACTCAAACCACGTGCTGTTGATACTAGACTTCCACACGTCCAGTAGAACGAGACACCTCAATTCTGCAGCTGAGGCCTTCAGCCTTCAGCAGACTTGTACCACAAGACACGTTCGTCTCCTCACAGCAGCTCTTATTCACAGGAGTTCAGGCTAAGGATGCCGTCACTGAAGAGTTGGCTGGAGATGCTCTCCACTCAGGAGATTCGGGCTGAAGATGTCCTGTCACAGGATATTTGGGCGGAAGATGATTTGACTGTCTAAACCAGTCCTTTTATTCTAAACTTTCGTCCATAGATTCATTCACATACACCTGGGCATCAAGACGGCCGGAGACAGCAGAAGCCACACCCCGTGTCAACTACAAGGACACGCCCCCATGTGGACACCTAAAGTGGACCTAGCCACCCCCTCCCCTTCCTGGGCTACATCAAAGCCCCTGGTGCTCGATACCATGCGTCAACGGCTTCCTCCTGGCGTAATCCTCCCCTGTCCAACTAACCCGCACCTGGCCAGCCTCAGGGCGAGTAACACCTAGCATCTGGGTTCTAGAGCCAGCACCCCTGATCAGAAGTGTGAACAGGGACCTAACCTGGGCTGGTGATGACGTGAGCGGCCAGATGGCGGCTTGAACAAGGGATAGTGGACCTTAATTAGCGCCGGAGGGTTGTGGATGGGTCACACCTAGAAACTATGGTGCAATCTCCTTGATCCACCTGACCCCAAAACATGACAGGCTGGTCGAGACATAAGAGCTGTCTGTATGAAAAGCGTTGTTAAATGATCTGCTGTCAGATTCATCCCCCACCCTCCCGCCTTCCCTTTATTCTCACTTTCCGACCAGCGTGATAGAGGAGCACGAACTTTGTAGGCGAAAGAATAGAATCAAATTTCTCATTGATTTTATTTAGATTTCTGTGGTCATATATCAGACTGGTGAATATTTATAAGAAACTTTATAATATGACACTTTACCCTAATACTAACCACAGCTTTTATCTGCTGTTATTAGGGTAAATGTGGTATGCAATAGCTAGTTACACATGTAAGCCCTTAATTGTGTCAAGTGAAACACTAATCTAATTGTCCCCCCGCCTCAGTGCAGGGTGTGGTTTTTTTTCAAACTTTCGATATGCAGTGGTTAAAGAGTTTTCCCCCTAAATGGCCATCCCTTTCTTTATAACGACGCCAATCTTCACACAGCTACCCTCGGTACACAACGTGTGCACACAGAGAATCCCTATTAAA
>SMGT01003406.1:7876-28113 GCA_004794575.1 Lanistes nyassanus | reverse complement strand
CAGATGGACAGGCGGCTTTACTCATAGGTACAGACTGATCTGTCTGTCTGTCAAACCTCTTGCTTTCCTTCCTTATATGTTCATTTCTGTTATCTTACTAATTCACGACACATAAAGATTTTCTTTTTTTAAAAATCGGGTGTTTTTGTTGCTGAAAACTATTACTTGTCATTTTCAGATCACCTAACAAATGTCCTTATAACAACTGTATAGTATAGCCGGATATATTAAATGAAAAATTGTACAATAAAGCAATATTTTATAATAGCACACATAAAATGTAATGCCGCTTCTTGGTAAAGTGAAAAGTGACTTGAGTTATCGAAATTTAATCTCAGATTACTGCAGCGGGCCTGATAGCTCAGCTGTTAGAACTGTGGACTATTAGTTGCAAGGTTTCTGGTTCGATTCCTGGTGTGGCCAAACATTTTTTCTGGTGTTATACATGGTGAAACCTATAATAGATCATTCATGCGCACATTAAAAATCTTACTGCAGCAACCAGTCTGGTGGTTCTATTGATGCGTAGCTTAGTAAGAGAACCCCATCCCCCTTATACCTCAATGTCCTGATATACACCAAGTCTGGAGCGGGACCTTGTGTAAGTTGTTCGAGCTGGATTTGGTAAAATATCAAACTGTCGGGTTCTCCAGAAAAAAACATCCTGTAAAAATATGCATACACTTAAAAGGAGGTAAAAAATTCCATCTACAGGAAGTAAATTTCAAAAGATTAAACAGAAGACAGGAGCTGATGTAGAGTTTGACCCAAACCCCTCGGCTGTCCAAAACACGAAGATTGTCATCATCCGGGGATCTTCTCCTCAGATCGAGGCAGCAGTCAGGCTTATCAATCAGGAGACAGGCACTCAGGTACTGAGAATAAGCACAAAGTGATTTAACTGGCGTCAAAAGAGAGAAGGTTATTATACGTCTTGCGATTTCAGACTTCTTGTGATAAGTATTTCAACTGACTGTCAATGTTTGCTAAATATTCATATTCGGTAGTCATTATTATTTTATCGCAATCGTCTATGTTATCATTATGTTATTGTGGTGATTTGTTTTTGATAATTTAACATTAAGTACGTTTGCTAAATATTCATATATTCGGTAGTCATTATTATTTTATCGCAATCGTCTATGTTATCATTATGTTATTGTGGTGATTTGTTTTTGATAATTTAACATTAAGTACGTTTTGCACGCAAACTTCACTGTCACAGGAGACCATCTCAGCACAAGCCCAGACATTCTGGCAACAGTGGGTTGAGGCCGCGTTTCCTGATCTCGACTCTCGTGCCTACTTCCTGCCTCCTGTCTACTTCAACCGCGTGCCGATGACCAGACAGTCGACTGGTGGTCTGGAAGTTCTGGTCCTTCATGAAGAATCTGTTCTGGTTGGTCACTCAACGCCTGGACAATTTGGTCAGTCAACACCTGGACAGGATGGTCAGTCAACACCTGGACAGGATGGTCAGTCAACACATGGACAGGATGGTCAGTCAACACCTGGACAGGCTGGTCAGTCAACAGCTGGACAGGATTGTCAGTCAACGCCTGGACAGGATGGTCAGTCAACACCTGGACAGGATGGTCAGTCAACACCTGGACAGGATGGTCAGTCAACCCCTGGACAGTATGGTCAGTCAACACCTGGACAGGATGGTGGGACCAAACAACAGTCGATGGTTCCATCTGGTGTAGGTAAGACTGTTCGACCATCACATTGTCAGAGTGACGTCAGAGATGATGCGGCCGTGCAGCGGGTTCTCTTCTGTCTGCAGAAAATGTCTGAAAAGAACGGAGAAGTTTTGGTGGGAATGAGCCAGCTTCAGTTCGGACAGTACCTGGGTGAACCTTGTTACGCGGCTGCGGCTTCTCAGCTACCAGTAGCCAAGAGTTTACCTTCTGCTTTATCAAAAAAAAGACGGGGGGACTTTGATGTGCTGCTCATTCACAGACAGTACGGTATTGTTGTTTGCGAGGTGAAAGCTTTCGGTGATAACGTAAATAAACTGAATATGTCCCAGCAAGATATAGACAAGAACATCAGAGACAAACTGAAACTTGCCTTATCACAACTGGACAAGGCAGAAACCATGTTGTCACATCTAGTGTCTGACGTCACTTCCGGTCTGCGCATCACTAAGACGATCGTGGTCCCTAACCTCACAGCTCGTCAGGTGGAACAGGCCATCCTTGGTGACTCTAATCTCCTGCAGGTATGAATTCCACCTAATTGCCAAAGATATGTTTTAGCACATGATGACACATTTTGTTACTGTAAACAGGTCGCACTTTGTGTGAATTGTTGAAATTTCAATCAGAAACGAAGTGACAATTGACTACCGAAAGACGTGCGATGTGTGGTACATGTATTTTCCTTCATTCTCTGGAGGTTCTAAGTACATTTTTAAAAGTTAAACTCGAACGCGAATATAGTGCATAGTGTATAGTTTGGATATATCCTACGTGCCACTGCAAAATCAGTCTTAAGTTTGCATCGATAATAACATAATAGAATATGGAATAAATACTATATATAGTGTATAATTTTGTGCGTTTCCTAACTAGTTGAAAATCAGACTAAAATCTCGATCAGAAAATACCTTAGAGTAAATGACACGTTAGCGTGTTAAAGCAAGGCTGTACGGTTATGTTTTAAATGCTTAACCTGTCGGAGAGAGAAAGAAGGCACGTTTCAAAACGAAATCTTCAGAATGTGTAGAATAGTACAGTCTGGTTATAATGAAATAAGCACTTTCTCTCTTTCTAAAATTAAACTTACTTTCAAACTACGCACGCACGCACGCACACTTTATACTTACAAATGTTTTAGAGGCTATTAAATGTGTTCACATCTCAGCTAAGTATTCCGATCTGCTTTGGGAGTTAGAGAAAGGGAAAAATAATTTGAACACATATGAGCCACCCATCGTAGCCGAGACTTTATTAAGTTTTTTCTTGCCCCAGTGAGACGTGTAGAAGCCATCTTGGAGGTACAGTACACGCTATACAGAATAATATCAATATGCATATACACAAACAATAACATTTGGAATTATTACGTCCAGAAAAAAAAGGTTTGGGCAATCACCTCAAAACATTTTCTGCTTCTATATTGGAGATTGGAGTATTTCAGCACGAGGAGCTGTTTCTAGCCAAGATAAGTCAAGATAGGTAAACATATTGTGTAGAAGTTTAGAGCAATCACCACAATTCTTGTCACAAAGAGCCAGGAAATTCGAAGTGGCTTTTCAGTTCAAAGTCACAGGGTCAATACCCATCTTATCTTACGATTCTATAAAAAAAAACAGGAGGAAAGAGGTTAGAGGTAAGGTTAGGGTTTGATATTAGGTAGGACGTCTGTTTTCATGTATAAGTTCAAGCATAAGTTTGCAAGAATAAGTTATTCGGAATGAGAGGCGTTCTGCGCATGCGCTCCTGCAACCCGAGTGGGAAAAAGTTCGCGTCCGGGCACCTCCCGAAACAGAGTGAGAGATCTTGCTACGAATGGAATCCAGTGTTTGCAAGGCACAGGAAGAAATATGTGTGCACTGTGATGCATCCAGAGAGGTGCTGTATCTGGATGTCTGATGAAATCGCTGTAAAACTTATGGTTGTTAATTTGTTGTGGCGATTGTCACTAGAGTACATTTTTGAAGTGAATGCGAGATTGGAGCATCGTGTAACGAAGTTGAGACCTTGCGTGTAAAACTAGCATTGTTCATTCAGTTTAAACTCAAGGCTAGCCTGCTCAGCTCAAGGAAGTAAATTTCGTTCTCTCTCAGAGAACAATGCGTACTGGGGAGGGGGTTAACCCTGCAACCTCCCTGATCCAAGAGTCAGAGACAGTAGATGACAGCATGGTGTCAGCCAAGTACGACTGCATCAGCAGTGACCGGGATGTCAACTTGGAAACTCGAGATGCCTGTCAACAGTTCATGAGTGAATATGCACGTGATGTTGTTTACAAGGAGAGAGGCACGTGGGGAGGATAGACCATGTGATGTAGAGGGCGTTGGAGTAGGGGGAAATAAAAAGGGGGACATGTGAGAGAGGAGGGGGATGGATAACAGAAAACCAAGAAAGGGAGAGAAGGCCACAGGCGAGAGAAGCTTGCGCGGTCTTGCGCCCGGACGCAGGGCTATGCTTTCAATGGCCATGGGACTTACAAAGTGTTGACAACAAAAGGCCCAAGGCAGAAGACAGAGGGGCACAGTGGAGGGTGAGCTACAGAGCTGCCTTCCACGGGCACCTCTATTGAAGAAATAAGTCAAAGATGGAGAACATCAGTACGTCGCCTGTGCGTTTGGCGGAACGGCACTTACATCAGCAAGTGGACGTGATTATGCAAACGCCCGAACATAAGGAAACACTGCGGGCAATGATCGAGGCTGACCGGTGGAAGGAGGTGTGCTTGTTCCTCGAGGTGGCCAGTTTGTACCAGGTAGACGACCACCTTCCTCCGCTCGAGGTGACATTTGAGTTTTATAATGTGGGAGACAGGTCCAAGAGACATTCACTAGATTATCAAGATTTGAGTTAGCGTTTAGAAGTAGCGTTTAGTTAAACGGCCGTGCCATCGCCTAGTATATTTTTAGCAATAAACTTTGGTGTAGTCAATCTGCTGTCGTGCGAGTGCGTCCGTCTGGAAGTGGTACCATCGTAAACAGGATTGAGCACGTCTACAATTGTTTTGAGTCTGCACTGAAGTCCCAAAGGCGGGCGAAGGAAATGTCTGTTATAGTGTCGTCAATAATAATAAATCAATTCAAGTGGGACTGTTCTGCATGGAACTACTGTTATTATGTAATGTGAGGTAATGTTTTCAAACAGGATCTCTGTCGGTGTCTGGGACCAACAGATCCCGCTGACATCACCGGTCTGTGTGTGTGCTCTGATCAGTTGTCTGACCCCCAGACGCCATGGGACGTCAGTAGTGACGTGCTGAGGGAACTCGGGAACTGGTGGCAGCGACGCGTGGCTGTGTCTGGGCCTGACAGTCACATGACCTGTGACAATTACAAGACGCTGGTAGCCAGGTCAGTTCTAAAAGCAGCAGCCGCAGCATAAGTATAATTAAGTGATTACACTTATCCGGCAGTTGCCGTTAATGGGAATTGACACTTTCGCACCTAACACTACCAAACATCTATATGCAGATAAGATCTACACAAAGAAGAAAGTGCAATTACGGGCAAAAGAGACATGGAAGTATACAATCTTCTGTCTGCAAACCAGAAAAGTTTTTAATTGATGAGTAGCGCTTAGTCTGTGTCTGTGTCTGTGTCTGTGTCTGTGTCTGTGTCTGTGTCTGTGTCTGTGTCTGTGTCTGTGTCTGTGTCTGTGTCTGTGTCTGTGTCTGTGTCTGTGTCTGTGTCTGTGTCAGGCGTCTTTTGCGTCCAGAGCATTACAAGCCATAGCCTACTTATTTATGTCCACTGGGGAGACAATAAAATTGTTGGTCAGGTGTGACTGGTGACTTTTACTGAGCCAAGTAGGCCTAACTGTTTTAACAGTTTCTTGTCCCAGTAACTGTCCACAGCGCAGTGACATGCGCAGCATGTGAAGCGATTCACAAAAGGGATACAACACCCAGATCAGATCACATGCATGCATAACTGCGAATATGTCCATCCGTTCTCTCTTCTTATTTCAAACCAATAGATACCCACACTTCTGATACAACATAGTTTCTTTCGGATCTTTTGGACACTTTAGTTACCTTTGTGCCACCAAAAGTGTCCGTTACTGGAGTGCTCCTGCAAAAGCATACAGTATTTTATATATAACAAAACAGCAACAGTACCAAAACAGTAGTAGTACGAAAGGTAGTGATATTTCTGTAAAACTTGCTGGCTCGTCCGATTTTAGGAATATTATTCTCAAACAAGAACAAATGAGGACAGAGCGCTATAAAATCGTCAAACGACAACCCCAACAAAGTACTGGCAGCGCTAGACACAACCGTATGCTGACGTAAGCAATCAAGGGAGCCTATCGTACCCATACACGTAGCAAAGAGAGAGTCGAAAGTAAGGAACGTGGCAGATCTTCAAAAAGATCTGCCCTCCCTTTCTTTTAAACGACCCTAGTCTTCACACGGCTAGCCCCTGGTGTACCACGTGTGCATACAGCGAATCCCTAATTTATATCGTCAGCTCGCTCACTAAGCGTAAACTAACAATTGGGATTCGACACAAACACAACATAGGACAATTACATGGAATCCTCAGGGTGCACAATATAATCAAACTATTATTAAACAAAATATTATTCTATTCTCTTTTATTGGTAAATCGGATAGAAATCGGATAGGTGATTGGGAAGAGAGAAATGATGGGGGTGGGGGGAGGCAGCGAAATTGCATTTCTCCACGGGCTAATTATTAGGAAATATGAATAGATTTGATGGGATTTGTGTTGACAGAAGCGAATGCTTAGTGCAATTAAAATACAACAGACAGAAACAAAATCCGCTATTTGAATAAGGAGTGTACATGGAGAATCTATAATCCATAATCTTCGATTACTTTTAAAGAGTTTTAAGAGCTAGCATACTGTAAATTAGCAAATACTAAAACGAGTTTTAGGCCTACTTTACTGTACTTGTTGGCCGTTTTCAGCGCTACTTCATGCATATAAACACCGAGCACGTGTACGATCTAATTTCAACGTTGCAGGTTCTGCGGTCCGGCGACAACAGTGACTGTGCCATGTACATCTCCCCCACGACTGTGTGTCAAGACCCTGGGTCAGGCCGTGTCGATGACGGGAGAGTGCTATACTGCTCAAATAGTTCTGTTCCCAGAGCAAATTCACCTGCTCAACACGGCACATCCCAGAGTCTTTGTAGCCGGCCCGCCCGGCACAGGTAAAACAGTGGTGCTGCTGCTGATTGCAACAGAATGGTTGAGATGTGGCAATGACGTCTACATTGTGAGTATTTGGGAGAGAGGGAGTCGTGCAGCGTGCAGAATGTTGTACCACCTGTTGCTGCAGATTGTCAGCACGCAGCTGACGTCAGTGGCATCACCCGGACAGCCTCACATCCTGCAGTATAATATCTATAAAGACGAGAGGAAGGCCTTAGATGACTTGTCACTGGCAAAGAGGGGAGGGTCTCTGTACGCCATTGCTGATGAAGTTGTTGGGTAAGTTGTACAGAGTTCAAGAGGATAGAGATCTTTCTGCATAGGATGCTTCCCTTAGATGTTAATACGACCGATGTGGTGAGTTCAAGGGTAAAACAAACGGAAGGAGATGTGTTAAACCAGATATTACACTCAGTAAAAAAAATTAAGGTCGTTTTAATGTCACTTGCGTGTGTGATATTAATGAGCTGCACGACACAGTGAAAGATACAAACACGTTTTTCATTTAGCATCCTTGACAGTGCACAGTACAACACGTGTATCTTCATCTTCTGTATAACAATGCAGACTTTCAGTGACAAGCTGCTGACACGTGTGTCTCTTTGACAGGTGGACAGACTACTTCAAGAGTTTATGTGACAAGCTGGTGACACAAGTTCCTAGTCTCCATTTTTGGGCAGCAAGTTGTTATCATCAATACTTACCAGATGGCTGGCAGGTCGAATATTTAACCAGACCCCTCCGCTCTCCACCGGCCGTTTTCAGGGAAGTCCAGCAGGACGAGGCAATCAGTGAGGACAGTGATGTGAAGGGGTACAGTGAGCGTGGTGTGGCCGACCACACAGACGGCCCGCCAGTCAGACGACTGTTTCACCGAGGTCGGGATCACTCAGGTCGCTGTCCACGTGACTGTGTCGCATGCGGTCGGGAGGTGGCCAACTTCCTACACAGTCTCCGTAATCCCGGTGCGTGTGTGTATTGTGTCGAGTGACGGGTAAAGACAGAGGATTAAGTGTGTGTTAGTGTGTGTGTCCGCACATTTTACGTTGTTTCAGTATGACGTCTTTCTTCATCTGCATGTATTTGTCTCTGTACACATTTTCGTAAAAACAGCATGACATCATTTTGTCTGTGAACGTTGTGTCGATGGCAAGTGCCTGAACACAAAAATCCTTTTGAATGTTAACAGTGAACTCCACCACCATCAACATCCACACAACACCACCCTGCCTACAGTGGAGAGACGTGTTGGTGTTGTGTAGGTATGATGACGTCAGTGACGACTGGGGTGTGGTGAAGGGGATGAGAGAAGCGGATATCCCAGTGCTGGTGATGAAGGATGATGACATTGAGGACGTGTCCACCGCCCGTAGTGACGTGGTGTGGGTGGCGCATGGAAATAGTGTTCATGGTCTGGAGAGAAAAGTCGTCGTCTGTCTGGAGTCTAATAATGATTTGAACAGACTAGACTGGATGTCCCGATGTACGTCACAACTTGTGATTGTCTCCCTTCAACCGCCCTCCACCTAAACCTGAATCCCCTTCACAGACATGTTACAATTATGCGCTGATGACTTATTACAGTCACGGGTTGGTGTCCTCATCTTTGTCAGACAAATTTAATGTATGGTAGTTGTTGCCGAAGTAGAATCTCATTACCTATATTGTTCTCATCAATTAGTTCCAATATCGAATGTTCGAATGTTCTATACTGTTAGTTGTAATCTCATTCATATAAGGTCCGGAAAGGTAGTTAGAGACACATTAATTTACAGTATCATTTACATTTAGAATTCCTTAATTTTCCCTGTAGTTACCACGAATGGAGATCAACCAGAGTTGGTCAGAGATATTACTTTACGGTGTATACTAATGTCTTCATGATCAGACTATCTAAAACATGTCACCGTGTCACCGGACAGTGGATGATAGAAGGACGCGTGAAAAGTAAACATAACACTTAAAACTGCAATCACGATTAAATCTTTATTCCAGTAACATAAATATCAATTCTGCCATTAAGAATGTTATGTATAACGTCTCGTATACTGCACGAAAGCTTCTTATCTCTAGAATGAGTGGAAGACCTTATGGTAACAGCCGTGATTTTAGCAACCGAAAACACGTTGGTTCGATTCCTTCATTGTCGTTTTTACATAATGTGTTTTTGCGGTTTGGGGGTAGAGGAGGCGATGGGGAGGAGGGTATGGAAAGTTTACGGCTGGGTAGCGTCTTGGTTAGAATGTAGGTATTAATTGTTTTGTTGTAAAGAAGACAGTAACGCTGAAATCCTGACGTCACACACAAAACATGAAACTTCTCAATATAACCATCATCTTGTGTGCAATGGTAAGGCTTGCGGCGACAGTTTCTTTTTTAATTAACAGGGGCCTTGTCCGTAACAAAAATTGCAAATGGAGACAGGTCATTGGGTCGATATAAAACCATAGCGCATTGAAAATAAGCGTAAAAATTCAGGTGAATGACTGCAAAATGATAAACGAAAAACGTTAAAACGTGATTAATCACAGGGTGTCATTTACGCATTTGCTGCATGATAAGGTTGCTCCAGCAAAACTCAATGTTGTTTGTCAACAAATATTATTGGCATCGTCCTCTGTCGTCTAAGCTGGCATTAACATGAGGAAAAACGTACGGTTGGTCTTGCATTTTGGCTGACATGTGAAAAGAACGACGAGAGCGCAAAATTGAGAGGATTAAACAGAAATTAAACCAAAAAAACCCGACAGACAGAAGGCGCACACAAGTACTGACACATAGATTGAAGTATGAAAAGACAAATACACATCAGCAAGAAAGACTGATACACGATTAAATGACAGTCCCCAAGTAGTCAGTTGTAGGCCGGTAAAACGCTAGAATTAGTATTTGTAAGCATAACGTAGGCGAGCCATAGATTTACGGTTGTACTTGCATGTTGATTGGTTATCAGACGCTTTGTCTGTATTGCATAAGGGGATCGTCCCAGTAATTTCACTTACACATGATTGTGGAGCACACCTACTTGCATTCTATTAAATTCTTCTTTGTTATTGTTCACGCCAGGTGTTGTCTTTCGTTGTGTAGTAGTCGGGGAAAGGCTAGTGGGTGGGGGCTGAGCCATTAGACAAGCGGTAGCTGGTTGTTTAGTATTTGTGTTGACCTGGTGTGACGTGTTCCCACTAGCGAAAGTGTGGCTGGTCGAGTGTGCGGGTCTTGCGTGAGTGACCCGACGCGCGGTCAGTGCCCCGCAGCTAGGTGACGGACGATTGTGCGTGTGGCTGTGTACGCCGGACAGCCGGCGACCCTGATTATTAAAGGCTCTGAGCGAGGTCAGTGCGCGTGCCACGAAGGTTTGCATCCCTCCCCCTCCTTTAGATCAGAGGTTAGGTTTCCCCACCACTCTCTCCATCCCTTAGCTCACCACACATAGATTCTTTCAATCACACCCACATGGTCAGTAAGGCGGTTACATGTATCAACCAATCAGGCCAGAGACAGTAGAAGCCACACCCCGTGTCAACTAGTAGAACACGCCCCTAAGTGGACACCTAGTGTGGACACAACTACCCCTCCCCTTCCTGGTCATTTACACCCATCGGCTACATCAAAGCCCTTGATGCTCGATACTACGCGTCACTGGATTCCTCCAGCTACGTAATCCTCCCCTGAACAAACTAAAGCACACCTGGTCAGCCTGACACCTGCACTAGTCGCTCCCCAGCTTCCCCAGGGTAAGTAGCACCTTGCCCCCCCTGCTTCTAGGGCCAGCACCCCCGATCATAAGTGTGAACAGGGACCGAACCTGGGATTGTGATGACGTGAGCTACTAGATGGCGGCTTGAACAAGGAATAATAGACCTTAATTAGGGCCGGAGAGTCGAGGATGGATCACCCCTGGAATCTATGGTGCAGTCTCCTTGACCCAACAGACCCCAACACGTGACAAAACACAAATGAATGCACCGCTTGCACAGAAAATAAAGCACGTGTAACACTATTCGTCTCGTTTAGGTTATTCCGGGATAGAAATACTGTATACAGGGGCATCACATTTCACGTAGAGATGCAGACTAAAATCCCACGCACTGCAAGACGGAAATAATAGGTCAAACAAAAGCCTTCCCGCACTCATGTAACCCCATACAGAGACAGCATAAAACAAAACATTAAAGGCACAATAACATCACTAGCTGCCCATCATAGCCACGCATGCAGACCACGCGCATTCAACACCTGCCATCTAGGAGAGACTATATAAACCTTGGTAGGATCAATGCCATGATGGTCTGATCCAAAAAACTATACCAAATAGGCAACCCTACTAATTAATAAAGAACAAATGAGGACAGAGCGCTATAAATCATCAAATGATAACCCCAATACGATAAGCTCCCTTGGTCACATATGTCAGCATGCGGTTGCGTTCAGCGCTGCCAGTAATTTGTTGGGGTTATCAACCCTACTAAAGTAATCCAGCTCGTAAAATCCTTCATGTCGGGTAGAAAAATGAAAGCAAGAGGACAGAACCTCCAAGGAGGTTCACTTAGACAATGGAGTACCCCAAGGAAGTGTTTTAAGACCCTTAGTCTTTAACATTATGATTGCAGAACTCCCTAAATGTGTCAAGTATGTAAAAATAAAACAGTTTGCTGATGACACTTCATTGTTAGGAAAACTAGAAATAAGAAAAACCTCGAACCCACACAGGCCTAGATTCCTAGGAATAGAAAAGGTGCAGGACGACCTAGACAAAGTAGCAGGCTTCTTAAAAGCATTGGCGTTAAATTATCAGCAACAAAAACCCAATCAATAATCTTTAAACGACACAATCAAAAAGTACAATACCCAAAAGTAAAAGTAAATCACACAGCCACAGAATATAGCTCCCAAATACAATTTCTAGGTGTTATTTTCACAGAAACTTCCAGCTGGTCACCGTATGTAAACAAAATAGTGAACTCAGCTAAAAAAGCAATAAATGTAATGAGGTCCGTCACAGGAAATAGCTGGGGCACAAATCCTTACTAAACCTCTATCAAGCACATGCCATGTATAAACTACTGTAGGAAGCACCTCTGTTAATCCACCTCAGTGCAAGTCACACCCAGTAAAGCAGATCCACACAACAACACACAAAATGCGTACGGGCAACACCACTCCACAACCGAGCACGCAAAGGAACGCTCAAGAAATAGAAAATACACCAGGAACAGACATTAACATAGATGCCCCATACCCAAGCACACTTACAAATGCCTCCCTGGACTCTACACCCACCGCATATCGACAGGGACCTCACAGTTTTCAACAAGGAAACCCAGCTCATCAAACTACTAACTAAATTCAGGCAAAAACCTAACACATTACCTGCAAGGACTACTCCCAAATATATACATATGAGTCACATGACCCAACATTCCACTTAACAGGAATAGGAGTCTATGCACACAAAATCACCAATATCGCAGCTGAGCTACCAAACCACACAACACTATTTACAGCAGAGATCATAGCAATACGCACTGCCCTAAGGTTGATAGCACTACAAACTAGAAAAGCTACAGCAGAAAAATCCTTCCTAGTTGTCTCTGACTCCCTGTCAGCACTTCAGGCTCTTCAAGACCAGTCTTCCCAAAGAATGGAAATAATGAATGAAATTCTGACCTTGTTAAATAGACTCCATAACATAGGAATCCAAATCAACTTTATCTGGGTGCCATCACACGTAGGAATAAAAGGAAACGAGGAAGCAGATCGGCTAGTTAAAATGGCAATAAAAGACAACCCAACCACCAACGTCATTCAAATAAACGTACCCGTTTCAGCAGAGGAGAGAAAAATAGCCCTTAAACCAGCAACTAAAATACAGTGGGAAGAAAAGTATAAAAAGGAAGCCAAAGGCACCAAGAGAGAATTAGAAGAACTACCAGGTAACGAACTAGTACTGTTCCATTCCAACAGATCTAACCAAAGTAGGATAGCCAGAATGAGACTAAATGGAGAATACCACCTTAACCGTAAAGACCCAGTAACCTGTAGTTGTGGGGACAGACTTAGTACACCACATGTCCTGCTAGAATGTAACCTGTAGTTGTGGAGACAGACTTAGTACACCACATGTCCTGCTAGAATGTAGCCTAAACAGTCAGGAAAGCGAAGAGCTAAAAAATGTTATGCAAAATCTTAATCTAGCAGTAAACCTAAAATCTTCTCTTAGCCCTCCAAAAAATATATTTGACAACACCTAATGGAACTGACAATGTAGGTAGTTAAAGCCCACCCAGATGTTAGATATATCTAAACAATACAAAATAAAAAGGGGAACTAACCAGCTAAAATAGCAAATAAGCTATAAGTCAGAGGTTACTAGTAAAACACTTAATATAAAACAGACTACATCAAAGTAAACCAATATAACACATAGCACCTTAGCGGTAGAGATAAAAGAATGTAGGGATGCAGCGGCGGTAGGTCTGACCAGCGAAAACTCCACCACTCCAGCTATTCAAGCCATCATCAGTGACCAGGAGAGAGGCCAGCCAGCGGGACCACACATAGCTGCCACCAGTACAGGACACCAAACCTCACACTTATCTCCCCTCCCCTTCAGTGGGAAAACACCGCAAGGTGGAAACACTTTCCCCCAAAACAACAACAACAACAACAACAACAACAACAACAACAGTGGAAGAGGAGACTATCAGATGGAGGTAGGAGATGGACACCGAGAGAGATAGAAGAGAGAGAGAGAAAGAGAGAGAGATGCCCTGAGAAGCCACGCTCCCTAATAAAATATTGAGACAAACCCGCGCCGGCGTTTGAAGTGATGGACGAGTTTGCAGTGCTGTGACTCCTCAACTTTTGCCTCAACATTACATCGCTTTCGTGGTGCTGCGACACTATTCTGGGCCAGTAACGTTACACACGTTCACACACCTGCAAAGGTTATCTGTGATTAATTAGAGTCCGGTTGCAGGCTTCTCCCCGCCCTAAAGTTTGGATAAATAAGTTGTGGTAGGGTGATATGCAGTTGAATAAAGTGTTGAGTTCATTCTGTGTGCACTGTCCTTGACACATCCCAAATGAAACATTTTCCGTAAATTCCGTTCATTTTCAGAGACTTTTGCTTTCTAAAAACAACTTTATTTTTAAAAAGTTCCTTTTCATTTTACAACAAAATTTAGAGTGTCCTTTTTGAGGAAATAACATTTCGCAAACCCCTATTAAAGTAGGAGGGTGGGGGGTGCGCGATCAACTTCTGGTATATACTGGTTCTTACAACCGCACGTCTACACGCCTGGACTTCATAATATACACCTTTTGTATGGCAAATAAGATCAAGCGCATAGGTCATAATCGCTTATTATTATTATTCGCTTATGACCAGTCGTGTGAAGGGAACGTTTAGCTGACAAATTATATATTAATACTTTGTGAATAAACTGTACCAGTACCTGCTGAAAGCGGCACCAGGAAAAGCTTCAACGAGTTGTTGGACCTCGTTATCACCATTTTTTTACTGACTGGATCTTTCTCTGCGTATACCTCTTTCAGTTCATGCGAGTGGAGCTTTGCTCTGTACAGACACAGCTGGGTGATCTGTTACCTGAAGTGGAGCGGGCTCAGGTGAAGCTTTCTTTTAAGTATACCGTCAAGCTAGCTTTAACTGAAGTTGGCTTTTCACTTTTTGTATCGTCCAACTTCCTTCTCCAGTCTGACGTCAACGCTACTGGAAAATTCTTCGCTTCACTGACGCTATTCACTGCGTAATGTAAGAAGTTGCTGTGCTCCTAGGGCAAACGCATTTAATGCCAGAAGTAAAGACAGTGATATATAAATACTGAGAACACCATCGCTATAACCTATATCTGTACAATGCTCTATACTGTGTGTGTTGCAGTGTACAAAACATCTCAGGCGTTTTGTACTTTTGGCTGTTGTAAAAAAATTGCAAGAAATGGTGCCGCACAAGGTGGGCAGGAGACGGGGGCCGGACTGTCGAGTGGACATATCAGAGGCACCGGGTACTGACCATGTCACAAAAGTCTAGGTTTTTAGCAGCTGAGACGGGCATGTGTCACATGCACACCGTCCCAGTAGGTGGCATTCATGACATCTATAAATAGATCAGGGTGGGTGATAATGTGTTACTTGAAGAAGATCAGGGATCAAGTTTAGATTTCCTATGATATATAGTGTCAAGCTAGCTGTAACTGAAGTCGGCTTTCACTCATTCTGTTGTTCAACTTCCTTCTCCGGTTTTGGAGTCTGATTTGCTCCGGAAAATGCGGATAGCCCATGCGATTGTTGCATTGTAATCTTAAAAGGGTTGTTTTATTGTACAGTATGTCACCACTGGGAGAATTTCTCTTGCTCTTGACGGGTCGTCTCCTATGCTCGCTCACACGAGCACCATCAAGAGGGTGACATATGCGTAGGTGGGACTATAACTGAATTACTAAAACTAATTAATATGACTTCTCAATCATATGGCCGAGCCCCCACCAACTACATTCTCTCATAAAGAACCACAAAACACCGTAATATAGTGAACACAAAAGAAGAATGTATTGTTGATATACACAGCGAGAATTTACAATCAGACAATATCTTTTACAACTCAAAGTTTAGGCGTTCCGCAATTTCCTTCTGTTCGAGTTAGGTCTGCAATGACATGTAATACCACCCTACATCACCCGCCTCGCAATTAACACAATAATAAACCACCTAACTTAATCTCTTCCTTGCATACGAGAAAAGAATGCACGACGGTCTGCACGTTAGAGCGCTCCTTCCATGTATATGTTCACCAGTAGATACCCTGAAGACCTCTTGAACACCTCCACGTAACAGAAGACCTCGATGCTGACGATCACACACGCCACAGAGGAAATGACGTTTCCTCAAGACTGACACACGGCCCCTTGAGTTCATTCCTAGAGCTTGGTTACAAGCATCCTCCCTTTAAGGCTGGATCTTCGCCCCCTGCTTCAGAGGGTTTTCTGTCCGCGGTCTTCGATCTCCCTCCTTTACGTTCTGCAGTTACCCCCCCCCCGCCCATTCACCGTAGAGGTCTCCCACAGCAGAGGAACACGTGCAAGAGTCACACACCAGTCTGGAAGGATCCAACACCAGCGCGCTATGCAACTGGCCTACTCAAACCACGTGCCGTTGATAACTAGATTTCCACATGTCAAGTAGCACGAGACACCTTTATTCTGCGGCTGAATCTTTCAGCCTTTAGCAGGCTTGTCGCGCAAGATACGTAAGTCTCTCCACACCAGATCTCCAGTAGAAGGTTTTGGCAGAAGATACCTCTCGCAGGAGTCTTGGCAAAGAATGTTCTTCTCACAGGAGATTGGAGCACAGATGCTCTCTCAAAGGAGATTTGGGCCACACCACATCAGTGAACATTGGCCCCCCTTTCGTCTCTTCATCCTGTGTTCACTCACGAGCCATACAGAGTCAGGAACAGCGACCCGAAGATTCCAAGTTCAACTTGTCACGCTTACTGTAAACAGGGCTATAGCAAACAACCACTGTCTCCATCAGCGATGAAGCCCTTTGTTGGAGTGTGGATTGTCCCTGATAACGTACGTGGTACATGCTGCTCATGTCGTTCTTCCTCATCGAAACTGCGAGGTCATTCAGCTCTGCTACACACCTGCAGAAAGGTTTTGTCAGTTTTTTTAATACTGAAAGCCACACTTTATCAGACCCATTTTATTTTCTGTGTGCTAAGGCAGGATATCATTACTTATGCTGTTGTCACCATTTAGTTCAGGCATGGAAAGGAACGCACGTTACAACATGCTAGGCACCGGTGTCATATGTCAGTCATATCACTGTGTGTTACTTAAGTCTTTTGTGTTACCCAGAACGACATAGTAGTTGTGCACATGCGCGCCTTGACCGCCTTGAACTCATTGGGAAACAGCTCAGATTTTTTTCGCGCCTTTGGGGGACGCGTCCCCGGCCCACAAAGTGTGCGGCGCATGGGTATATAGATTGCTAATCCCTGCAACAGATACTTATAGGCCAAACGGCAACCTTTACACAGCGTCATTTCTTATAGTTACAGGAAAGAGACCAATCCTAACTTAAAGGTCTGCACGTCACTAAACTACTGGCTTCCTAACCTAAAGGTCTACACGTAACCAAAACTATTGGTCTTCCTAACCTAAACCGCTTGCACCTCACTAAAACTGTTGGAGTTCCTAACCTAAAGGTCTGCACATCACCAAAATTATTTGAGTACATAACCTAGCGGTCGGCACGTCACTAAACCTATTGGTGTACCTAACCTCACGGCTGGGCATGTCCAAGAGTCACTCAGTAGAGACGTGCGGCTGACGCATTTAATGACAAAAGCCGACACAGTACCGCAAGAAGGGCGGGTAGCGTGTGTTTGTCCGTGTGTTGTTCACCCCTTTCTGTACACGGATACGTCTAGAACCATTAACGTAAGCCGTGGTGTAAATAGTAAATGTAATCTAAAAGCCCGCCTGAAAAATTATACTAATCCCGTTTGGCATGTAAGAAAGACGCAAATAGCTTTGTCTTCGTGCCATGCGTGCAACAAAAGGGTCTGGTCTATCTCAGCTTCGATGCCCACTATTCGTTCACCCATATTCTGATATTGTATATTCCAAAACATTCACTGTCGACAGAAGTAAATCACAGCCACACGTGCGGGTTTGGGGAATTTAATATTTAAGTAAGCCCGGGTGGGAGCAGTGGATCGGGGTAAGACAAAGAGAGAGAGAAGGACCATCTGAAGAATGTAGGAGATGGACACCGATACAGATAGCCAAAGCGTCGCGTGTAGGAGGAGAAGTTTTAGACAGAGATTTTAAAATTGATGATAATCGTCACGCTATGGAACGCCGTGTTGACTAATAAAGTACTGAGACGATCAAACAGGCGCCGCCATTAAAGTTAAGGACGAGTGCATTGTGCCGCGACCCCTACTTGTGAACCCATAGCTTTACACAGCGAAACGGAACAAACATCGTACTTAAATTTCAAGGTCACGAAAGGCAAGGCAAGGGGGAAGTTAAATCACGTGATGGTCCCTGACTACAGACATCCTGTTTATCCAGCACCATGTCGTATTTTACACCGGGTTACCCTTACAGGCGATTTGCTGTGTCTTAAGGTAAAGATCCTCACGTTGAATTACGTTTGAACGAAAATCTGTTCGGGAGGTGAGGTTAAACAATCTACCTGGGGGTTGTCCGACAGCAGCATTACTACCCGCCATTAATTAAAACAGTTCCGTCAACAAAGTTAAACAAGAATTTCCGTTAGGTAAGTATTTGTTGTATTATACTGATCTTTGTTGTAGTTTAGTAATGCCAGTAATAGCATGCTATGTTTTGTATTTCAAGACTATATTGATGTTTACAATTTACGCTAGTGATGTATGATGGTGTTTAAAATGTACTGTAATGATGTATGGTGTACTATAATGTTTAAATGTACTGTAGTGATGTACCCTATACTATACTGACGCCTGTTGCTACAGAGCAAAACACAGTGACACTGTTTAAAGATCGACGCTTTTCTGTGCTTTTAAACTTGCAGCTTGTAAACGACTAAAATTCAATGGCTTTCATGAATGTTTATGATCTCCCTTCTCTCACTCTGGAGCCACATGTTTACAATACAATACAGTTTATTGAGCCCAGTGACAAAATGCACCAGGAAAATGTCCTGATGTTGATGGATACATACAATATAAACACAATATACATGAAGTTTAGAACGGATTACATCCACACACACACACACTTTTGATACGCCATTGCTCTGTCATACAGCTGCGAATAGACAAACACTCGTATTTACAAGAAACACGGAACGGCCTTGCATGCGAGCTATGACACGCGACGCACTGACTGCTAATAGCAACTAGTAACACAGTTTTCATGCAGGAGGGCAGGGCCTGGAAAGTCAATAGCGGCCCGAGTCGTTCAAAGCGGCGACAGGCTGAGGGAAACAGCTGGAGTTGAAGCGCTTGGTGGAAGAGCGCAGCTGGCGATAGCGTTTCCCAGAAGGAGCAGCTGGAACAGCCCGTTGGCAGGATGTGGCGTGTCTGACACGATCTTCCTAGCTTTACTGGCTGGGTGAGACGGGTCTGGAACGATTTTCCTACCTTTACTGGTCCTTTACTGGAGTCCAATGAGGGCAGGTCATTGCCGATTACTTTACAGGCAATCCGTACAACGCGTTCCAGCCTCTCCCTTTGCTTTGATGTGGTTCCTCCATGCCAGACGCAGACTGAGAAGGTAAGAACGCTTTCGATAGTGGCTCGGTAGAACTGGACAAGGATGTCGCTGCCAAGACCAAACTTCTTCAGCTGCCGCAGGAAGTAGAGGCGTTGCTGAGCCTTTGTGATGATGGCGTCAACATTGTCGTCCCACTTGAGATTGGTGGAGATGGTGGTGCCCAGGAACTTAAAGCAGTCAAGGGACTGATTAGTCTCACCATTGATGACGAGGGGATCCAGAGGGCCCTTCTTCCTGCGGAAGTTACCACCATCTCTGTTGTCTTGGAGGCGTTCAGCTGGAAGTTTTTGTCGTCGCACCACCAACGAAGACGCTGAATCTCCCAACGGTACACGGCATTCGGAGTTCTGATCTTCCTGCCTACAGCGTAGAGATGTGTTGATATTGTGTTGATGTTATACTGTCAGAGACCAGTCGGATAGGTTGAGTTGGGTAAACAAGGGGGTAGTCTATTGCGGGTGCTGTAGGCTGATGACAAAGATGACGTGGTCACAACCCGTAGTGTCGTGGTGTGGGTGGCAAATGGACACTGTCCTCGAGGGCTGGACAGAAAAGTCTTCGTCTGTGTGGGATTCACTTTTTATACGAACAAAAGCCGAGCTGTCCCGTTGTCCGCACTCCAACTTCTCTCCATGTCCCGGTGTACGTCACAACTTGTGATTGTCTCCCCTGACCACTAACCACCTGAACATAAATCTCACTCGCACACCTGTCACCTGTTGTAGTCTTCTGTCTGTCTTTCTTACTGTCACATGTCACCCTAGGCTATTACCTGTCACTCCTAGGTAAGCCTTTTAGCTCCTCCCTTTGTAAGCTAGCAGGGGAGAGATACGTCATCGCAAGGTTAATCGCTCCGCCCTTTCCGAACACTTAGTTAGGGGTAATGCTACGCCATTGGTTATGGAAGTCGCCCTGCTCTCGCTAGTCTGGCTAGAACCGGTTTACTTGAGGGTGGTGCGTCAGAACGCTTACTACATAAAGAGGATACACAAAGAGGGAGGAGAGAGCGAGACACACAGGGAAGAACAGAGGGTCACATACAGAGAGGGACGTGCACCTAGGAAG
>SMGT01003405.1:48709-64781 GCA_004794575.1 Lanistes nyassanus | reverse complement strand
CAGCGAGAGGCTCTTGTAGGCAGACACCGGTGGGGTGGCGGCTGGGGTGTAGAGGCGGTGGTCACATCGGGCGGTGGAGGGGGTAGCGGCGGAGGAAACAGCAACTGTAGTCAGCGCAGAGCATCGCGGAAGTCACAGCACAGGGGACAGGTGACGGGCAGCAGCGGGAACAGCGGCGGGGGGTATCAGTGGAGAAACCAGCAGACAAAGGACCGTCATCAGCTGGCAAATGGTAGCAGCTACAGTAGATAGTGACAGCATCAGCAGAGCGGCGGTGGGGTGACGAAGGTGTGAACAGCAAGGCGAGGACAGCCGGGGCCACAGGGGACGGTAGCATCAGCAGGCGGGCGGTCCAGCAGTGGAGACGTAACAATCAGGACCGAATAGATGCTAGTGGAGGACCTCGTGGAACGTTGTGACGAACGAAACCCACGGGACGGGTCATCGGCACCACGAAGAAGTGGTCATGTAACGTTATGAATGATCCCGACCTCAGAAAAGGCAATGTTGCGTTATGCCGGCACCAGAAAGGAACGTGCACCACTGCTCTCTCTCATCGTCAATCGACCCGTGATTTCTGGTCATAAGAGTTTTATTTTGCACATGGTGAAAGTCCAATTGGCGGGTCGTTTACAACTTAGTAACTCTCCATGTCTTGTAGACGATAAACTTCACCCGTCTATATCTCTCTGTCCAAGTACCTCTCCCAGTATCCAAGTAAAAAGTCTCTCTAGCTCATTTCCAGGCTAAGTATATCCAGTTTACGCCTCTTTCTGAGTCCTGTGTTCATAGTGTTCTGACTTTCCTCTGACTTCCTTGACTTCCCTCTGCTTGTCTCTGCTTGTCCCCCCTTTTCCCACTAGAGCTTATATATTCGAGTTAAATGTCTACTGCTGACCTTTTCCAATCTGCACGTGTGGCTGTGGTGGGCAACTGCATGCTTGGTGACCCTAGTGGACGATGCATAGTTTGGAGTTATGGGTCTTTTGTATATAGTTATTGAGTGCTGCGCGGCTTAAAATGGTGTGTGTGACCTCTCAGTTATGTCTGGCCTGCTAAGTGTTAAGTTCAGGCTCAGATCTGTCTTGGATGGAATGTTCTCTTCTAAGTTGTACTCTGTGCCCCTCACTAACCTACCTGCTACCTACTGTCTGGCACGCATATTGTTACAGCTGGGAGTCAGTCGACCTAAGGCCAACACGTTTATCTGCAGCTGGAGGTGTTCTAAGTAGGTAATTGCTAGTTGCAATGAGTGCTTTACTTCGTCTACTAACAGGTCAATGTGGATATACGTTTCCAACAAACCAGCCGTTATGCTGATTTCTTTCTGAATCGCATCATTCATAGTCTGCACCTTCTGTTCTAACATCTTTAAACTATTTAACGCACCATTTAAAGTCCTATGATTCTCTGAAATCTGTTCTCGAGTTACGTTTAATATAGTCAAGCTTTCCTCCACCACATGCGACAACTTTTAATGACTTTCGACTAGCGTATTTACGCTAGCTGACACTCTTTTCACGTCCTCCTCAGACACAGTCCCGAAAAGATAACTAAATGCCTGTCCAACGAATGGTAACAGAGAGCGCTTCGGTCTAGGCCGTAGTGGCTGATATTCTACAAAACTGTTCACTACAGCATTGTATAAGCCTCGTAAGCTTTTCACATCCTCTCGTACTTGGAGGAAAATTCTAACAGCATCAGTTCTTTGCAACTGGTGATATCTTTCCAGTGCTGACAAGGTGGCGTTGGACGCCTTTTCGATCTCTAAAGGAAACTTTTGCAAGAAATCCCCAAACACACGAATATCCACCACAAACGTTATTATCCATTTATCATGCACTGGATTTATCTCTCCTATTTTTTGAAACACTACATTCTCATGCATGATAATAGTGCTACTCGTTAGGCCAACAAGCATGAGCAGAACTGCGGTTCCTGAAAAACCCATCTGCAATAACATGCAGACAACACCCATTATAGCTCACATTTACTTCATTTCAATTTTCCATTAATCTCATCATCATCTGGTTTTTTTTTTCCAAAAATATATACACAACAACCAAGTTTCTTTTTACATCATCATCTGGTATATATATATATACATCAACCAAGTTTCTATTTACATCATCTTCTGTGAAGCCTTTTAGACCTACCACGGCTATAGCAACGCATTAATTAATTTTAGCAGTTTTTGTTTTTCATCACTCTTCCGCTGCGCTTCCCACTTTGTCAGTGCTGACACCACGTTACTTTCTACGTTCATGGCTTCCTCCTCAGAGACTACCCGGTCGGAGTCCATTGTTGCGTTTGACCCGTGAATCGGTTTTGACCATGTGTCTACTATCGTCGACTTTTTTTATCGCTACTCTCTGGTACACGGTCATCGTGTAACACCTCCAGACGGACGCACTCGCACGATAGCACACCCCGACAGCAAGTTGACTACACCAAAGTTTATTGCTAAAAATATACTAAGCGATGGCACGGCCGTTCAACTAAACGCTACTTCTAAACGCTACACCAAATCTTGATAGTCTAGTGGTTTTGTTTGGACCTGTCTCTTTCTTTACTTTTAAAATTCGAACGTCGCCTCGAGCGGAGGAGGGGGGAGGGTCGTATGCCGGTTACTGGTACTTTCTGGACACCTCCGGGAATACGTCAAGCAGCACCTCCTTCCACCAGCCAGCCTCAATCCGAGCCCGCAGCGTTTCCTTCTGTTCGGGCGATTCAATACACATGTCCACTAGCCAGTTCAGGTGCTCTTGCGCCAACTGTTCAGGCAGCGTTCTGACGGTCTCCATCTTTTACTTATTTCTTCATTAGAGGCGCACGTGGAAGGCAACTCTGTAGCTCACCCTCCGACTGTGCCCCTCAGTCTTCTGCCGGCTAACTCCTGCCTTGGGCCTTCGATGTCAAATCTGTCCAAGTCCCATGGTCAGGCGCGCAAAAGCCTTTCGGCTGGGCGCGGGTTCGAGCAAGCTTCTTCCTTCCGTGTCCTTCTCTCTCTTGGTCTCCAATCTGAATCTCTTGATCCTCGCATGTCCCCCTGTTCTTATTTCCCCCTACTCCAACGCCCTCTACATCACATGAACTATTCTTGTAAACAGCATCACGAGTTTCCAAGGCCAGCGACCGGACATTACTAATGCATTCGTGATCAGTTGTCGCCATGCTGTCCCTGACTCTTAGACCAGGGAGGTGGGTTGACTACCCCGCGGAGTCCCAATAAACCTCGTGGGAACCCTCCGACGTGCCTCTAACGCGGGGTGCCGAAATGACGTCAGTCACATCCTCCGGCAGGCGTCAAACATCGCCCCTTGTCTTGGCAAGAACCCCTTCATGAAAATGAAAAACCCTAACCAGAGGGAAGAGACGCGCTGGCGCGAACAACAACAAACATCCTCCCCCCTCTCCATCTCCACCAGGGTTTATATACCTAAACTAAATGTCGAGTGTCGGATTCCTACGAGCACGTGTGATTGTGATTGACATGTGCGCACTCTGTGGCCCTCGTGGGCAGTGTATGTTTGGAACTATAGCTTCTGTGTTTATACTTATGCGGTCCCTGAGTTATGCGGTGTTACCTGAGTGCTGGACGACGCAAGGTAGTGTATCTGACTTCTAAAGTATGATCGTCCTGCTATGTGTGGAGTTCAGACTTCCAACCCAACCTACATGGAATGCTAATCTGTATTGTATACTATTAATCTATACTCTATCTCGCTAATTAACAGCGAGTCCCTGCGGACTAATACGCATATTGTTACATCCCTCCCCCACCCACAAAAGAAATCAGTGGGGGGAGAGGAGGTGTTTCGTCACCAATACATGGCCCACTGGTCTTAAGGACCGCTAATAGCGGGCAAAACTCTGATTTCTTAAATAGAAGACAAACAATAACAATATGCGTCCTACAACCAAAACCCTGAACTAGCTAGAACCATCATGCCACCACAGGAGAACACAAAACGCACGAAAAGGTAAGGCGAAAACCAAACTTAAGAAAATCAAAACAAAGTGAAAACTCTCCAAACAAAACATAGCCCAAACCTCGGCCGCGCCAGCTCGCCTGCCCGCCAGTGTATGCTGCTGTTGCAGGGGGTGGGGGTGGGGATGGGAGTGCACACAGTCGCGCAAATCAACCCGCCTATCCTTAACAGTCTCCACCAAATCTACACCCTCTGGCTGAGCCATTGACAGTGAACGAGCGCTCACACGCTAATACACAATGGCTGGACCGACGAAAACAAGACCAACGATAAAAGGTCCGAAATAGTAATAAAAGACAACTGAAACGTGCACAAGCTAACGCCAGGAGCCAATATTACTGTTATATTAACAGGCCTACATTGCAAAAATCACGAGGGAAGACGTGTGACAAAGCGGATAAAGCTAACGTCAGCTCCTCGTTCTTATCGAAAGAGAAAAAACAATGACCACACTTCCAAACTATACACAAAAGGGAGGAAAAACCAATAAACACGATTAAGCAAGCCACCAAAACCGGGCAACACAAGAAAATTTAAAAATAAAATTAAAGTTTACATACATTACGTGAGACCAGGCGTGACGAACTGGGTATAGAAACAATGCATCACACCAAAGAGTTTGTGTCTCAATACCCGAGCATAGAGCTATCCGAGCATAGAGTTGACCATTGTAGTCTTTGAACAATATGGCCACAGGGACCCTTATTGTCTGTGAAGAAGGTGATCGAGGTGACCATTATTGTCTGAAACAGTATATAGGGCCAGATATAGGCAACATAATATCGGCGGTGCACAGTGGAGGGAAAGACGGTTTGCAAATGACACATTTATCCACATACTCAATAATCTCTTGACTCATATCAGGCCAATAATATTTTTGCATCAAGGTACGACGGGTTTTGAACATTCCCATGTGACCATTGTGATCATGATACTGCTTTATCACTAGTGATCTAAGGTGTGATGGAACATAGCCGAATCAATGGGTCGTCATCAGGGTGCGAAATGAAATGCAACACACCATCTATCATTACGTCTTTTTCTTATACATGGCCACTTGTCTTCTTCTAATTTCTTCACTGTCTCTACTATCACAGGATCTGTTCTTCCTTCATATCAAAACCCTCTATCATTAGCTGACACTTTTGACACTTCGGGGGACGGTATTTTACAGCTAGCAAATTCTTTGGGTTGAAACTGATTTGAGTTTATGGCTTCTATTCTAAAGGTGTTATCATTGATGTCGACAGGGCCGGTTTCACTGCTAACGCTTGCATCGCGAGAACCCTCTGGCACTCGGGAAAGTCGATTCACGAATATGTTTTGAGGACCTGGCACATATTCAGTCTGACAGTTGTAACCAGAAATGCTTAGGGCCCACAGCTGTATTTTCTTGTTCTGCATCGGTGACTCGAGCAGGTACTTCAAAGGCTTGTGATCTGTTTTTACTACGAACTTTGCATTATGCAGGAAATGGTCTAGTTCCTGCAGAGCATAATATATGGCATAGGCCTCCTTTTCAATTGTGGACCATCTAATCTGGGTATCACTAAGTTTATGAGAGAGAAAATAAACAGGTTTTTCTTCTTTTTCATCTTCTAAAACAAATTGGGTCAGATATGCTCCAATGCATGTATCACTGGCGTCTGTGTACAGCGCATACGGTTTACTGGTATCTGTGCATTGTGTAGGTAATGATCCAATTTCTGTAATGCATAGTAAATTGCATAAGCTTCTTTTTCAATGGTAGACCACCGACATTGTGTGTCGCTGAGCTTGTGGGACAAGAAATACAAGGGTCTCTCTTCTTCTGTTCCATCTTCTACTTCTACAACCTGAGTGAGGCAGGCGACAGTGCAAGTCTCACTGGCATCAGTATAGACAACGTAGGGTTTGGTAGTGTCGGGAGGTAACAGAGGGAGGACAGATAAGCTGTCTTTGAGAAACAGGAAAGCTTCCTCGCATTTTTCAGACCAAAGAAATCGAGCAAACTTTTTTGTGAGTGCATCATTACGAGTTGTCACGGCACCACGAAGGGACATGTAGCGTTGTCCGTCTTGATGCCACAGCACCACACCGAGACATGCACCACTGCTTTCTTTAACACTCAACGGACCAATATTCTTCGGCCATCAAAGTTTTATTCATCCACGAGTGTGAAACAGAGTGGCAGGCTGGTTTACAGACTCAGTAAATCTCCACGTCCCTCAGACTATCAAACTGCATCCGTCTGTGTCCTTTTCTCTCTCTAGTCGTCCCAGGCCTACCAGGTGGAAAAACAGGAAACAGGAAACCTCCCTCCTCCTTTTCTTTGTTTCTCCTTCTACCCTTTCATCTAACCCCACTAGAGTTTATATAACAGTGTTAAATGTCTACTGCTGACCTTTTCTCTGAAAATTGTAACAAGATGAGGCTGGACGGGTCATCAGCCCCAAATGTAACAAGATGAAGAGGAGTTGTGTAGAGCGCCACAGCACCACGAAAAAAACATGTACACTGCTTTCGTTCACAGAAGGGAGCCGTGATTTCTGGTCATCACAGTTTTATTCTTCCAACTGATATAAGACAACTCAGTAGATATCCATGGTTCTCAGACTATCACCTTCATCAGTCTGTTCACAACTATCTCTATTTATTCCCACTAAGGTTTATATACCTATCTATTCACTATTGGGTTCCCACGATCTGTATGTGCTGTTGTGAGTGTGCTTGACATGTGGACAGTGCATGCAGGGAACCACAACTTCTATGTTTATGGTTAACTGAGTGCATTGCAGGTCAATTCCGAGCCCTGTCAAATATCCCATATCCTCTCCTAAACTGTACTCTATGCCCCTCACTAACCTACCTACTACCTATGGCCCGTCGTGATATAGCCTTAGTTGCTGGCCCAAATACCTCCTCCTACTACCTATGGCTGGTACGCATATTGTTACAAAATCATCTGTAGCGCCGTGGCCCAGTCTCCCCTGCGGATCAAGTCCCGTATCCGCTCTTTCAAATTATTATCCAGGATCGATGCGTCTGCTAGTCGGCGTAGGTGTTGATTCACGAGGCGGTTCGTCATGACGGTTACTGCTTCCATTCCCTTGCTTCTGCCCCGCCATACGCCGCTGCCAGAGGTTTTAAGGGCGAGCAAACTTTGCCATGAGGGCGTTCGGGCAGCTTCCTCTATCGTCCCCTCATGCTTCCTTTGCCATCTTCCCAGGCCTGTATCTCCTAAGTCGCTGGCAGGCCCGCATATATTGGGGTGAGAGGCATCCAAATTAGTCTAACGAGCCTCCCTCATTAGTGAGTCTCCCGTCAGCGCTAGCAATTATCTACCCTCTGACTGCCAGATTTATGTTGTTGTTTTGGACCCACTCGAGCGGGGTAATTGCGCCTACCAGTACGGCTCACGTTTGCCGTATCGTCTTTCGGACTTCCCCCAGCACGTGGCTGGTCCGCCATAGGTCAGTCTCAATATGCATCCACGCCTCGTCTTTCGCCACATGACGAGTAGCGAGGGACAAATAGCAATTTCATCGTTACCACGACTAACCTATCCTCCAAATCATTCAACATATACGTGCTATATACGCACCAGGCACGCGTATCGTCATAACGGGTAAGTTGGTTGCTTCATAAATTTCTAGTTCCTGACTAAATCTAACAACGGAAGGGTACCATTATAACAATTCTCCGTGCTTCTAGTGCCGCGGTACACGACAAGGTGGTGTAATATGTCCATAATCCCTTTACGGGGTCGAGGGGTAATCCGAGTGGGGGTCGGATCCTTTCCTTGATATCAATCAAAACCTTCAACAGTTCGTTGGTCTCTATCACTCCGGGGGTCCACCGACCGAGTGCAAGCAGATTGAGTTGTAGTTGTTAGTGGTCTAAGTATATGGCCGCTCGATGAATCGACTGTCTTATTTCTTGGACTAAGAGATCGAGGTTTACGCAGGTCTCGAACAAGCTTGTCGTTACGGCTACTTCTCTGTGTAGTTCGTTTACGAGGGTATGTAGTTTGACGTCTAGCTTTCGCATACTCCCTGGCGCTTTGTTCAGTGTCTGTCTGTTCTCTCTAACCTACTCACGGGTAATGTTTAATATTGTAAGGCCTTCTTCTACCGCATGCGCTAACTCCTGCTGATCATGTGCTAACTTCTCAACTGATGCGGCAGCACGTTCCGTATCTTCTTCGGACATGGTGCCGAATAAATAACTCAAAGCGTGGTCTATAAATGGCACGCGTGCGTGCAAAGGTTGTCTCGAGGCGAAAGTGGCAACCACTCCCTCGTACAAATCCCTCAGACCCTGTACGTCGTGTTCTAACTGCGTGAAGATGCTAACGCCATCCATTCTCCGCAAATGGTTCTAGCGCAACTGATTCAGAAATCTCCCATAGGGCTCTAAATCAACCACCAATGCCACTATCCACTTCGAGTGGGTGGTAGTTATCTCCCCTATTTTCGGAAATGCTACGTTTTCGTTTATCAGTACTTGACCACTGGTTAAGCCTATCAGTACAGTTATCAGGGCTACTCGTAACCACTCCATCTGCAACATTTCATACAACATAAAACTCTTCTTCGACATCGGATTTCCGTCCGACCTTCACAATCTCGTTCTAGGGAACCATTCATCCCCAGAGGTTATTTACACTATACTACTCGTTGGCTCTTCTCGGGCCAACAACAATTACTGGTTCGAGACTATTCATCTCACTAATGATACCATAAAATCATTTTCTCATTAATGACGTGTTGGGTTCTCTAAACCAACAAAACTGCATATGTGCAAAGGATTTCCTGTCCTTGAAAATACTCAAGACAAGATCCAATTCGACTTTGGTGGACCTTTAGACTTACTGATTCCGGGTTTAGAAAGTCTGCATGAATTAAGCTTGCCAGTATTTCTCCCTTTCTTTTCAATTCTTCCAGCCTTCGCTTCACCTCTCTGTCCTTCGCATCCTGCTCTCTCCTCGTCTCCCTGGCTTTTTCGTCTTGTCTTTTATTCATTTCTTCCCATGATTCACCAATCGAGCTTACCGCACCGTTGCTGGCTAATCTTCCTAACTTCAAGTTAGCTGTCGCTCTGTTTCTGACCCGGCGTGACCTCTGCACGGCCAGAGCGTAACCTAACATGGTCTACTCGCATTTCCTTGCTGCCTGAGTCCCAGGACTGCATAACTGCACTTGGTTCGACCTCAACCTCTACCTCCACCGCTCCCGCTGCAGTGTTCCACGAACCTAACGCTGCTAAGCGATTGTGTTTCCATTCTCTCACTCACACCGATGTCTGTCTGTGTACGTCGTCAGTCCTACGATCTTCATCTGCTTGGGCGTCATTTCTACAACGTAGCCTTTTCCTCAGTTCCATGAGGGGAATGTCATCTTCGCTAGAGGACCCGTCTCTTTCCTTCCTAGCACGTGTTACCAGTCGTCGTAAAGGTAGTTCGTCTTCTGAACTGTCACTTCTATCGCTGTCTGTCGCACTGGTCTCGGGTGGGACAACATATGTGGCACTGCGTTTTGGCCTACCGTCTTCATATCCGGGAATCTCCCATTCATCTACCTGTGCTAATTTTAGGTGTTGAGTGTGTGATTTCTGAACTGTACCATCTAGCTGATTTTTAATTACGAAAGTCACTGGGGAGGTCTGTTCAATAATGCGAAAATATGGTTTCTATTTTGACTGGAGCTTACTGTTACGTTGCTGATGCTTCAGATACACAGGGTCTCCTACTTTAAATGTCACTGGCTTGCTACCTTTGTCTGCATATTTTGCTTGTCGCTTCTTCACTCGCTTCAAACGGCGATGAACTAAAAGGAATGCCAGTGCTGTTCCTGTAGTGTGAGTTTGTGTGGCTCGTCTCCCATGTACCTAGCTCGAGGTTTCAAAATGTTATCGAGAGGTAAAACAATATCCCTACTGTACATCAGAAAAAATGGGTATTCAAATGTAAATCCCACGTGGACACATCATCCTGCACTTTCTTTGACATTATGTCATCCAGAGTGCGGTGAAATCTCTCTACCTTGGCATTAGATTGAGGGTGATAAAAACTGGTGGAAATGTGTTGTATGTTTAGTTTGTCGGTCACTTCTTTAACAACCTTATTGACATTCTCTGTACCGTTGTCTGTGACTAACTGTAATGGACATCCATGTCTGGGAAAGATTTCTTCACATATTAACTGAGCTATTGTCTGGGCTGTTTTATCGAGAACTGCAAAAGCTTCTGGCCATCCACTAAAGTGATCTACGAAGCTGACAATATATGTTTCCTGATAGTGTTCTGGGCTAGGGACCTGACACATCCATACTGACTTTAGCAAAGGGATATGGGGGAATGTCCATCTCTTGAAGTGGGGGTTTTGTTTTGTTGGTGGAACTTGACTGTAATTTTATGTGATGAAGAGGACTGTACCACTTCCAGACGGACGCACTCGCACGACAGCACTTCTCGATAACTGTTTGACTACACCAAAGTTTATTGAGGGGAAACAATACCAGACGATGGCACTGCCGTTCAACTAAGCCTACTTCTATACGCTAACGCAAATCTGGATAGTCTAGTGGCTTTCTTCTGGACCTGTCTCTTATGTACTTTAAAACTCGAATGTTGCCTCAAGCGGAGGGGGAGGAGGGTCGTATGCCGGGTACTGGTACTTTCTGGACACCACCAGGAATACGTCAAGCAGCACCTCCTTCCACCGGCCAGCCTCAGTCCCAGCCCGCAGCGTTTCCTTCTGTTCAGGCGATTCGATACACATGTCCACTAGCCAATTCAGGTGCTCTTGCGCCAACTGCTCACGCAACGTTCTGATGGCCTCCATTCTCAATATAGAAGTGCCAGTGGAAAGCAACCCTGTGGGTAACCTTCCACTGCGCCCCTCAGTCTTCTGCCTGCTAATTCCTGCCTTGGGCCTTCGTTGTCAAAAATTTCTAAGTCCCATGACCAGGCAACCATAGCCCTAAGGGATGGTCGCAGGTTCGAGCAAGCTTCTTTCGTCCGAGTCGCTCTCTATCTCTCCTGGTTCAGTAATCTTCAGATCTCATCCCTCTCCTCCCTCAAGTCCCCCCTTTTGTTTTCCCTACTCCAACGCCCTCTACATCACATGGTCTGTCCTCCGCACGTGCCTCCCTCCTTGTAAACAGCATCACGTGCATCTTCACTCATGAACTGTTGACAGACATCTCGAGTCTCCAAGCTGACCTCCCGGTCACTGCTGATGTAGTCGTACTTGGCTGACACCATGCTGTCATCTGCTGTCCCTGACTCTAGGACTAGGGAGGTTGGTTAATCACCCCCTTCCCCAGTACGTATTGTTCTCTGGGAGAGCACGAAATTTACTTCTTTGAACTAAGCGAACTACCCTCTGATTTAAACTGAGTGAACAATGCTAGTTTTACACGCCAGGTCCCAATTTCGTTGCAAGGACGTCACGGCACCACAAATGTAATATTACGTAAGATTATCGTCCTGGACGGGCACACGGCAACCAAAATATAGCGTTACGTCGAGCGCGTCATCGCCACCACAATGTAGCGTTGTTGTCTTCGTTGCACCGCGATGTAGCGTTATGTGTTGTCTCAGTAGCAGAAGCACAGAAGAGACCACAAAGACTTTGCGGTGCGGTTCCTTTATTGGATGTCAAACAACATTGAGCCCTGCAGTTCCATAGATGGCATCAACAATCACGAAACGCCAAGACTAATCTTCACTTTCTATCCCGCCATTTTCCGACCTACCTTCATCAGTCGGTCCCTCTATGTGTCTATCACCCTTCATCAGTCTGTGTCTCAATCTCCAAACCCTGGTCGTGCCAGCCTCTTTATACTTCCTAAACTAAGGACCAAGGGTCAGGTTCCCATGAGCAGCTGGGCCCTCCTGACTGCTGTAGTTTGGGTTATGCTGTCAGTGTGTGTGACTGAGTGCGAGTAGCTCAAAATAGTGTGTCGGGCCTGTCGTGGGGACGCGCACAGTCCCGACAAACGTTCCCATGTTGGCCGCAGGGCGTGCAGGGGGGGAGAGCACGCGTGGTCCACAGCCCTCATAGTATGCCGCCTGTCCTCGTGTGAGGGAGTGCGGGGAGAAATGGGGCAGGAGGGTGATAACGAAAACGCGTGGCGATTGAATCCTTACTGTCCTGTTCGCGTACAGCCACTGTCAGTGAACAAGCGGTCACCCTGCAAACGTACACAAGAGCCACTCACCTTTAACAGCAGTTGTCAGCTGGTGGCGAAATGTTTTAGTAGAATAACTAAATAGACCTCTTGAGGGTGGCGGGTGGGGGTCCAAAACACCAGGCGAACACAGGAGGGTGGAACAAAATCCTCGTAGCGGGAGCAGGTCAAGAAGCAGCAAGAGGCTCTTTTAGGTAGACACCGGTGGGGGTGGCGGCTGGGGTGTAGAGGCGGCGATCACATCGGGTTGACGGCTGGCAGTAGCGGTTGGGATATAGACTTGAACATCAGTCTGACGGTTGGCGGCGGGGGTGTAGAGGCGGCGATCACATCAATTTGACGGCTGGCAGTAGCGGCTGGGATATAGACTTGAACATCAGTCTGACGGTTGGCGGCGGGGGTGTAGAGGCGGCAATCACATCAGTTTGACGGCTGGCAGTAGCGGCTGGGATGTAGACTGGAACATCAGTCTGACGGTTGGCGGCGGGGGTGTAGAGGCGGCGATCACATCAGTTTGACGGCCGGCAGTAGCGGCTGGGATGTAGATTTGAACATCAAGCTGACGGCTGGCAGCCGGTGGCCGGGAGGGGGACATGTGAGAAGTTGTGGAGAGGGGCGCAGGAGACACAGTGGTGCATTCCAAGGACAGTATTCGACCGACGATAGCAGCAGAGGACCTCAATAGCGTTGTGTTGACAAAACCCACGGACGGGTACACGAGCACCAATAAGGACTATGTAACATTATGACGCCGGACGGGTCGTCGGCGCCAATAAGGGCTATATAATGTTATGTCCGTCTATCTGACGTAGAGTCACGGCACCACAAATGTAATATTATACAGACGACCACGAATACCTTGTTTGCAGTCAAGTTCTTTTATTTCGCATGGTCGGCGCAACCGCCACTAGGCCTCCTTCCACGTCATTCACCAAAATACATCAGAACTCGGTAGTTCCATCCCGACACACCAGGACTAAGCCTTAGCCTTCTATCCTGGCATGGTACGACCTCACTACCTTCATCGGTACCAATAAAAATAGCTCTGGGTATTGTCCCTACTCTCAGCGCAAGTCTATCTCTCTGAGTCCTGTGTTTCCTAGTGTTCTGACTTTTCTGACTTGTCCCCCCTTTCCCCACTAGAGCTTATATATCATAGCTAAATGTCTGCTGCTGACCTTTTCCAATCTACACGTGTGGCTGTGTTGGGCAACTGCATGCTTGGTGACCCTAGTGGACGATGCATAGTTTGGAGTTAGGGCTCTTTTGTATATAGTTATTGAGTGCTGCGCGGCTTAAAATGGTGTGTCTGACCTCTCAGTTATGTCTGGCCTGCTAAGTGTTAAGTTCAGGCTCAGATCTGTCTTGGATGGAATGTTCTCTTCTAAGTTGTACTCTGTGTACAGAGTTGTACTCTGTGCCCCTAGCTACCCTACTGCCTGGCACGCATATTGTTACACCTGCTCGTGCCAGCCTCTATATACTACCTAAACTACCTAAACTAAGGACTAAGGGTCAGGTTCCCATGGGCAGCTGGGCCCTCCTGACTGCTGTAGCTTGGGTTATGCTGTCAATGTACTTGTGTGACTGAGTGCGAGTAGCTCAAAATAGTGTGTCTGACCTGTCATGCATGTCCACACTAGGCAGGCTGTTTGAGTGTATTGCAGGTCAATTCCCAGCCCTGTCAACTATAAGATGTGCTGTACTTATGTGCCCTGCGTCTATCCACTAAATACCATAATCTAATATACTGCTTATTACGCATATTGTTATAAAAGCTAACCTTTTTTTCTCCTCCTGTGACCTGACTAATGCAGCCTGTTTAATCCCCTCCTCCAAAAGTACAACAGTGGATAACACCTGATCTAACTTTGAAACAACAATACCGCTAACATCTAGAACCTGACCTTTCACAGAATCGGCAGTGTGAAAACCTTATGTTGTTCTTGGAGAGCAAGTCGATGGGGTTCATCTCCCATGTACCTGGAGCGGGGCCTCAGAATGTTATTTAATGGCAAAACCAGATCACGGCTGTACAACAGGGAAAACGGTGAGAAATCTGTAGTTTCACTAACACTAAACCTAATGGCAGCCAAGGACTGATTCAAAAAGACACCCCAAGTAGACAGATCATCTTTGGCCAATTTAGCCATGACATCATGCAATGTACAATGGAAGCGTTCAACTTTAGCGTTAGACTGCTCTCGGGCCATTTCAATCACCCTCGCCAAAGTAGGGGGACAGTCCCGCAAATTTTTTTTTTCAGACGGCCATCAAGAAGGCTGTCGACAAAAGTTTGAATTAGATTGTAATGGAAGAATGGGTGGTCAGGACTGTCATCTTCGGGGAATGTGTCTTCAAGTAAAGAGACCAACCATTCCGCAAAAGTTGGACTGATTCCCCCCTCCGTTGTTTTTGAGACTGCAAGCACAAAAAGGACAAATGAGGATTTGGGGACTCCCCGAATCGCTCAGCCAGTCCAGCTTTCAGTGTGTCCCAACTAACGCTAGCGTTCTCCTGAAGCGCACGCGTGATAGAACTGCTCACGACGCCGGTAGCTGACTGTAAGGCATAAAGTGGCAAGCGATTGGGGTCAGCTTCTGTAATGGTGGCTAACTTGTCGAGGTCAGCCATCCATCGCCTAAACTCGCTTGGTTTGCCCTCAAAGGGAGAAATTTTTGCAAGGGCTGCCTGTACCCCGAACGAGTCAGCAATTCCCCGCATACTACCCCGCATATCCCGAACGAGTTCTGCCATTAGAGAGTTTTGGGCCTCCATAAAGGTGAACATCTGACTACCTACTCTTTCAGGTTGAGCCATTGTAATTGTCAGTGAGTGAGCATTACCCAAAAAACATCAAGAGGCATGTACCGTTGTTGGCCAATGAGTAGGCGCGGCGGCATCTGTGGTGACCGCAGCAGCAGCAGGCGGGCGGCGGGGGTGGCGAGTGGGGTCAGCAAGGCGAGAGGTGTGAATGGTGGCCGAGGCCACAGGGGACGGCAGCATCAGCAGGCGATGAAAGCAATGCCAGAAGAGTAGTGGAGCGACAGGATATGAGCAGCGGTCCGACCCAGCCGAAACCGCGGCAGACCACACGGTGGCAGCATCACAATGAACGAAGAAGCATGGGAGGTCGGGCGGTCAAGGAGTGACGACGTGCCAGCCAGGACCGGTGATAGTGGCTAATGGAGGACCTCCATAACAGTGTGATGAGCGACAGCCACCGGACGGGTCGTTGCCACCAAAAAGAATGTAATATTACGTAGAGCGGCACCGTGAAAGAGCATGTAGCATTATGTAAGGCCGGTCATCGGCACCACAAATACAGAAGTCCACACATAATTGGTTTGTAGTCCAGTACTTTTTTGGTCATATCCCGAGCAACTGTCTCCATATCCCAAGCACTGTAACTCCGCCAGTCCATCGTCCAAAACGCACAAAAGCCCAAAAAGCCAAAATGAACCCCTCTCCGTGGTCGTGCCAGCCTCTTTATACTTCCTAAACTAAGGACTAAGGGTCAGGTTCCCATGGGCAGATGGGCCCTCCTGACTGCTACAGTTTGGGTTATGCTGTCAATGTACTTGTGTGACTGAATGCGAGTAGCTCAAAGTAGTGTGTCTGACTTGTCATGCATGTCCACACTAGGCAGGCTGTTGGAGTGGATTGCAGGTCGATTCCCAGCCCTGTCAGATATAGAGTGTGATATACTTATGTGTCCTGCGTCTATCCACTAAATACCATACGTATTATGCTTATCACACATATTGTTATATGCCGCACTGCTCTCGGGTGTGACAACATGTGTGGCACTGCGTTTTGGCCTACCGTCTTCATATCCGGGAATCTCCCATTCATCTACCTGTGCTAATTTTAGGTGTTGAGCGTGTGATTTCTGAACTGTACCAT
>SMGT01003404.1:4583-31079 GCA_004794575.1 Lanistes nyassanus | reverse complement strand
GAGAGCAACACGGAGGTCGGTTGTCTCTTTCAAAACCCCCAGTTCGCAACACTGTCCTAAAAATTACCTACCTACCTAGTGCTGCTAGGGTCATGCAGCTGAGTTTTTTAAATTGGTTCTTTACAACTCCCCGAGAGTCTGTACTTTTATTCTTTCAGAGTTTTAGACTTTCTAAGAGGAAAACACAGGGTTGTTTTTTCTGTCTTGTAACATCCCGCAACAGCGATTACAGTCATGCAAGATGTGTAAGTCACAAACATGTCGAGGTTAGACTAGTTTGAAACTATTTGAAAAGACCTTTCACAGTGTGATAAGTAGAAGGGGAACCCCCTATTGCCCCTCCCCAATAAAGCTTTCACAAGTCATCTTGGAATAGATGAAAGATGCTGTTGACAAGGACTTAGAGATGAGCAGGCAGGCTTTAGGAAGGACAGATCCTGTACTGACTAGACTACCACACTCAGGATCATTGTAGAACAGACAACAGAGTGACAGACCCCACTCTTATGGTCTGCTTCGTTGACTTTGAGAAGACATTGACTGCTCTTCCTGGTGGTGCTCGACTGGGTAACACGTACAGCCTATGCCAACTCTGGAAAAGGCAGTAGTTCCAAAAAAATCCAGTCCCTTATCAACAACTGCCTCCGACAGATCCTCCAACTCAAGTGGTTCCAAAGAGTGGCAAACACTGACATGTGGGTAAGGGCAAAACCGGGAGAAGAAAATGGCGATGGGTCGGACACACACTGCGGACAGAGGCCTCAATCGTCACTCGGCAGTCGCTAGACTGGAACCCGTAAGGCAAGCGAAGACTAAAGCGTCCAAAGCAGACCTGGAGACGGAGCCTAATGGGAG
Source organism: Lanistes nyassanus (assembly GCA_004794575.1). Lineage (NCBI taxonomy): Eukaryota > Metazoa > Mollusca > Gastropoda > Architaenioglossa > Ampullariidae > Lanistes > Lanistes nyassanus. The sequence goes on along the minus strand of SMGT01003404.1, from coordinate 30,224 downwards.
GACTCAAAGTCGGCAACCTGTCTTGGGAAGGAGCGGGAAAGTTCGCCAGAGACCGAAGGTAGTGGGGGACATCTGTCGAGGTCCTATGCTCCACAAGGAGGAAAGAGGACTGAACTGAACTGAACCGAAAAGTTAGACTAGTTTAAAAAAAAACAGTAGAAAAGGAAAGGGGAAAAAACGGTATCGAGGGGAAGAAAATGAGGAAGATGGTTCTATCAAAGCCAAACATCATGACAAATATCTCTAATGCTGTCTGCTGTGTAAGACACGAAGTTCATGCCGTGTGACATGATGTTCGTGATGTGTGACATGAAGCTCATATGGACGAGAAAAACTAGAAACCTTGAAGCTAACAGCCTCGCCTTTTTGACAGAAGGGCAGAGGGAATAGCCAGAGAGATTGCAGGAGACCGTTGGAGAGTGTTCAGTGAAGTCCCAGCAGTCACCAAGGACACAGACCCATGACAACGAGCGCATGTTATTTCCCGCCGAAATGTCACAAAGGCATGTACATACATTAGCATTTTTCAGCTTTTGTTCGAGTCTCTCTCTCTTTCTGTCGCCGGGTCCCACAATCTCACCAGGTGCGTTAGAAACTGCAAGCGGATGACGTGGATCTGGGTTAGATCACCACATCACCCGCTTCTTCGGCCTGGCTCCAAGCTGCAAAGCTTTCCAGCAATGAAAGGGGTTTTATTATTTTGTTGTCTCATCTCACGACGAATACAAAATGAGTCGACTTTTGTCCCCTGAACAAGCCGAGAGAAAAAAACTCACAATATAGCAGCGGTGACTCAGATTTTGTACCAAGCCTTTGGTGTTTTTGAAAAACGAAACAAAAACACAAGCGATTTACAGCTGTTTATGGAACTATTGTTTGTTAATAGAGCCAGTGGACAATACCCTACAGCGTGTCTAAGTATTACCATTGTCATTTCAAAAAGATCAGCAAAGAACAAATGAGGACAGAGCGCTATAAATCGTCAAATGACAACCCAACAAAGTACTGGCAGCGCTAGACACAACCGTATGCTGACGTGTGCAACCAAGGGAGCCTACCTTACCCAAACACGTAGCAAAGAGAGAGTCGAAAGTAAGGAACGTGGCAGATCTTCTGGGCTGTACTCGCGCCCCGTTGCTGACGTTCTTTGCTTTATATTTTGTTCTGCTGTAGTTCACTCATAAGGGGAATCGGAATGCACATATAGTCAGCTTATTTTTTTAAGTGGAGACTTACGACGTAAATCCAATCCTTTATTAAAAACCGTTTGTACTTAACCTGGCCCAGGTTGCATAGCGTTTGTATCTACTCTCTTCCATCTATAGAGATGCACCTAAAATGCACGGGCGCACAGCTTTAGTTACGATTGTCCTTATGTCAGAAAGGACAGAGAAAAACGTTCATGCAACACAGCCTTTATATGATGTGCTATTTCCAGAAAGGCCTGCGCTTACGAAAAAGAACCAGGACGTCTTTGACAACTGTCTGTGGAACCGCGAAGACGACTCAAAACAGAGCGTCGTGATACATATTTCTCGGGAGGGGACGCGTCGTGACGTACTCAAAGCGGCACAGTTGTGTTTGTTTTCAGAAAAGACTGATATGACAGGTTCACAGTGTGTACGTATATTGATTGCATGCGCGCCTCCAAGTTGTACTTGTCTCGAATGTGTACGTGCGTGTTTTCTTTTGAAATTATATCAGCACATGGGACTATTTTGCCTCATGGAGGAGCTTGGTTCGCTCGATTTAGGAGGACTGTTGAGGTAATCTAGATTTAACTTAGTAGGTGTGTGTATGTAAGACCATGCGCGTGTTTCTGCACGTGCGTGCGTGCGAGTGTACGTGAATACGTGCATATGTGCCTGTCTGCAGCTGCTGTGACAGATGTGCACTGTAAAAAGGACGCACCGTACCCGCAAGTATAAATTTAGCTCGAACTAAACCTGTCGTACGTGCACGCTTGCACCTCCCTAAGACAAACAGATTTTAGCAAATAAACTAGAACAAAAGACTGGTAGCAGCGCGACAAGGAACCTCGAGTAATAAAATATTCAAGACTCATCAGGCAAGGGAACAAACCGCCATCTCCCCTGACACACCGCCTCATCTAGTATTCAACGACCTTCATTTACCTCAAAACGACATTTAAGTTATAAATATAATACTGTCTGCAGGACATATCCGTTTGCAGCAAGGCCGATGCGCATCCAAGTCGGTGTGTGTGTGTGTAAGATAAAGAAAGACTGTATTTGCTTAATGAATGCATATAGGAGGGAGTGTTTTATGGTCGCTCTCCACTACTCGACTTATCATCCCGAGTCTAGACGAATGCACGCTACAATCTCCAGGAAACGCAATTGTACTACCCTGTCTAAAAAGCTGGGATTAGTAAAGAGGTGGGACGCATTTTGCAAGACAGTTGCTTCCTTCGCCTGAAGGAACACTGTCGTGCAGACCACACCCGAGAAACAGCGTCACTAGCCAAGAGTCGCCCAACAGGAACCCAACAGATCGTACGACAATCCGCAGGGGTTATCCAGTCATAAGTGATCGACCGAATGCTGAACAGGGTTTTTCTTTCTAATTTGATGGCGTCGTCAGTCCCTCCCTCTCCGGGAACGCAATTACCTGTTATTTGCCCCACACCTGTGCAAACTTGACCAAGCTGTACTCAGAACTGTCATGTTTACGCGCTTCAAACCTTGCTGTCTGCAAAAGAGGGTGATGAGGATAGTGGGGAGGGGTGGAAGAAAAAAAAACACAAGCGTGCTCAGGGTGATGTTTGTTTAAATTCGTCGCGAGGGGCAGGGGTGCAGACAGCAGATACACTCACTTTCCCTTCTGTGCAACCCATTACCCCCCCCCCCCCCTTCACATCTATCCGCGCCCCTCCCCCACCCCTTACCACCCTGGGCTGAATCTGGAGCAGTGGAACGACATGCGGATTGCGTATGATTATCTCCCTTACTATCTCTTTGCGTTACGGAGCTCCGTGCGCGACCCCGGTGCGAGAGACACCGACAAGTAGCCTGTATGCATTTGTAGACATATCACAGGCGAACGCATCTACCCGTCACACGTGCCTGCACGCATACACGACCAAAGCAAACAACAGAAAAAGCACACATATGCTCCCTCTCGATCTCTTTCTCACATGCACGCATGCACACACGCACGCGCATGGACTCTCCCTCTTAGAAGACAGGTAGACATCACAGCCACTCGCATGATCCGGCAATCTCGCCTGGCTGTTAATATCTCCAACTACAGAAGAACATTCTGAGAGACGGATTCGGCCTGTAGATCCACACCTATATCTGTAAGGATGTGCATGTACCTGTGCCCAGATAGATAACCTTAGATATATCATATAATGGAGTTAACAAAGAACTTTGATAGCATAATCTCACCTGCGTGCGTGTATATGCGTGTGCGTACCTGTGTGTCTGGTGCATGTTCCACCCGCCGGTTGACCCCAAAATGCTCTACTCACGTAGATTCCCCCCCCCCTCCTCCCCAACCTCCATTTTTGTACCCTGTATAAAGTGTATGCTAGCGACATAATTTCAGCCCGGCGACTGTTATCTGGCTACCCAGCTGATGTTTACAACCCACGGGTCGGTACAGGAGTGTCCGTGACGTAATTGCGCAACGTGAGCTGGCGAGACTAGGTCAGGGTCACACACTGCCACTGCTCTCTCAGTCTCTCCACTCTCCCGTTCCCTCGCTCGCTAAGCGCACAAACAGCAACGCGTGTCACTAGGTCTGTCTGAAAAGGGGGGTAAGGGCAGAGGGGGGTGAGGTAGGGGGTTGAGGAATTTCCAACTGCGTCTTGCAACAGGGACAGAGATGCTTGCGGCATGGATTCAAACTTTTTTTCCCCTCTCCTCGCTGGTCGGTCGAGGTCATAGAGACTGATTTGCAGGTCCCGACAGCAGAAAGCTCATATGACATCAGGGCGCCGACATGATGGCGTTTGCTGATGGTTTAAACCCATTGATCCTTGAGGGTTTTTAAAAATTGTTTTTATCTTTCACGCTGACATGGTCATAGCGTCTACACCCTGAGAGTAACTATAGTCCAGAAATACCACCCAAAGGCCTCATTAAGAGAGAGAGATTACAAAAATAAATCGATGATACAAACAACACTATCGACTGAATATAAGGCTACCGACTCAGTAATTAGTAACTGAGACTGGACAGATGTAAAGAACAGTGACAGATGTACAGTCACATTTTAATTATACAAAGTTTGATTATTCTTCACCCGCAACTGGAACACAAACGTGTACCATGTGTGACCACCCCCACCCGAGAAACACACCTCCCTTCACAGTCATGTCCAGGAATAGGGTGAACAAGATACGTCGTGATCAGGGTCACAGAGGGTCAGGTCGACATCACGGTATTGGGTAGGCTGACGCAAGGGCTAGGGCAGTAGGGCTGAGAAGGAGGTTTAGATTTAGACTTGACTCAATCATTACTGCATGAGGCCGAATCGCGATCAAGGGGAAGGGAAATCGCAACTCCATGCATGACTGAACAGGTCCGACCTGAAGGGGTAACCATTGCTGCCGTAAAGGTTTTTACAACCTAAGTCTTTGTGGCGTAAGTCTTTGTGACCTGAGTCATTGTGACACTGCAATGAAGAACATGGGATCTTTAGTCAACAAAGAACATGGGATCCTTAGTCAACGAACAACTTGGGATCTTAACTAAACGAAGAACTTGGGGTCTTAAGGCAACGAAGAACGTGGGATTTTAAGTCATTGATGTACGTGGGATCTTTAGCCACAATCTGATTCGCCAGACGAGCTGGCCGAAAGACAAAATCGGCAAAAAGGATTGTGACCGACACTCACTCACTCACTCACTCACTCACTCACTCACTCACTCACTCACTCACTCACTCACTCACTCACTCACTCACTCACTCAAACGTGCACTTTCGCGAGCGTGAGCGCACGCAAACACACAGACCTACTTTCTATCTTTAAAAAAAAACACTTGTGAGAGCCATGCTATATCAACACCCGTATTTTACTTGAAATGTGTTTGCTTGTTTATTGTAAGCGAGTCCTTAAACCAGGACACATATGACTTGCACCTACACGAACCGACTTCAGCAGTTATTCTTCTAGGCAAACAATACTTGAAGTCGGGTTTAACTTGAGGGCACTGGGGCCAGCTTGTATCTAAAACTCCATCGTCACTCAGAAATATCTTTCACCGATGATTTAAAACAATGTTATCTCGACCTTGAGGGGGTGCAGGCAGTCAGAATAATCAGAACGCAGCCTTGAAGAACATGCGCACAGCATGCACGCATGCATTCCCAGTCATCGCTGACAGCGATCGTACATGGCGAGAGCAGCATGAAGATGAAAATGAAGCAATAAAAGCGGCATCAATGACAAGCAAGACATCCGGGGAACAGCGGCGGGTAAAAGAACGCGTCCAACCGTTCATTACAAAGAAAACCCCCGACTCCAGCCGACAGATTTCTGCAACAACTTCCTCTAACCGAGAACTGCATCTGCACAGACGTGATCTGATTTCACCAAGAGCGTCGTCTCAACTGGTACCAGCTCCATATATGCATATATACTTATGGGGAAACCATAATGTCCTCGGGAAGAGTTAATGCACCAGTTTGTTTTGGTTCCGGAAATAAAGTTAAAAAATCGAACAATTAATTTCCGAAGGACTATATAAGGCAATTAAAGAGCTTAAGTCTTTTTTTTTTGGGGGGGGGGGGCAGTTCGCGATCTTTCTCACATTGTAGGAATGATAAAATGGTGTGACAGGGATCACCTAAATTGAACTTAATGAGATCCACTCTGTGCCAGAATGTCTCCAGACACGCTGGTGTACTTTCTGGGTGTATCATAAGCCACATTACAGAATGATAACAGTTGGACCCTTCTTCTACAGAGAAAGTCACACAATAAGTCCTTAAGGAAACCGTTCATTTTACCCAGTGTATGTATGTATGTATGTATGTATGTATGTATGTATGTATGTATGTATGCGTGCGTGCAAGGATACATGGTATGTATGTATCTGTGTATAATGCAAGGTTTTATTCTAGCCTCTGACACGTTCATTTCCCAATGTATAGTTACATCAATATATGCATAAAATAAGAGTTATGCATATCTGAAAACACATTGATAGAAGTAGCTTATAGACTTGTTGAAGTAGTTCCTTTTAATTAAAATATGGCATTTCTGAAAAAAGATAATTGGATTATAAACAAGATAATACAAACTATCACTGACATTATAGCGCCATTAATGCTTTCTCTCGGAAACACATTGAAAAGAATTAGGGATGGAAATCCTAAGCGCAGGTCCCACGTTACCACTTCACATTTACTTATTTATGAGTAAAATGCTCTTTGCAAAGATTATTTTCAAACTTCCGTGGCAAGTGGGCTGACTTTGACGGACTTATATTAAACCCCTTATTTTAAAGAAACTATATTTTTAGCAAGTCTGTTTATCTCTGAAATTTGCAAGGTCCAGCCTCGCCTCTGTGAAGACAGTCGATCATTCCGCTGTCTAAGACCTACCACACACCAGGAGATCGACCCCTCAGCGGACCTACAGACACAACATAATTTGGTCTCAGAAAAAAGACGAATCTATTCCACCTGGACAACCCCTCTAGTGTGCAAGTTATTACTGTATCCTTTTGGGCTTCCAATAAAGAAAAACTACCAGAGGTATTTTCTTCCAGAATGAAGCTATATATGCTCAAGTATGTAGCAGTCGGCTGGCATAAAGCGTTATGTAGTAATACAAATAAGTGTTTTAGTCAGAAAATTTATCACTACTGCAGTCGAATAAAAGAACACAAAAAACAGTATAAGTAAAATCTTTGAGAATACAAACCGCAAGGACACACACACACACACAGATAGCACCTACTCTCTTTTCCGTTGAGGACGACCCAACGTCTTTTCAAGTAACTATTGGAAACCACTTCGACAGGGGTGCTCGTTCACATGTCTCTTTAATATTTCAGCACTTTGGGTTATTTTCTGGAATTGTCAGGTGATCCTAGGCTGCGTCAGTGGGCCAGGTCCAGCGTATCTGTATACTTGTGCATGCAAAACGTCACCTGTTGGAGCGACGCTGGCTGACCTAGGTACAATGCCGGGCAAACGAGAAAACCAACTTTGAATGTGTAACCAAAGTAACCATCTTTTTAAAAAAAGAAGAAAACAATAGCCCGAGACATGCACACCAGCCTGAGAAGGGGTAGGGGATGAGAAAAGCAGTAATTTGGATTAAAGAGAAAATAAACAGGTGATTTTTATTTATCTGTCTGAAGAAGAGGCCATGTCCAGAAATCTCGCTTGGCCAAGTTCTCTTTGTTGTAGCAGTAATTTGGATGGTGGCATGTGACACAAGGATGTGAACATAATTGTATTTGGCGCACTGGCATTTATCTGGTGAGCCTTCGCACACTTAAAAACGGTTATTCTTATCTCCTGGCACACCGTGTTCTTTGCTATCCTCGCAGAAAAATACATTCATGTCAATTTTATGGTTTCTCTCTTGCTCTCAGACACCATTTTGCAATCGACTCTTTAATAATTAACACGGAGAAATGCTCGATTTCTCTCTGGGTACTCTAGTTTTCCTTTATCTTACACTTTTTCTTCTCCTACCCCCACCGTCGCTGCTGATTAGATACATTCCTACAACCAGCTGACTTCCAAGCGCGCTTGTAGTCCACACCATTGGTGGAACGCAACCGCAACGAAAGGGATGCTATCGTGTCAATCCCAAAGACCATCCCACAGATTACTGCCCCTGTAGCGGCTGATGTCTCCTTGCGAAGAGGTTGGAGGCTGCTTCTGACATTTTTGAGGCTAACGAGCCTGATGTTGCCAATAGCCATCACCCTCAGGACTCCTTGTGAGTTTTGTTTTTGGCTAGTCAAAACAAAAACTTTGCACCCGATCCTTACCCAACCCTCTTTCTCATCGAATCTCCCTCTAAATCTCCGAATCTGTCGCGCGCGCATGCACGCACGCAAGCTCGCACGACCAAACACACACTATCAAATTCAAAGTTCTAACTAAAATAATTTTAAAAATATTTCAATAGTTCTAACCAAGATGCTACGGATAACTGTATCTTTGGTTCTAACGTCGAGCTAATAATAATGGATTACTATCGAATGTTTACATTATTATAAATATTTAGAGGTTTGTTTAATGGAAATCATTTCTCGCTACGATAAAGATTATGAAATTATTACAAGAATATTAAAAATTGTCTGATTTTCTTCTGATATAATTTGATGAAAACGGCCCCGGTATGCAGAATGCAGAAAAAAAATTAAGTACGTTGCACAACGACATCGCAGTAATAATATCGCTATAATTCGTTACGATAAATCGAAAAGCACACCAGTTTGAGCAACTGTTACACTGATTTTTTAAAATGATGTATGGAAACATCATGTAAACAAAATTCCGTATGATCAGCTGTTTTCCGGTCTTTTTGCCCCGGGGAACGGGACAGCGGAAAGGAAGACAATTCAAGTAGTATACGTCACCATTGACATCCACAGACGTAGCCTTTATGTTGCGGGGTTGGGGGCAAGGTGGAGAATGTGGCTGCCGGGGATTTGTCGTAAGCGCACTACAAGACAGACCAACGTAGACAGGTCATTAGCGAAGCTTTGGCGCTTCCGCGCAGACAGGCAAACGGTTGCAGGCAACTTCTGCCAAACAAGCTGACCTTATCCCACTTCGATTTGAACAGTCGCAACTCCACTACAATTGCAAGTAGGTCAGGGAAACAATAAACTGTTCGAGACACTTAAAAAAAAAAACAACAGTTAAAGAATAAAGATTATTTCTTTCAGAAAAGGGGGTGGAAAGGGTGCATTTCAGACTTCCTTGTTCATCATTTAAATAAAGTACTTCGTGTGCATTTGTGTAAACTACACGCGAGGAAACTGAACGGATGCGTTATTGTCAAGTTCCGTTGCGCAGTCCTGATGTGTACCCTAATCTAGTCTAATTTCAGTGATCTTTATACCCACTTCGATACACTCCCTTTATTATTCTTTATGTCTTGACACAGTAAATCAGAGGATTATTGTCAGTGTTAAACTGGTTTCATCTTTGAAACTGCAAGAGTGAAAATTACATGCTAGCCAGGGGACCCGGTGCTACACCGTCTGTAACCCTACCCCTTTCTCTTGCCTGCCATCTCCTTATCAAGCGAGGCAAGGGAAAGTACTCTTCGAACGAAAGGGAAAAGACTGTATCGGTGTATACATGACTTGTTAAGGGCGTCGTTATATTTATTTCACTTGTGTTTGGGACTAGGTACAGGGTCGAAATATGGCATATGACCATCAGCGGGTGAAAAGGAACCCGCTTGGCGAATTTCGTGTGGATAGGTTCAGGCATGTGGATTTGTATAATGAACACACCCAACCCACACAAACATTCACCTTTATGTATTAGATGAAACAAACCTGAGTAATGAATAGAATTTTTGGTGGAAACAAATTTAAGCAAATATGTGACGCTGTAGGAGTTTTGCATGTCAAGGCTGTTCACACATAGCCTTAATGGAATGTTCATGCAATCAATTGCTGATGGGCAAACTGCTCTTCTAAGTAAAATCATTGACATTGTTCCATTTAACACACCTTTTAGGTAATCATAAAATATTTCTCAAGTGTGATGGCATTATTGTAAGGTGTAGAGCATTAAGCACAATTTTAAAACATCTACGCTCTGAGCCTCTGGTTTGTTAACTGCAATTGCAACTAAGAGTCAACCATAAAGGTCAGAACATGTTGCAAAGGAAAGTTTTATTGACAAGAACAAAGAATTTGCAACACATGTCAAGATTACAAATGCTAACAAACTAGTCAAAAATGTATACAATAAAAAATGTGATCAAACTGACCCTCATCGACACTGACCTGTCCACATGAACAAATTATTATAAAAGAATCCTGTACTACTTGTAACATAGCAAGGTGGATTTCTAATAAAATGGTCTTCTATGAGCTAATCTGCACAACAGCAAAGTGACAAATACAAAAGACACTTTTATTCTTGAAGGCATCTAAAAAATGTGGTAAGTACAGTGACAAATACAAAATAAACCTTTATTCTTAAAGGCGTCTAAAAATTGTGGTAAGTAACAGCATGTGTGAATTGTGAGGTTTAAGCTCAGTAAGATGGAATGAAGCCAACCAATAATTGGTGCATGACCAAAAAAGATTTAGCACAGTGCACTGACGCGGTATACACACACACATGCACGCACAAACATAAATGATGGAAAGAATGAAATTCTTCTTGCACTAGCTGAACCATTTGCCAATAAAGATTCACTCCCTTTAACCATGATCCGCATGACAACATGCAAAACTTGTATTAAGTCGCACAAGCACAAGAACAAACCAAGTCAATACCCAGATAAAAGGTAGTTATTGTAACACAGAACATTACCCCACCAATACAAAAGTGCATTTGGAAACAAATTTGCTGCATATTTTCTGCAATCAATAACAGAACAGTGGGACACAGTCTTTGAAGTGGTGAAAATGATAAAATAAAACAAAATGCTCACTTAAAAATGTGAAACATCTGACCAACCATTTAAAAAAAAATTAAAAACTGCACTATTTTAAAAGATGGGAATATTTCTATTCTATATTTCACCACGACATGTACATCAACTTCAAGCAACCACCCAAACGCCAGAAACTTTCAAACAAATTTGAATGCAAAACACAAAACACAAAATGAAATGCTAAACCAAACCTACATAGACAACAACAAAGAAAAAGTTCAAATTACACATGCATGCATAAGACAATACCTATGGGGCAGAAATGCATTTTTTAAAAAAATGTTCCAAGTTCATTCTATTTTCTCGTCTTGTTGAAAGATATTCTTTTCAGAAAGACAATTTTTCTGATGCTTCCAATGGAGTCACTACACTCACCCTGCACTTCAGATGACTATCAAGGACAGTTACAGTGTATTGTTAAGTGGACTGCTACAGTCATCTAAAGGTATAGAGATTTCAACAACCATGTACCTATCGGTATTTTGTGGGGGGGGGGGGGTATCAACATCTATAGATACCTGAAACATGCTACTCTGTCTAGGGTTTCTGGTTTTTGACCAAGTTTTTCAAATGGCTGGTTGTTTATGGACTCGTTAGCAATGAAGTCTATTTCATGGAGGAGATATAGGGAAGAAGATTTTGGGAGAAAAACAAAGGGGAAGGAACCCAGAGTACCTGTTAAGACCCCCTCCCTTCCACCCAGTCAGCTCTGTATACAGGACCCAGATCCAGATGAAATCTGCATCCCAAACACAAGATCCAAACCTACACTCTTCTGAATCAGAGGCATGCATAACCACTATGGTATGGGTCACCTACCAGCTCTTATTCCAATTTAACTTTTGGAGTACGAGAGTACTGTCAACAGCATGAGGAATGTTCAGAGAAAACTGCTCAGTGGGTGTGTGGACAAGCAGAATTCAAGCCACTACATCTACGATAAAAAGTCATCTGCACACAAATGTGAGATAGACTATGAAGGTTTGGGTACAGAAATATGATCACAGGTCAAGACAGGCAATTAAAACTACATCCGATATGTTTCTGCCACAAAGTGCCCACTGTTGCAATAATACTGCCACTCGTAACAGATTGATTACAAGTTATTCAAAGCAGTAAATGGTTGAAGAATCAGGTGTGAGCAGACATGCAAAGATGCTAAACATGCCGTCATAGTTAAGGCATAAAAGTGTCATCTTGCAAGGCACTTACCGAGTCTTCTAGCAAAGCAATTAAAACAAGGACATTCGGATATTTTTTCAGCTTAGAAGATTAGTTTAGCTCTAATTAAAATAACTTTTTTTAAAACTCGCATTATGCAATAGACTGTAAAAAATCTTTTGTATGCACAGGACAATTAGTCCTCCCTAGAAATGGCCACTCAGGCAGCACATCATGAAGTCAAATGAAGCTTTCTAAAAAAAAAAATATGCATACAAGTTACTTCTAAATGATGTAAACTTTGTAGGAAAACAAAGATCATCCAATAAAAGCCCAGTCTTCAACTGAAAGCTCTTGTAAATCTTCCGATGGATCCATAGATCTGATAGATAAGTAGAAAATGAAACGCTAAAACCCTCTACATGCTTTTTAAAAAGAGGACTGGGACACCTAGTTTCTGCATCAGTGCATGCAGCCAGTGCTGATACTGCCAGTGGCAATATAGCAATAATGACCATTTAATGCAAAAGGAATAATAATGGATCAGAATCAGTAACAAGTTGTGGAAATTTTTTTTTCTTAAAAACTCAGTAAAACTGTGCATTCCATGGAAGAAAAAGCACAACACTTCAATTTGCATATATTATCAGGAAAGCAAATGCAAGATGAAGTGCAGTTCTTATGTAATACGTCCACAGTTTGGATGAACACTTTCAGACAGAAAGGGGTTAAACTGGAGATAAGCCAAATACTCAGTTTCTCTATTCTCCCCCACCCCCATGTTTGTTTCTAATGGTGCAAAGAATGATGCATTTCTCACATTCAGTGTGTTGCATCTACAATACACCATGGAGACTTACAGTCTACAGAAAAAATATTATTCTCCAGTGCATTTGCAAAAACCATTTGCAATAGAATCAGGTAAAATACCCAGAATTTTAAGCCAAATCAAAAGGTTGTAAATACCAAGTCAATGTCATCCAATATAGCAAACATCTACAGATTAGCTGTCATGTGACATACATGTATTCTATCGACTTTTTATTTTCCATTTCAAAATTGTTAGTACAGCTGAAAAAAATGCAGAAATGCATCAAAACAGTTTAAGAAAGATGTGAGTATCAGTAACATTCTGCATGATGTTATTACATATTTACCATTACTTTCAGATTACAGAAGTGAAGACACTTCCCCATTCTCATCTTATAGGAATGCATTTCTGATTATAGAGGTGAAGACACCTTTCTGTCCTCATCTGAATGCACAGAACAACCTGGAAATACTTCTTCTACAATGCTCTTATTATCAAAAAATAAATAAATCTCAAAATGTGTCTTGAATAGATTTGATCCTTGTCAACTAAAAAAGTATATATAAAAGATAAGTATTAAGAGGTAAGCATATTCAGTAACATTAACTAGTCATCTTTCTTCAGGAAAAATGCAAAGGCAACAAACAACAACAGAGACAGAGTGAGTTTCTGGGTGGTTCCCGCACAAATCTCAGGTTTTGTACCTAAGAGGTAGTCCAGTACTGTCTCACTTCCTTGACAGTCACCTGCATTTTCATTGAAGCACTCTTGTACTATCTCAAATGTTCTGCAATTTAACAAAAATAACATTTTATTGCGCTTTATTGAAGAGTAGATGGCTTACGCCTCTAAGGTCATTACTTGAAAAAGCAACAATAACACACACACTAAAGATAAATAATTAACAGTTATAGACAATACTTTGTGCAAAATAAGGGATTTTTTAATAATTAAAATATTTAAATACTTTTAATTCAAGATATTAACATAATTAACATAATAGTCACTTCTTTGATATTTTTAAAACATTAATCAGCCAGACAACACATACTAATCGACAGATCAAGTCACAGACATTTAATATTCCTTCTGTACTTAAATCTGTGATGGATCGGGTTCGCTCCGGTAACCTTTCTTCTCTCTCTCTCTCCAAACCAAGGAAAATACTTTGTCACAGAGGCCTTCTGCATTTTATTTGAGGCCACCGCTGCTGCTGCGCACATTCCCTTCTGCCCACCTCCCTGCCCAGTCTCAGCTCTCGTGGCGCGTTACATTGCCAGCACTGCCTCTCCTCTGGCTCCACCACTACTCTGAGGCCTCCCTTTGTTCGGCCCACACAGGGCTTTTACGAGGTTCGGGCGAGCCACAACGAAGGCATTACCAGCTACACCAGCAGACAGTGGGTGGAAGTGCCGCGCGTAGCACATTTTGTGTTTGTCACGCGCACAAACCTCATAATAACAGACCTAAGAATATATTAACAGAAACATTGAACATATGCGATAAATAGAGAGCGCTCTGCTCTTCCTGTTAGTGTTAAGGAAAGTTAAGTAGAGTGAGAAGGAAATAAAGATAATCACATTAAAAGGCAGTTTAACTAGCTAATTTGAATAGAAAAAGATAAGAAATATGCCTACAAACTAACCTAATCTATTAAGATGTTCGTTGAGTTTACTATCTACTGAAAGAGTAGTTCGAGTAGAATCCGAATATGTTAGTTGTTAGTATCTGCAACTGTCCTAGAAGGATATAGAAACGTTTAAAGAGAGTGAGCCTAGCACAGCACGCGGTAAAAGGACACAGTGCCTCACAGCCACGGTTCGCTGGGCACCACTCGACCTGGGCACACACCCCCCACCCCCCCGGCGACGCTGTGGCTGTGAGCGTGGTGGCCAAAACCGTCTCCGTGATGGCTGCCACCCATCACAAATCAATAGAATAATTTAGCTATAACATAATGTAACAGGACTGAATTATCATAGTTTAGGTATGCGACACTGCCTTCTTTTCTGAGTTATTACTAACTTACAGAACTCGTTACAGAATAATTGTAATGTTTAAATAATGGTAATCTAACATATTTTTTTTTTCAGTAAATCTTTCTGGCAGGTGACCATTAAATAAATTTAAGAATACAAATTGAAGCTTCATGTTATAGACTCTAGCTGATGACAACACCCAAACCACAACATGTATGTTTTGATTTTCGCCAAAATAACATTAGAATTTCAAAACAATTGCTGATGTGACAAGGTGTCAAATTCTTAACAGTTCTGGTCTCCACACATTCCACACAATCCTGTCTCAAACTTTATGGATTTGCCACTATTTTTATGTGTAGTTTATCAGAAGTAAAGTTCAAAGGCAAAGTTTCTTTTTTTTTTAGACAAAGTAGGCAAGGGTGCTAGTGAGCTGGACCCACAACAATCATGGATGGAGCCCCATGGAACAGATATCTCTCCATGTACCATACTTGTACCTGCATGGAAATGCCACTGGGTTTGTGAAACAGAGTACTAGAACCTTCCAGAAGAATGGGCAGAAATGTGCAGAAGAGATTTTTGAAAACAGGACAACCAGGCAGTTGCATCAAGTACTTCAAAAACATCTAGAATGTAACCAACATTTCCAGAATCTTTCAGAACTTGCTCTTGCAAATAACAGAAGTTCGCAGAAAGGAATAACATGGTTGGAAACTTCAGGACAGTTGTGGAAGATTCAAGAAAGATTTGTCTGATGTAATGCTGAGTTTCTGTGGTGTGGTTTTAAAATGTTGCCTTGCATAGTAAAACATCTTTGAGTAGAAATACCCAGAAAGTAATAGAATCTTCCAAACATACCCAGAAAGTAATAGAATCTTCCAAACATACCCAGAAAGTAATAGAATCTTCCAAACAGCATGACCATAGAGCCCTGATAACTTCTAGAAACCTTATGGAACAGAATAAAATTCTAGACTTTATAACATACCTACAGCACTCTGAAGAAAATGGCAAAAATTTCTAAACAAAATGGAACTTCTGAAAATAGGTGTACATATACATATCAGAATACTCACAACTTCAAGAAAGCTGTGCTGTGTACATTTTGTTGTATAGAGGTAGTCCTGAGATACATGGCCAATCCTGACCTTTAAAAACCTGGTTACTATCATTCAAAAGAATTTTCCAGAACACAAACTTTCTACAAAGTGTGACAATCAAGAAGTTCTGTCCTGCCATGCTCCATTAGCTGGCAGAACTTCGATACACTGAGGCAGAAGTTCCTGGAAAAGAACAGCACTTTGCAGCAGGCACTGGGCACCATCACTTTGGAATCATCCAGGCAATCTTCACCATGAAGCAGATGGCCAAGTGTTTAGACCATTGGCCTCCAAGTTTGAAGGTGTGTTTCAATACCTATGCATGCACCATACCCTAGTTCATCCAGCTGAGAATGCATCTTGGGTCATGGAAAGTAAGGAAGAGAAGATGGGCACTGCCTTCATGATGCTGACCCACAGAACAGTCAGGGTCTCATCCACCCCATCATAACCTTAAAAAAAGCCAGGTCACGCAACAACCTTAACGTTCTGTGTTGAGATTTACCTCACAGTCTGTAAACGGTGTGTCAATATTTGGTTTGTTTTTAAGTTGGTTAATAAAGAGTTGCTCAACGGGATTGGCTGGATGTTGTGTTCCCTAGTGTTCACCCACAACCATTCTGACAGGCTTACATGCAAGCAAACAATATCAGGTTGAACATCACCAACCTAAACACCTTCAGAACAACACAGAAGTTTTAAACAGTCCAGAAGCACATGTATAGATGTACATTTGTAAGATGCTCTTGGCTGTTCAACAACTTTGCACAGCTGAGCAGAACTTTCTGGAAGTTTGCAGAAGTTTCAAGAATATAACAGACTGTCCATAAAGTTGAACTACCAGGCATCCCTGGTATGGTCCCACAAGCGTAAGAAAAGATCAAATGTGCACAAAAAATACACTGCAATGCCAAGAAGACTTCCAACACCAGGACGACCTCTGGGACTTCAGAGGAAGCAAAGGGAACCACAGTCAGGCATCACCATTCCAGAACCAAGCAGGGACTTCAGAAATCCAGCAGAAAGCGGTGATGGTGTAGGAAGTTAAAATAAACAGACGGACAAGCCCATGTGTACAACTGCCTAGGAAAAAAAAAATTAAATAATACATTTTAAGTGGTTTTGTATCAAATAGACACTTTCAATATTTTGCAGGGAGTGGGAATTTTATAAACTCCTTTGAATGGTAGACTGTAAAAGTATTTCACAAACGAGTATAATTCTTGTTTAACAACTGTCTTTGATGCAAAGTTCATTACAATCTGCCGAGTTGTGCAAGATGTACTGTAATTTAAAATTTTCCTACCATCATAGTGGTTTGTAATCACCATTGAATGTTGCATCCACTCAAACACTGATTTAGTTTTTTAAACTAAGGTAAGATTGCTCTTTTCTTGTTGAGCAACTAGCATGAAAGGTGTTGCCATCAAAGCTTGAACGCTGTTATTGGTTCTGATTATCAAGGCAAGTTACTTATTTATTTGCTTTTTATCCTCCTTATTACATATTTACTTGCTTCGCTTGCTAGGCATAATGATGGTAGTAAGTACAAATCCTTTTTGGCTAGACAGAGTTTTTTTGGGAGCAGATGGAAATGCTCAGTAGCTGTTTTAATAAGTAATGATGAGAGCCGTAAACTGAATGCTGACTATACTACTGATTGTAAGGTTTTTGTGTGGCAGGGAGAGTGAATTTAATTGCGAGGCCAACCAAAATGTCCATGTATAATTCGTGAATGTGTGCTACCCCTGGATCCGAGCCCTTGCAAAATCAATTCTTTTGTAATTTAAGGTGCATACTGCCAACCTGGTTGCCACCAATTCTTACACATGGACCTTTTCTTACACAAAACCTTTTCTTGGTTGGGGGTAATGGGGTATTGCAGTCCCAGCACCTTATCATGGAGGGGAGAGAGTGGGTCCTGTTACAAAACTATGCATTGATATAACCACCTTACTCATTCCTTTAGTAAAATGGTCAACATAGCCAAAAAGGCAGTTAAATGTTTGGAAGATAGGTGGATGGAGCTGGAACAACTTTTTAACTCCAGAATACAATCCTGCTGGATTGAATCACCTGATCCTGACATGCGAGTCACACATCCATTCACCAAAATCAGCTACATGCATGCATGCATATACACACACAGAGCAAAAATAATAATATAGATATCAGATGAAAAGTCTTACGAGCAGACATCAGATGAGTCTTTGGCTTGTCCAGTGTAACAAGACTGTGCTTTTTCAATGCCATCGTTTATGCAGGATATGTTGATGTTGATTTCTGGTGGCAAAACAAACAAACAAACAAAAAATAGCCAGCTTTCAGATTCCCTTTATCATCCATAACCCCATTCTCTGAGGTCCCCTCCACCCCTTCCTCTGACAAGATCTGTCAAGTTGTTAATAAAGAAGATTAACAGCTAACCCAGTTTCAAGTTCTTTCAAGGCCAAAACAAAATTCAGAAACTACAGCAGCTCGACCCAGTTATGCAACAGTTGAATTTGAACTAAAAAAAGTCACTTAAACACTTAACTGAAAAATGCATTTCATTTAAATAAATTTAGTTCACAACAAAAATATAGTTTCTAAAATTGAGCATATTATGATACTAGCCTTTAAACTTACACAGAGTAACAATAAACATCACAATAGAACATTTGCATGTTATGTTCTTAAGGCCACAGTGAAGTGGGTGGGGGGTGGCTAATACCATGTGCTAACGAAGCATGTGACCGTTTTGTCACATCACATTTCTCTTTTTTGTAACCAGCTCATACTAGTGTTCAAATAGTAAAACTTTTAAATTTTCCATGAAATATAAGGGAGTTTTCACTCAAACTTTGGAAAGGTTTCTGGCAGGCATCGGGAACTACAGTCATTTGAACAACTGCTGCCATTTGAAAAAGTCTACCGAATAGATCGAGATGGTCTTTCTTCATAAATTTTTGTTTGATCAGAGGTCAAACTGGAGTAACAATTAGGTCAGATGTCAACAACCTGCTGACAGGTTTCCCTTTAACAGCTGATGGCCCTTCATTTATTTGCAATCACTTCATTGCAGAGTAATTTTAAAAATAGTATTAAATGATATTTATATAGTCTATAGTGTAATACATGTACTAGAAACACCAAAATCCGACATAGAACAAACTCATGTGCAAGTTTATCCCCATGACAAAGTGACCATGAAGGTCAAATCTAAATTTCTCCTGCATTTCAAACAACTGTTTCCCTGCACAGATGAATTCAACAATAACAATGCAAAAAATTGGCAGTAAAGGATCTTAAATACTGTAGACATTTCCCTATTATTTCCAACATCAGTAAAAAGGAACATGCCACCCCTCCCCCCAAAAAAAATTGCCAAAAAGCTCACCAGACACTACTAACAAACTTGCGGGAAGATCCAAAAGTAAGCAAAATTTCACTGAGGTCAGAATCAATTTGACTTTTATGGTTTCCCTTGAGTCAAACTAAGAACACTATGTATTTTAAATTTCCTGCAAAATCATGAAAAAAAATTATGTTTATTAATGACTATATAAAAAACCTGTACAACAATTGAGGGAAGGAGCACAATGAATTGAAAACTTTCCAGGAAATGAACCTTTCATTGATAACTTTTTGAGGTTTATGTTATGACCTCACCTAGAGAAAGTTTACATGCAAGTTTCCCTCCAACAAAAGTGCAGATTTCTCTTGCATTGGCTTTTGCGTTGCAAGGGATAGTTCCCCCTCCCAGACCCACCCTCATCCATATGCAGCTGTACTCACTCCAGTTAAGAAACTAAACAGCATAGACACATCCATACCTTCCAACATCTACAACAAGAAAATCAGAGCCACAACTAAACGGGTCTTCTAGTTTTATATCAGAAGAAGCACCCAGAAACCTTTCCTTCTTACACCAAGCCCAAGCCCTCCATGAAAAAGCATCAAGAAAAACACCTGCACGGCCATGCCAGGTAATGTCTTCTGCATCGAGACATCTGATTTACAAAACTGATGTGAGGGAAAGCATGATAATGACGATAAGGATGATGGCGAATGGCACGGAGCTTTACCTTTATATGAGACACAAAAATCCTGGAATGCTTGGCCAATGATGTCTGGATCAGGTAGCATATCCTGCATTGAAGAATTGACCTTTTGCAAGCAGTCAGAAATGTTAGTGAATACACACTTAAAGTATTCTTTGACTGCAGCTGCATCCCTGCACAAATAAAAACAAATGCATTATTATTGTTTCCAGTGAAACAAAGGTGATTTTTTTATTTTCCATAATATCAACACACAAACATATAAGACTGCCCTCACATCACAAACAAAACCATGCAGTCCATCCTCCTTCCCCCCACACATTTATAGGTGACTAGGTTAATTAAAAAGAAAACGATGTGATTTGTAAGCTACAACTGACAGATTGTATCCTAAACTATTAATGTTCTATATGGCAGCCACATTGAGCCAAACTAGTTTATAACAAGCGTAAAGGTATCTCTCAAGTCTATATCTATGTCGCAATAACTGTAGGAAAGGTCGGGTGTCGGGAATAGTTCTGGTCCATTTACACTGATAAATATATATATATATAATTTTGCTACTAGAATAATCATATCTAGAGCACCATCTGTCTGTACATTATTTCTAACTCCAAAAAGTACAAGCTCTTCTCAGAAGTCAAAGTGTTTCATCATTGTACATTTTGTGAGATGCAGCTGCTTTAGCTCTTTCCAGAAGGCATCAACATGCTGACAAATAGTTTCTTCCTCCTTATTACATATTGAACAGTTGGCATTATCAACAATGTTCATTAAAAACAATAGGTGCCATGTGGGCAGGATCCTATGCAGCAGTCTAAAACCATTTTAATTGACAGTCCATTGTTGTGTAAAAACATTTGTCAAAGGCATGTTTCAAATCAATCCATATGTTGATAAAAAATCTCATTCCACCTTTTTACCCCCTGGGGAATGCATGGAAGATTTAGTTAACACTGTCTGTATAGACTTGTTGCCTGCTTCAATCACTCTCCAGATCATAGGTTTCTGTCCCCTATTTTCCGCATCCATGTTGACATTTAATCTACTTTGATACTTCTTTGTAGCCTCTACTATGCTCATAAACTCCAAAAAGTTGGTTTGAATGGAGAGCGTCTCTGGAATCCTTGAAATATAAGAAAGTGCCCAGTTTCATGCAGCATCTGACAAATTTGGAAGAACCCTCCTTCAACCATTGCTTACTGAATATAAAGTGCCCCACTCTGGTAATTTTGAAAATGCATTCCACAACAAAATCCCTCACTCTATCAATTTCTCATTTGTTATAAATTTTCCTGTATTATTTTTTTACATCCTGCCAGAAGGGATTATGAACCTTGTTCATAAGGACATTTGCAAATTCACCACCAAGTAACTGATTCTTTTTAAGGTCTGGATAAAAAAAAGTAAAAATCCCTCACTGCAGAGTTTATATACAATTCTTCTCTGCCAGCTAAATATATCAACCATCTTTAATCCTCCATCTTGGTAAGGTTGGCAGGCAGTTTTTGTCTTATTTTTCTTATAATCCTATAGGAAATTGAAGAACATTATATCTACCTCTTTCAAAAACTTATTATCTGAAGGTTAAGAAATAAAGGTCAGTTTTGGTAATAGAAGAGTCTACAAGACAGTAACTTTTCCAAAGGGTGTACGATGTCTTTGGTTCCAGCATATTAGTAGTCTTCAATAGCAAGTAATTTTCCCTTCTAATTTAACAACAATATCATTATAATTCACACCTCAAATGATACCTAAATATTCAAAGGTACCTGGTTCCCAACAAAACTTCATGTCTCTTAAGTATCTCATTTTTGATCCTTTCATGCAGCCCACCAATAGTACTTGTGTTTTTATAGACAATGTTCAGAACTGATATGCAAATTGCATCAATATTCTGATTGCTTCAGTAAAGGACCTCTGTGTTCCATCCAGACACAAGGAAATGTCATTGGCAAATTATTATTCCTTATATTTTAAAGTCCCCCCTCCCCCACAGTCCATCAGGTGCAGTATATACATATCCTACCTGGCTGTTGGCTGTAGACTGTAGTTTCTTTTCCTTCCTCAGTCACTCACCCATCCTTCCCCTGCTCATCCACCCACCTATACAACCCCCCAACACACACAGCCACCCTGGCCACCCCTTCGTTCATGACATTGTGAACTTGAGACCCCAGGAATCTGTAATAGATTCACTGTAACAACACATGCACTAAGTGAGGACAGTGCACCAACATTACACAGCAGTACAAGGCAATTCGCAAACCAGAAAATTTGATAGTGCACACCAACACAGTTATCCTCAACCTCCCATATTTTACTCACTTTCTCTCTTTTATGTGTTCATGCTACATAAACTTTTGAAATCTGAGCTTACTCGCAGATTGCCTCTAAATTCAACCCCAAGATAAACTTAGGGTCTGTCAAACCCTGGAACGAGCCCAACTGCTGTGCTGCATCAGGAGGAAGGTGTTTCAAGTGGTCAGTCTGGCAGGTGGTAGTTATCTCCTGAAACTCTGGGCACTCAGCCAAACTCAGTGAAGCACCTTCACAACAACATAATATTGAACATTTATTAATACTGCCGTAAAGGGCCGTCTTAATCAGCCACAGCTACATTTTACTGACAATATGTCGTAGCTACAAAAGGAATCAAGAAACTGAAGAATGAGCATCCAACTGCCCTGTTAACTGAGATCAGTGGGCTCTAAGTTAGTTGGGATTAGACAGTTAATTTTATAACAAGATGAAACCTTTCATTTTTTTTCTGTAAGCTTTACCTACAGTGGATTAGACGAACTAAAGTATGACCATAAAGCTGCACATCAACTTCAAAGAGTTTTGTTTTTCTTGTTATCAATATGTCAGGATTATATTACAACAAGCTTTACTGGTCACAGAACTGTATAGTTCAGTTACAAATATTAAAAGCTTTAAAGAACTGAACTTTCTATTGTCAGTGAGTCAGGATTATTTTATAAGCAGTGTATGTTAACTGTCTGCAACTTATTTAGCGCAGTTTTTGAATGATAGTTCAGTGGGATATTTCAGTTCAGATATTTTTATTGAGCTGATACCTTATGGAAAATGTGCATGTCTGGAAAAACCTTGTAGAGTTTGGAAAATTTAAAACTTGTGTGTGTATGCATATCATTTATTACACATTTATTATGTGCATTTTACTGTCTGCAGATTGACCAAAGCATTCATTATGCTGATTGGAAAACATTATAGTTCTTTCATACAGTTATGATCAAGAAGACAGCTGTTTAAAAATAAATTTTGAAAGCATTGCCTCATATTTTTATAAGCAGCATGATGAGCGTGTGAGAGCGTGTGTACACGTGCAGGTGCTTGGGAAAGAAAAATTTGTTTATGCTTTTAATTCACTAAACTTTATTTGTACAAGCCCATACCGGTGGGTGGAAATTGTATAGGCAGGTGACAGCTAAGAAATCATAAAAATAAGAGCGAAAAAGAAATCTAAACATCTGCACTGTGATTGACAAACAACCTTAATTTCATAAATCGTAACTTATTAACTGCACAGTTATTGTTAACTCTTCATCACATGAAACATCTCGCACTTTATTCTAGCGCTGCTCATTAAGTCTACTTATAAGCAGTTATCATGCCGCTGTTTCGCAGACCGGCGAAGAAAGTCCAGAACGACATGCTTTCTGTCTCCTTCGTGTCATTTGGAAGGCAGTACTTCGCATACCAACCACTGCTGCCATGCAGGTGACACGGGACTGGGTCACTATATTTTATAAATGCCCTCCTCCCTAACCCGGCGATGCATTCTATCTCTTGTTCTACTGCAACGTGTGTGTGTGTGTGTCAGTGTGTGTTGGGGGAGGGGGATATGTTATCAAAGTATCTAAAACTAAGCAATCACCTCTAGAAGGACACACGATTTTTTTAAAATCAAGTTCTTGGCGGGTCCGTTTCTGACACCCAACGGCAAACTTCCCATTTCCACATCGGTACAGTCACCGCTTATCATAAGCACACAGTATCTGGGTCCCATGTCTGATATACCGTATATCTCAGGTAAGCAGAATTTGATCAGTGCATGTACGCGCACGTTTTCTTGAGATGGCTCATGCATGAGAACAGCAACCCCCCCACTTCCCCGTCGCAGCCGGCGAGCAAAATACGTGCCCCGTGATCGCAGGAGCTTCGATCGAGTGCTCGCATACTGTCATTTTTAAAAGAACTACAATACCAAGCAGGAGTAACTGACAGTGCATACATACTGTTTTATATATCTACACATACTGTTAAGGAGGGGTAAAATAAATACTTACCTGTAAGCAACAGCGCAAAGATCAAAAGAATCATCTTCCCTCTTACCACGCGCGCAACGTATGAAAGCAAGGACAAGGAGAGCGACTTGAGCGCCTCGGTGCGGTGAGCTGGAGAAGGGACGCTGAGCTGACACAGTGACAGGTTATGCGTCTTTGCTTGCCGTGCGTCACTCGCACCGCCGGGCCCAGCACACGGAGCTAGTCAAGCTACTGGCAGAGCGCACACCTACGTACGAAGTATCCCTCCCCAACATCGGGTTTGGGATTTGTCTGGCCCGAAAACGAGATCACTCATCCGTGTTGAGTATTTAGGGGGATTTTTTCCCTCCCCTCCCTGTCAGCGTCTAGTACACGCGTTCTCTTTGCCACCAACTCTGTTCTTCCCAACAGTTCATGGGTTTCCTCCCCCTCAGTCTCTTACCGTGAATGCAAGTTAGCTCGCTATTCAGGTGAGTCAGCGGCGGATGGTTACAAAACACCACACACACACGTGCAGGTGAAACGTTGGAGTTGGTAGGTGGGCGACTGGGCGTACAATCACAAAAATTTTGTTTTAAAAACTGATTGCTGTGCGTGACATAAAAGGTGTAAACTTTACAAACTGTAGATACAAAAAGTATAGTCTATATACTTTTCGAGGAGTAAAATCTGTAGCTGCTTCTTCCAGCGACGATCGAGCAAACATAAGGCTTCGTGAATCGATTTCAAAATGGAAAAGCCTGAGACTCGAGGAATGATTCATAGTCAAGCAGAACTGAAGTGCCGAACTGAATTCAAAGTCGGGCTTAAACTTTCGACGAAGTTAAACGAGAGCGATATAAAGGCTTTAAGATAAAGATTTTTTTAAATTCGTCAACACCGGGTCATGTTTTTCTCTGCCAGTTCTTAACTATTGCTGGATCTGAACCTCCAGAACACAAATCTCGAGGCTGCGCCCATCGAATGGGCTATCTACGGCCTATATCCGTCGAAAAGCAGTCGGGCAATATCTATGTCTCCGCTGTCGATCTATTTTGTCGATTTTCAAGGCTGGAAAGCATTTTTCACGTTCCATTTGATCCAAATGCAAATGTTTATCGACTACTAGCCCTGGGCTTTAAATAGCCTCGAAAAAGAAAAATCCACATAAACAATATCAATACCAAACAGAATCATTTATCCAAATTATGGATTGATCCTCGCTAGCGTTCGCAAGCAAGATTATAACACTATCAATACCACAAAGCCACACTCGCCCAAGGAAGACGATCAGAGAAAAATTGAGACTTATGGTTGACTGACTTATGAAGACGTATAAAATGTATGTTTAACAACAAAGTCTACTTATCTTGCCACCCACACCCCACCCACACACCTACACCAAAAAGCAAGGCCTGTTCTCTCTAGGTACGCCTTGGTCACGCATATAGTTCTCGTATGGGAGGTTTATGACAGCCTATCCTAGACCTCAGTAGATAAGTTCTTAGAACTGGTCACAAACATGTTAGGCTAATTGGACCACCGGATAATCGGACCTGCCGCTTATTTGGACCGAATCTTAAAGAACCGAAACAAATCCTATGTACATAAGCCTAATATTATTCGCTTATTCGGACCAAAATTCC
>SMGT01003403.1:5005-25221 GCA_004794575.1 Lanistes nyassanus | reverse complement strand
AATCGAGGTACGTGTTTTGTCATTGTGGTTAATGGTGAGGTGGGTGATGTATGTTGGTAAGGGAGAGGAAGTGAGCTGTGGCACAGCCCTATCGTATTAGATGAAAACCAAAATTACCTTGTAAATAAACTACATTTTTATTCTCTTTCTCAGAAATCATCTTTGTTATCTTTAGTTGTGTAATAGAGTGGAGTGGGGGCTCGGGCCAGGGAAGGTTAGTGAGATAGTGATTTCTGAGGTCTCCACTCATAAGTAAGAAATAATTGTTCGCGGACGAGGGGGGAACGCCACCACGAGCCATTTGTGTGCGTGTGACAAGGTCACGCAGGCGGGGAGAGCAACACGGAGGTCGGTTGTCTCTTTCAAAAACCCCAGTTCGCAACAACCTTAATTAGGACTGGATGGTCGTGGCTGGGTCACAC
This sequence comes from Lanistes nyassanus, assembly GCA_004794575.1. NCBI lineage: Eukaryota > Metazoa > Mollusca > Gastropoda > Architaenioglossa > Ampullariidae > Lanistes > Lanistes nyassanus. Next base: position 24,799 of record SMGT01003403.1, on the reverse strand, counting down.
CTAGAATCTAAGGTGTAATCTCCTTGACCTACCAGACCCCAAAACGTGACATATGTCTTAGTTAACAGTAAACTATAAAAGCAGTAGGATACGCATGATTGATTCTAAAGAAACAAGAAGTTCTGGTTTGCTATCAAATACAGTAAGGGATGTGAAGTTGTCTCTAAATCACTGACAATCCATTTTATCATCATGTTTAGTCTGGAGACACAAGGCCCACTCACAGTCTTAGTACAGCGGACACTGACGATGTGTTTAGCCCTCACTCCAGGCAGTGAGCAGCCTTCATGGGAAGACGGACCACTTCGGTATTAATGCAGCAGATTCTGTTTCTCACAGACATTGTCTTGTTGAGGTCAGAGTAATACTCAACGTCAGTCATGTCTGGTCAACCTCCGTCTGCTTTACAACAGGTGAGGCAAGGACACTGTCACAGTGGGCCAGCGTGAAACGTACACCTGCTGTCGTAACAGGTGCTTGTTGTCATCAAATCACACTTGCCCAAAGTCTGCTATGAGTCATAAAAATAACCTTGTGTAAAGGGTGTAACCTTGGGTATCAACGGCTGGTTAAACGTTCAGTTCCAGTATCACCCCACCCCCGCACACACTGTATCCATCAAACTGCTATTTGCGGATTATTTCAAGGACGTATTTGTTGACTTACATATCGGGTAGTGATGTGTACAGTGAGAAATACTGTCAGTTATTATGTCTATGTTGCAAATCTTAGGGATGGATAACTGATTTGAAGCCTGATGTTTTATTTCCATGTCTATGTATTCATGTCTACTCTGTAGACCGTAAAGGTGGGCAGGACAAGCAGACGTCGTACATTACAAGCAGGAAGTCCAAGGGGAAGTAATAGCAAAGTTTACCTTCATTCTGTCACAGAAGTACAGGCTGTTCTACTCACAGGTATGGGTGATCTGGCTGCCTTCCTGCCTTCCTACCTGTCTTTCTGTCTGTCCGTCTGTCTGTCTGTCTATCTATTTGTCTACATAGTTATCTCTTTCCCAAAAGTATTCATCTTTTGTATATTATAAATTAAGAGTTGGTTAAACTTTGAATCTACAGAAAGTAAATGTCAAGAAATCAAACAGAAAACAGGAGCTGATGTAGAGTTTGACCCTAACCCCTCGGACGTACAAAACACGAAGATTGTCATCATCCGGGGATCTGGTCCTCAGATCGATGCGGCAGTCAGGCTCATCAATCAGGAGACAGGTATTCAGGTAATAAAATACTTTAGCAATAAAATAAATAAAATTCCAAACCTATCCTGATCACAAACACCCGAAGAACTTTTAAAGTCAAAGAACTTAACGATATGAGATTCTAGAATCTACTGAATTTCTTGGCCTATCGTCGTCGTCATTGTAATTATACATAATTCCATGTACTTCATCGCCCCTAGTAGTCATGCTTTACTTTGTAATATCTAATCATTATCTAATGTTATGCGCCTATGATCATAGGAGACCATCTCAGCACAAGCCCAGACATTCTGGAAACAGTGGGCTGAAGCCGCGTTTCCCGATCTCGACTCTCGTGCCTACTTCCTGCCTCCTGTCTACTTCAACCGCGTGCCGATGACAAGACAGTCGACTTCTGGTCTGGAAGTTCTGGTCCTTAATAAGGCATCCGGTGAGGGTAAACAGTCAGCACCTGGACAGGACAGTCAGTCAACATCTCGACAGGACAGTCAGTCAACACCTGGACAAGCTGTTCAGTCGACAACTGGACAAGCTGTTGAGTCAACACATGGACAAGCTGTTCAGTCAACACATGGACAAGCTGTTCAGTCAACACATGGACAAGCTGTTCAGTCAACACTTGGACAAGCTGTTCAGTCAACACATGGACAATGTGGTCAGTTGGAACAACCGGCGGTGAATCCATCCGCTAGTAATAAGCGTTTCCAGGACAGTGACGTCAGAGATGATGCGGCGATGCAGCGGTTTCTCTTCTGTCTGCAGAAAATGTCTGAAGAGAACAGAGAAGTTTTGGTTGGACTGAGCCAGCTTCAGTTCGGTGATTACCTGGGTGAACCCTGTTACGCGGCTGCGGCTGCTCATCTACCTGTAGCCAAGAATTTACCTCCTGCTTTGTCTAAACACAAACAGGGAGACTTTGATGTGCTGCTCATTCACAGACAGTACGGCATTGTCATCTGCGAGGTGAAAGCTTTCGGTGACAACGTGGGTAAACTTAATATGTCACAGGAAGATATAGACAAGACCATCAGAAGCAGACTGAAAAAAGCCATATCACAACTGGACAAGGCAGAAGCCGTGTTGTCAAATCTGGTGTCTGACGTCATTCCCGGCCTGCGCATCACTAAGACGATCGTGGTCCCTAACCTCACAGCTCGTCAGGTACAACAGGCCATCTCTGGTGACCTTCACCTCATGCAGGTAAACATTCCGGCTGATTGCTATTTATTTAGATGATTTAGCAAATAGTTACGCATCTTCTCAGTGTAAACAAAAATAACAATTGTTTATTGTTGAACGTCAAGTCAGCAACTAAGTGACATTTGAATACTGAAAGACAAGTCTATCTTTACCATATGTTGTATTTTCTTTCAACCACTGGTAGCTCTAAGTGTCCTGGTATTGTCTTTGTCGTGTCTAGGGGTATGGCGTTTATGTGTTTTACTCGTCTGCTCGTTAACTAGAGTTACAACAACATAAAATGTGGCAAGAAGGGGGGAACTAACAACGTGATCAATCGGCTCAAGCCCCCACCCCTTGCTTGTCACGCGCACAGCTTAATAAAAGCGGGCAGCGATAAAATACTATTCTATTTATTTACAGTTGAATCATAGAGTAGTCTACTACACAATGAATGATGCTCCAATATACATCTCCTGACATATGTAGAACAATCACTCGCACTCTCATATATTCATCCCAGCTACGCTATACGTATCTACACGCACACGTTATTTACCGGGATATGAATTTTACCGTACCGATAATTCAGATCGGTGAACACAAGGAAAACTGTATCCTTTCCGTACTAAATCTTCTCTGAAAATGACGTCACGCCGACGTCTTACCCACAATAAGATCGACCGACGATCACACAAGAAATAACCGTAGGTTTCTACAAACCGACAAATCCACAAGTTTGATTTACTTTCTTCTAAGTTTGTTCAACTAGCTTTGAGTTACGGTCGTGTCTTACTTTCCTACACTGTACGTAAACTCACTTTCACGATGCTGGAAAGGAATTCCGCAAACGCCACGTCTCTCAGCTCCACAATCTCAACAACGGTCCGAAATGCACGAGTTCTTTTTCCACCGGACAAGAGTCACCCCTGATGCAGAAGTCTGCTGGTGCTCTTGTGTCCACGTCGCGGATAATGGTAGTAACCTCCTGAAGTACTATCCCTGAACTGGATTCGGCATTTGGCTACCCGTCTTTCGGCCTTTAACATTTGAGGTCGGGTGCCTATATAGAGCCCTGAGCGCGGACTTGCAAGAAAAACGCGAATGGGCTTTCTACCCTATTTGGGTGGTAGGCTGTAGCCCGGAGTGTTATTCGCCCCCACCTCGCAGCCGACCCCCTCTCAGGGTGACGGGCCAACCGGGGGACGGGATGCGGGTTCCCCTCGCTCTCAGCCGGCTACCTTCCCCGCTCCACTGCGCGGTCTCTCCTGACTGTTTTGGCGAGGCAATCGGGCCGGCCGTACCCGATTGGGTGGGCAACAAGACGCCAGAAAAATCATAACACGAAGAATCTTTGGAAAATGAAACTCGAATAATGATTATAGTGCATAGTTTCAGTATCTCCCATTTAGAACTACAAAATCAGACAAAAATCCAAATCGTAAAAAATAACTCGGCGCATTACATCAGCATCATGAAGCGATTCTGTAGCTTTCTGGTGTGAATATTTTGTCTGTCGGTGAAGAGATACACTCTAAACCGAAATTTTCAGTATGTGTTGAACAGTATGAAATTGTGAAATGTTATAAGCACATATCTGTGGCCTAAACTATAGACTTTGCACATTTAGCCTACAAATGCTTCATGGGGCGATGGAACGTGTATCACAAAACTTATTTACCTACTGAATAGAAACGTTCACTGCATACACGCGTAATCATATCCATTGTACACACATAATACACACGCTGATTGGGATCCGGTTGTTACAGACGGTACGGCCAACGCAGAAGATCCTTCTGGCACTTCTTCCATCCAATGTTGACAAGGGCTTTCTCTTGTTGACAAAGTTACAGTTCTCGACCGTATCAGAATTTCTTTCCAGCTGACACCGCATTTCCGGTAAAAAGGCGACTTATCTTCAACTCCCAACATTTTCAATCTGAAGTTTAACGCCACTGTTCAACTAGAGGACGGACTTTTCTGGCTGGTACTTGTCAGGACCGCCTAGTACGGCACAGATTTAAGAACAAAGACAGGAAGTGGGGAGTTCAGCCGCAGGTCAGCCACAGCTGAACCTGTCAACAACGTGACGAGTGTTTTCGGTGTTTCACTTCGATTTTAAGAATAAAATGTACTGCGTAGTTACGTTAGCAAGCCCCTGGTCATACCGCCTCGGTGGTCTAGTGGTTAAGGCGTGCGCTTCCGAGGCGGGAAGTCGGTGGTTCGCATCGCGGCCAAGCCATACAAGACTTAAAAATTGGCAATCTGGTAGCTGCCCTGCCAGACGCCTGGCTTTACAGGAAACAGTACTAGGACTGGTTGGCCCGGTGTCAGTATAATGTGACTGGGTGGGACTGAGACCCGTGTTGCGACAGCAGTTCCACGTGTGGCAGCACGTAAACTTTGTCTAAGCAACACCGTCCTGATATGTACATAGTTTGCGGCTGGACGTTAAGCAACAAATACCCCCCGGCCCCTGGTTAGCTATCAAAGATTACTTACATTGCACAGCATCGGACTATAATGGTTCTAATTTCACGCCACATCCTACCGATCTGTTCAATTCTTTCTTAACCTTTTTGGTGGAAAAGGCTTTTACCCAATCCTACTTTGTAGATTTGTCACGTGATCCAGAGGCACGCTAAGACTAAAATAGATTCTAGTCAGACACTCGCACGAAGCTGAGAAGGACGGTCGCATTCCAGTTTCTCTGTGATAGTTCAACCGGTTTGAAGTACGGTTGTTTGGTAGAAGCCTCTAAGGTCAGGTGCAATAATTTTCACAGAAGGGAAAGGGACAGAAAATCTTCCATCTCAGTTTGGGGTGTGTAAGGTGGAAATACAGTTTTCTGGCGAACCGGTGAAGTTGGTATTCGACTTCAAGATGGCGCAGTCTCGAACTGAGCTCGGAAACCAGTGGAAAGTTAAAAAAACTTTTCCAGCTGCATTACACTCTGTGTTTCATCTCCGGCTTGGATTTCTCTGCTCACTGTGTCTCCTGGAGTTGGAAGAATTCTGACAGTGGATACTGTGATGTTGACTGTGCTCCCAATCTTCTCATCGAGAATTCCTGCGCATCTGACCAGATCATCTCGACATTTGCACACAGCTTCTTAATTTCCATGGACCAGGGAAAGGTTAAGGTATTGACTGTATTGTACCTTGGTTTTAATACTATCGGTGTCCACGAAAGCACTCGAAAGAACTGTTCTGGTTGCATGTGGGACCCGTGATTATAGCAAGTAAAGTACGCTGAGAAACCATCTCAGCTCGCCGCAAAGTAAAAATCCTTGGACTACACACTTTTAAAATTAACGACTAAAGGGAAGTCGTATCCAGGCCAGTAGCCGTGATACAAACCCTGGTTTTGTCCGACCGTTCGGAACATTCGTATGCAGTGAACACCAGATGTTAGGACCGGATATTTATTCTCTTATGTGGTGTAGAACGAATTAAACCTACCAGATCTAACTAACTCTCTACACTCCCCGCTCTCCTTCTATTTGATGAATCGATGATTGCTTGGATTGGAAAACCCCTCTTCTTTCTTGTTTAAAATATTGTGTATATATGATACATTGATGATTGCTTGATCCGTAATGTCGTACTTGCATGTTTCACATATTGAAGTATAACGTGGGAGAATAAATGAATGAATCGCCTGTATTTTACAATTTGAAAGTGAGAGGAAGACCCAGATCTACTGCGTATGATCGAATGTATTAAACGTTCGGCTTCGATCTTTGATCTGAAAAGTTAGGAAAACAAAGAAAATAGCTTCGCCCGAAGGACTATTTTATGAACGGAACTATAGTTAAGTTAAAACGGAGAATTATAAGTTGTGTTGCTTAGTCATTCCTACAGTTTTAATAGACGGAGAAGCTTTTCAAAGGCGTATTTTGTCTTCCTTGAATGTAAGGACGAAAACGAGGGGAAAGAGTGTGCCAGTAAAGAGAGACATCAACACAGGGATTTATCGGTTGGGATAGAAGGTAATATTACCCATCGCAACAGACAGGTCTCTGGTAGGCCTTCCACAGGAGTTTCCCACGCCTATTGTTTGTTACAACAAGGATGGGGGGAAATAACTGAATTACTTCTAAACAACCCCTCATCCACGACACGTGCCATACATCCAGCAGCACGGCAACCTCACCTTTCAGCATGACAACGCCCGCCCACAAACGGCAAGGCTGACCACGGCTTGCCTGCAGTAGAACAACGTTCAGGTGATGCCCTGGCCTTCCATGAGCCCGGACCCCAACCCAGTCGAGCATGTATGTGACCACCTGCAGAGAAGTGAACGCTGTCCAGCCGAGACCGACAACAGCTCGGCAGCTGGAGCAGTCCCTCAGGCAGATCTCCGCAAACATGCCTATGGTGGTGGTGAACCGTCTGGTGCGCTCCATGCCCGCCAGGTGCCAGGGCGTTCTCAGGGCCAATGAGGGAAACACCCCCTACTGACTATGGACTCTGGGTTCGGACTTTTGGGACATTCTGAACACATTGTGCAGGGACTCACTATACCGATTTTTTCAAGAATGGATTGATTGAAAACATTTTAATGCAATTTTTCTTGTCACAATACTGTACCATGACCCAGAGTGCTAATTCTCAAGTTAGCGAACCCAAACCGCACCTTCCAAACAAAGATTTTTGTACATGAACCCTGGTAAGGCCCCCTCCACGCATGCGCACTCGAGTGCGTCACCCCATGCGATGCGCCCACTGGTCAATTCAAACTGACTTTCTCAAGCGCCTTCGTGGTGTTCAGACGTGTTTTTGCACTGCTCCGTCCTAGGCGGGCGTTTCTCCAACCGACAATCTTCCACCTGCACTCCGCTGCTTTGTTAAGGGAAGTGAGAATTTCTATCCCTCTTTGAGTCTCTGTCTGCTCTCTGTTTTCTTTAGTTAAAACAGATTTACGCAGCGAGTGTGTTTCGAGTGTGTTTCTCGTGCTTGTCTGTCGACCTCTTACTACGCAGTTAAGTGTGTCGTTTTTTCTTTGCGCCTGTACTCACGTTTTGTCGTTTTTTCCTAAAGTTAACTTAAGCAAAGTTTGCTTGTAACTTACAGTATTAGTGCGGTTCTTTTCTTTTCGATAAGAAAAGTCCGCTGCTATGCCACGTGTTAGTTCGGGTGAGTCGGGCGCACGGACGTTTTCGTCCGTTCGCAAACATCGGGAGCACTCTTCAAATGCTAACAGGAGGCCTTCTGCCACCGTTACTTCTTTTTCAGAAACATCTCCGGATTTTCCTGATGCTCTTTTCGGGCACCTGTTGCGCTGCCCTCCTCCTGCGGTCCTGCTTCCCTCGCTACCGTGTCGTCCTCGCCTGCTCGCTCCGCCAACTCGTCCCGCTCTCTTCATGACGACAGTTTCTTTGGTGGATTCAGATGGGGCTGCCCGGTCTGCTCAGCTGTCCTGGCGTCCCCCCCTACCCGCCGGCGACAACCTTGGAAGATGAGGCGCCTCAGCTGGTGTCTTCTGTTACAGGACAATGTGGGGAGGTTACACAGCAGCGCACGCTTGCACTCACCGCGCCCGCTGGTTTCCTCTGTCCTGCACCTGCAGTCGGGGGGTTGGTGGTCTCGCCATACCCCCGGCCAGGTAATTCAGCCTCGATTGAGGGTTCGCTTGTCGGTCCTGATGACGCCCCTACCACTGCTCTCGGAGTGGAGAGGACGAGGGATCGTACTGTAAGCCGTTCCCCGCTCGTTGGCGTGCCTGATGTGACGGAGGGGGAGTTGACGCTCTTAATTAGACGCTCCCTTGCACGCAGGGACGTCTCGGCCGGTTCTTCTTCCGCCCCGCGGGGTGGCGAAGTTCCGGCGGGCGGCTTCTCTCCTGGCCACTCCACGGATTTGCCCACACTTCCGCGGTTGGTCACACAGGCACAACCTTCCGCTGTCCCGTCGGACCGCGCCGCGGATCCACGTCACAGCGGTCGGTCAAGCGATAAACCACCCATTCCTGTTCCGCTGTGCACAGGAAGAGGGGTTTTCGCACTTCCGGTTTCCTACCCCTCTGAGGAGTGGGGGGACATGCCGGAAGTCGGGGCGGAGCCACACCCAACATGAGGTGGCGAAGTCCCGCCTGGCCACTCCACGGAAATGCCCACATTTCCGCGATTGGTCACAGGCAACCTTCCGCTGTTGCGTCGGACCGCGAGGCGGGTCTACGTCACAGCGGTCGGTCAAGCGATAACCACCCATTCTTCCGGCGTGCACCGGAAGAGGGGGTTTCGCACTTCCGGTTTTTCCATCTCTACTTGAGGAGTGGAAGTACCGGAAGTCGGGACTGAGCCACACCCAACATGAGGTGGCGAAGTTCCGGCGGGCGATTTTCTCGCCTGGCCACTCCACGGAAATGCTCACACTTCCGCGATTGGTCAAAAGGCACAACCTTCCGCTGAGGCGGCGGACCGCGAGGCGGGTCCACGTCATAGCGGTCGGTCAAGCGATAACCACCCATTCCTTCCGGTGTGCACCGGAAGAGGGGGTTTCGCACTTCCGGTTCTCCATCCCTACTGTGAGGAGTGGGAGGAAGTGCCGGAAGTCGGGGATCAGTCACACCCAGAGGAGGTGGACCCGATAGCTGACCTGCTCCTCTCTTCCGGGCGGTACTAATCATGGCGACACTGCTGCCAGTTGTCGCCCTCCTTTTGCGTACGAACTTGCGTACAGGAAACGGAAGAGCCGTTTTCCTACCTCTCTTCATCGTACCTTCCGGTTCCGCGGGTGGCGGACGTTTGCATTCACGAATTTCCTTAGGTTCATACTGCAATACGGGAGGCATGGTAGGACGGCCGTTTTTCCGCCCAACATGCAGGCCCCGAGCCACCTCTCTCGTCCCTCCCGGTGTACCCCACCCCCCTCCCTGTAGGCAGGGTGTGGCCCCCACCGGTCATGACTTTACGACTCTCTGCTTCCGGTAGGTCCACTTCCGGTTGCACAGTTCGACCTTAGCCTACTTCCGTCTGCTGCACGTGCTCTTACGGCTGGTACGCTTTTCATGATCGTACTTAGATCTTTTGAGTTGGCTTCCCCACTTCCTTGAGACGTGAGAAGCCACCTGTTTTTCTGCCAGCGCTGGCAGTTTTTTCGGGGTGATTCTGCTTCCACCCTCTGGCCACCCACCTGAAGTTTCCATAACTTCAAGTGTTTGTCTCAGGTGTGATGCACACCGCAATCTGCGCTTATCTTACGCTTATGTCGTAACTGCGCAGCAAAGCCACCAGCCCTGAGTGAGAGGGCTTAAAACTTCGCATTCCGTTCTGTTTTGGTCCTTGGTTACCCAGAACGAACCCCGAGTGAGAGGGCTGAAGTCCTTTTAACGACTATCGCCCTCCTGGTTCTGTCAATGGTGATACAGTAGCCAAGTGGTAAAGGCGTGGCTTTTCAGTTAAAAGTCCCACGTTCATTACCCATATTGGCTGCGGGTTTTCTTCAAAACAATACGTACTGTTCACGCAGTACCTATCGTAATTTGCAACGATACAGGGAAGATTAGCATGCCCCTCCTGCGAGGAAGGAGCGCAATCTTCTCTCTAAGAATGTCTTCAAGCGCGCTGAAGGGGACGAAACTCCTGCTCGCCTTACTGCTATTATTCAAAAAGTGTCTTCGAACTTTGTCAACAGAGTGAAAAGGGTCTGTGTTCCCCAATGCCTTCGGCATTGTTATGGCGGATGGGTAGTTGGCCATGCATCTCCACTCCTTTGAAGTTGACAGCTCTCCTGCGGGAGACCTCGTCACAGTTCGCAGTGCAGGGACACAAGAAGCAGCGCAGGACTTGTCCTGGTTCTCTTCCCTCCACCTTCTGGCCCCATGCTCGCGGTCCTCTGCTTGCATGCTTTACCGATGGTGGGTCCCTCTCTGAGGAAGAAGTGGGACCGCTTGGGTCCACACCACCTGCACGCGTCACTCCTTCGCCACTGGAAGTCTTGTCTTCCTTTCCCCAGTCGGCCCTGTGTTCACCGTCCGGTGCACAGCTCTTGTGGCTGGCCCTTGTGTCCCACAGGCCGGTCTGATCTTGCATCCAGCAAGCTCCAGTTAAGCAACAACTTTCAACTTTAACAGTGTTGGACTCTGCTGTTGTGGCACTTGACCAGTCAATTTACATCTCAGGCGGCTCTGGTTTTCCGCCGAGATGCAGACTTTGCTGCCTGAAGTTTTTGTTTTTTCAGGGCCATAAGCAGGTGCACTGAAGGCTGTAGCTCGCTCTGCATCTAACTCCTTTGTTAAGGTTATCCTCGCCAAGCGAGGTATATTTTTGGCGGCTGTACCTGAGCTTCCTTGTTGCACAGCCACCAATTAGCGAGTTGCTCCATTCTCCCCGTCTTCCTTGTTCGGAATTTTGCACCTCAGATGGCAGTGGAACTCGCATCTGCCATTTGAGAGCCCATGGCCGTTTTGGCCAGGGAGGGCCAAGTGTCATGCGTCTGGTCCCCCGGTCCCTCCTTTCAGGAGTTTGACTTCCTCCTGCATCCCAGCGGGCGCAGACAGCGCCCGACAGCTAGGGAGACGGGTTGTCAGTCTTGGTATCGGGACAGAGATTTAACATGATTGATTACTGCAATTCTGACTGATCATGTTTATATAAAATAGTTCTTGCCAGATCACATGGAAGCAAGGCATGCTGACTTTTCATTCATACATCCTTTGAATATCTTGCTCATACGTTGGCAATTTGAGTGGCCAGGCTGGCCATACTTTGGTGTCCTCCTGTCCCTCAATGACCGTCTGTCAATCTCCATTTTGTCCCTCGGACTCTGTCCCAAGCACGCCTTCTGGGGTTTACAATAAACCTACAGAAGTCGGATTTCTGCTCAAAGCAGACCTTTCTTTCTGGGTATGGAATTCGACACGGTGCTATGGTCAGCTCGCCCCTCGCCCCGCCGGCTCGACCAACAGGTCGCCCAGGGCACCTGGTCAGTGAGCGAAGCCCATCTCCACATCTTTCGTCTGGAGCTGTGAGCAGTCCGACTCGCCCTCGAGCATTTCTTCCCGTCCTGCCGAGAGGCCACATTCGGATACACTCGGACAACTCGTCAGTGGTTGCCTATCTGAATCTAGGAGGCACACACTCAGTCGACCCGTTCTTTCCACCCAGACACTTTCGTTGTGGGCTCACCATCACAACTTACATTTCTCTGCTTGGCTCTAGCTAGACGCAGCTCGACCACCCGTGTCTAGGAAGTACACTGGCGGCAGTGGGTGTGGTGGTGCAAGGCCAAGGGGATAGATCACCCCCCTGTCTGTGATACTCGAGCAGTCAGACCCTGACTGGTTTAATTGTCAGGTGCGCTCTTTGCGTGAGTACAGACACCGCACTTCAGCTTCGCGCACCAACACTCAAAGACAGTTTGTTCCTTTCCCTGCGGTCTGGTCACACTCACGTCATCTTGATGGCTTGTTTTTCTCACTGAGTATAATCTGTTATCCGCAGAGCATACTCAACTATAGACTTCAGGAGGGAATGGCTATCCTCCATCCCTTTACCATCGGCCAGAGCGCACGAAGTTCGTGCGTGGGCCACTTCTCTTGCTGGGTAACAGTCCACTGCATTAAGAGACTTGTTAGAAGCAGCCTATTGGAGGTCTGTAGACCCGCTTACCAGTTTTGATCTCCGGGACATTTTAGCCTCTGGAGAGGATGGGCGCTTAAGGTGGGTGCTGCTGTGGTCTCCCAGCACCTCTGGCACGCCACCTCCTCCTAACCCTGGTAAGTTCTTTTTGGTTGTTCACCCACCTCCTTTTTGTGCTACTCAGCACTCTGGGTCATGGTACAGTACTGTGACAAGAAAATACAAATTTCTTAACTAAATTTTAGTTTCTTTAGCAATACTTACCATGACCCATCATAGGCCCACCCTCCTCCCCGCTGTTTTCTTTTCGGGCTTGTGAAAGTCAGTTTGAATTGACCAGTGGGCGCATCGCATGGGGTGACGCACTCGAGTGCGCATGCGTGGAGGGGGCCTTACCAGGGTTCATGTACAAAAATCTTTGTTTGGAAGGTGCGGTTTGGGTTCGCTAACTTGAGAATTAGCATTCTGGGTCATGGTACAGTATTGCTAAAGAAACTAAAATTTAGTAAAGAAATTTGTATTTTAAAAAAACCCTCAATCTTATCAACTCCTTTTCTGGTTTGTTTGTTTGTTTGTTTGTTTTTTGTTTTTGTTTTTGTTTTTTTTTGGGGGGGGGTTATTATACATTAAGCGTGTGTGTGTGTGTGTCCATTACTTGTGCCCTTAATATTTTATTAATCCTTAACATTTTCATTCCATAATATACATGTATCTTGAAAATTGGACTACTTGCATGAATAGGGATTTTTCAGTTGAGTTTAGTTTTATATTTTGAGGAATCTTCTAGCATAATATGTGACGTAATGTTTTTGTTTATAAATGATTCGTTTATCGTTTCTTGGTTTCTTTTGTTTATCATAACATTCCTTGCTTATTATAATAACTTTATCTTTTCCAATCTTTGAAAAAAGTGCAGTTCGTGTTCCATGTCCGAGTGGAAGGGGGAATAGCGTATGAGGCAGTGTTTTGTTGTATGAGTCAGAAAGTAAAACAGTTTTTATTAATCCCCTAAACTCGGTTGTGACAGAGATCTTCTATCATAATATGTGACGTAATGTTTTCAAACAGGATCTCTGTCGATGTTTGGGTACAACAGATCCCGCTGACATCACTGGTCTGTGTGTGTGCTCTGATCAGTTGTCTGACCCCAAGACTCCATGGGATGTCAGCAGTGACGTGCTGAAAGAACTCCGGAACTGGTGGCAGCGACGTGTGGCTGTGTCTGGGCTTGACAGTCACATGACCTGTGACATTTACAAGACACTAGTATCCAGGTCAGTTCTACAAACAATCGATGTACACATACCTACAACACGGTCTATAATTTAACATCATCTCTTTTGAATGAATAAGAATTAGAATTATTATTTCGGTAATAGCTTGTCAATGTTCGTTTTTTACTAATTTGTAATACTAAATTTACTAAATTGTAATAACTTAGTTTATTTTTTTAAATTAAATGCAACGCACAAAGTTTCTTATATATATGTATTACGCTCACTTTGACTCATTGACAAAAGCATCAGCGACCTCCGGCGACTAATGAACATTTGTCAATAATCGGCTGCTGCTGTAAATTAGTTTATGTGCTCGTTTGTAGTGTGGATGTTGGTTGTTTGGTTTTTGCTTAACGTCCCGTAATGTTTCATAACTTAAAGTGCTGCTATACACTTGAGATCGCTGTCCCATCACAGGCTTTAATACAACCTAGTAAGTTACTTACTTACGCAGTCATCTGAACCCGGAACCTTCCATCTGCTAGTCCGCAGCTCTCCCAACTGAACTATCCAGGTCCCCTCCCTATCCCCTTCCTGTCTCTATTTATCCTGTCCCTTGCATCACTCCCTCAACTTATGACCCTGCCACCCTCCATCCCTCCATCGCCTTCACCTATTTACCATGCAAAGTCCCCCCTCCTACCACATAGGTTTTAGTTGTCAGTTATTTCATGTAGTTGTTGCTCTGTACAGCGACATTCTGTGAAATTAACACTGAATAGTTTTGTGGTCGGGGAGACTGTCAGAGGAATGAAGTGGGGATATCAGAAAGAATTTTGAATATCTTCTACGAATAAGGCTTATAAAGCAACACTTCGATTAGCCTGCTTGCATACATTTAGACAGGAGAAATGAGGTCTCAAAATCATAGTTTTTCATATACCAATTGAAATATTACCTATAAGTACTGTATAAAAAGAAACAAATGTGATTGTTGCAGGTTCTGTGGTCCGGCGACAACAGTGACTGTGCCATGTACATCTCCCCCACGCCTGTGTGTCAAGACCCTGGGTCAGGCCGTGTCGATGACGGGAGAGTGCTATGCTGCACAAATAACTCTGTTCCCAGAGCAACTTGACCTGCTCAACACGGCGCGTCCCAGAGTCTTTGTAGCCGGCCCGCCCGGTACAGGTAAATCTGTGGTGTTGCTGCTGAAGGCAACAGAATGGTTGAGATGTGGCCACGACGTCCACATTGTGAGTTCTTGTAGGGCGAGTCGTGCAGCGTGCAGCATGTTGTACCACCTGCTGCAGCTGACGTCAGTGACATCACCCGGACAGCCTCACCTCCTGCAGTATGATTTTGATTATACACGGGAAGACATAGAGAAAGACATAGAGGAAGACATAGAGGAAGACGTGGAGGAAGACGTGGAGGAAGACATAGAGGAAGACATAGAGGAAGACGTGGAGGAAGACGTGGAGGAAGACATAGAGGAAAACATAGAGGAAGACGTAGAGGAAAACGTGGCGAAGGCCGTGAACGACTTGTCACTGGCGGCGAGGAGAGGGTCGCTGTACGTCATCGCTGATGAAGTTCCTGGGTAAGTGTGTGACGTGATTGACGTCATGTGTGTAGCACGTGTGGTGACGTGAGTAATTAATAGCGTCACACGATGATACACTTTAGACGAACACAAACACGAGCGTCATTGACAGAACACAGTGTAACACGTGTATCTTCATCTTCTGTGTAACACTGTAGACTGTCTGTGACAAGCTGCTGACACGTGTCTCTCTGTCCTCTGTGACACTCATGTCTGTAACACTCATGTCTGTGACAGGTCAGACTTCCAGACTTTCTGTGACGAGCTGCTGACACAAGTTCCGGGTCTCCATCTCTGGGCGGCAAGTTGTTACCATGGATACGCACCCCCCGCCTTGCACGTGGAACATTTAACCAGACCCCTCCGCTCTCCGCCGGCCGTCGTGAGGGAAGTTCAGCAGGACTGGGAAATCACTGGGTCACGTGATGTCAAGCCGTACAGTGAGCGTGGTGTGGCCGACCACACAGACGGCCCGCCAGTCAGACGACTCTATCACCGAGGTCAGGGTCACCCAGGTTACAGTCCAGGTGACTGCGTCACGTGCGGTCGTGAGGTGGGCAGCTTCCTACACAGTCTCCGTGTTCCGGGTACAGGTGTGTATATAGTGTGTAGTGTGACGTGTGGTGACGGGAGACTGAACACGTGACACTAAATTGTGTGATAAACAACAAACAAGTAAACAACAAGTCATGTAGTAACTAGTCACGTGACAACCTTTTTCAGATAAACAGTGTGTTGGTGTGCGTGTCCGCTCATTTTACGTCATAGGGTTATGACGTCTTTGCTTACGTCCGTGTGTTTGTCTGTGTGTACATTTGCGTCATAACGTCATGACGTCATTGTGCCTGTGAACGTTGTCTGTGACACGTGACTGAACAAAAGAATTCACTTTGAATGTTAACAGTGAACACCACAACATCTACCACCGTCACCACCATCAACATCAGAACTACACCACCACCCCGCCTACAGTGGAGAGACATGTTGGTGTTGTTGTTGTATAACGACAGTGACCAGCCGGGTGGTATGGTGACGGGGCTGATAGAAGCGGGTATCCCAGTTCGGGTGATGACGGATGATGACATTGAGGACGTGGCCACGGCCCGTAGTGACGTGGTGTGGGCGGCGGATGGATTTCGTGTTCGTGGTCTGGAGAGAAAAGTCGTCGTCTGTGTGGAGCCTATTGTTGAATGGTACACAGTCCGACTTCACCTCTTGTCCCGGTGTACGTCACAACTTGTGATTGTCTCCCCTGACCACTAACCACCTGAACACGAATCTCACTCACACACCTGTCACCTGTTGTAGTCTGTGTCTGTCTCTCTTACACCAACATCCGCCTTCGTTATTCCTTCTCTTCTTCTTTCAGTCTATCACCGCGTCTTTGCGTCATAACGTCATGGCGTCACAAACATGACGTACACTGAGCACGTGACCAATAGAAAACTGTGTTACAGACTGTGTCCTGACTGTGTGTTGACTGTCTTACATGGAGATGATTTCACTGCAACAAACAATGTTCACCGTGTGTAGCTGATTGTTGGAATGTGTTATTTCTGTGAACTGACTGTAATACTACAAATCTACTGACTGTGTCAATGGTCATTACTTTTATAATTTGTATGTAAATTAATATTGCAATAAAGACAGTAATAGCCCTAATCTTTATCGTTAATTTTGCTTAATACTTATATTGATTTACAACATTTTGTGTGTGTGTTGGGGAGTGGGGGGGGGGGGTAAAAGTGAAAGACGCTGGCTCACTCGCTCACCTCACCTAGAGAAGTTATACACTTAGGGCAAGGACTACTATAATCAAGGACGTGCACACCTGAATTTCTGACTTTGCTAGCAAAGGCCATTCATTTTCTTCTTAACCGAGACTTTTTTTAAACAAATGTCATCACACATGTGATCATAGGTGTTGTATTAAATGTCATAAAAGTAAATTTCAAAACAAAATGGGTATTTAACATGTAAACTGTGGAATTTCCAGTGTAAGACAGGAGTTACCTCTCTTCCGTAATTGTTTCATGGTAAGAGAGGCAACTCGTGTCTTGTCTCTTATCACCAGGATGTAACAGGTGATTGCCTAAATGATAATAATATGGAAAGAGTCTCTCATGATAGTCTACTTTTAACTGTATAAAACAAAAATACCTTGCCAACACAGCCGATATGAATTAATCTGACAGACGAGCTTTTTTGATTGAAGTCTGAAGAAGTACTACATTCTTTTGGTGGTCCTTTTCCAGATTGTGAAGTCCACTTAAAAGTACATTTGCCAAATATTTAAATAGTTTATCACATGGTGGGCCAATGTCATAAAATTGCTGCATGGTGGACAAAATCACAACAAGTCTCTGGCGACAACATGCTCGGTGCTTTGCTTTTTTGACAAAACTCAGTCCATATCTTACAAGATCATAGGTACACTCATGAGGGACCTTAAGTGACCCCCGAGATATTTCCTCTATAAAATCCTTGACTTCACTTGTCACCAAAGGCTCCTCATCATCAAACTTGATCTGATGTTCACATTTACGCTCCAGCCATCCAGCCACATAGGCAGCACTACTCTCTTCATTGGTGGTCAGAGTGACATTTTCTATGCTACTTTCTATAGAAGCAGCATCAACAGTGCTCACAGGGCCAAAACAGATGTGTTTCTTTTCCTCCTTTTGAAATTCCAGTGACTCAAGATATGATGCAGCATGTCTGGCTAAGCGTTTCTTACATGCTGTAAGAACATCACTAGATGTCATGAAGGCATTTGCCCCTGTGGACTGTCGATACACTGAAAATTCACCTTCAATCCTATCACTTTGAATTTCTCGCAATAAAACATACTCAAATCCTGCCTTTGTCACTAAGTGATTAAAAACAGAAACAAGTCCACGCATTGTTTGAACCAACGCCTTCTTGGTATCATGAGTGACACACTCTTGTCGACTACCACCATGACCTGAATCTGCAGCTTCAAACTGATGAAGAAACTTTGTGAGATTAGTTGATTGCTGGTCTTGCGCACTTCGATGCGGATCATTCATGCGCACATCTTGTCCCTTAGCAGACACATTGACCATATTCCACCAGTCTAACACATTTTGAATGAAGCTAGCAGTTTCATGGTTCCCTTGTAACTTAAGTCCAGCCACCACTTTGTCACAGAATACTCTGAGAACATGCTGAACATTCTGAAGTTGAAGTTTAGAAGGACAGATTGCTGCTTGATTGAGAGGAGAAGTCTTTAAAATACTGTTTTTCTCAGCTTCATACAGCTTTTTCACGTCTGAGAATGATCCAACAGACTGTTTGACCAGCGTCAATCTCTGGCACTTTTCAGTAATCCAGTTGTTGCGGATACACTTCAATAGGTGCACGGTGTCAAATGAAAGATACCAGACACGCGTCTCATCCAAAGGATTGGCGGCTGTTGAAGAGCATTCAGTTGGTTGAGAGAAAAGCTTGCAGAATTGCTGATTCACTTTGTGGTTGTCAGTGATGGATCCCAAGACGATGAATCCTGCTTTCTCAACTTTGGCTGCAGCTTCTTTGACGACATTGAACTGGTGGGCAGCTGTCAATTTGTGGACTGGTGTGACAGAAATCATGATACTGGGTCTCCTGTGTGTAACGCCTCCACGCGTCACACGCATTCATTTGACAACACCCTTCGACGACAACGACAAAGTTTATTACGAATTTAGAATGAATTGGCGGAGGCACGGCGGTACGTCTAATCTGCTACTCTTCTCATTTCGATCGTCTAGTGGTTTTCCCCTGACCGACTAAAAAAAAAAGGATCTGTGATACCTTTTTTTCCTTACTTCACAAATCATCTCATAACATACGCGTGAACTTAATACACATCCTGCCGTGCCTTATGCCGCCGCTTTAGATAAAACGAAAGTCCTTAATACAAAATTAAGCATGCATCAATGCTAACATGGACATTTCTGATTCGTTTCCTTTGACCTTTTTTTTTGGTTCCAGAATTGTCCATAATCCTCGGCTGTCCATCCTCCAAGACCATATGTCCTTTCTTGGCGCACTGTTTAGGCTTTAACTACAGTCCTTGTGCGCAAACCATCACTAAATAAACGTGATTTATAGTCTGAAAAGCTTATACAGGAAATTCAACATGCAGTGATTTAAAATGATCAAACAGCGCGATTAACTACAGTTTCTGTGTGCGCTCAAACATAACCAAGGTCCAATACACTGATTAAGATATAAAAATACGAAAAGTAGATTAAACATTTCTTCCAACATCGAGGATTAAAACGCCGGTTACAGTTCATAGGCAACTAAAGTTCGTTTCTGGAAATCTTGTAATGTACTGTCTGTTTCATCAACGCTTCATTTCCGCGATACTCGTTCCTTACACATTTTAAAAGCTTCCACTGTCTTTTCTCCCTTCGGGTTAAATGTTTCTACACACGGGTGTCTCCAGACGACACACTACCCGTTGCACTTCCACGTCGCGGTACCGCAGGATACAGTCTGCTGGCGATACCAGATCCCACTGCAACCATGGCAATCTCCTCACTTGCCATGTTGTTTGCTGGTGGCGCCGAATTCTTCCCTCGGCAGGTGTTGTCATCACCTTCTGCGCTGACAGAAGCCTCCTGATGCCCAGTGTTGCGAGTTTCAGGCGTCTAGTTGCCCTAACCAATCAGGGGGTAGAACAAACTGTTACGGGCGACCCGATTGGCTCGCCAAAACAGCTGGAGAACGCGGTGTAGGGGGGAAGGTAGCCGGCTGAGTGCGAGGTGGGGGCGAACCACCCTCCACGGGCTACAGACCACCACCCCGAACGGGTAGTGCGCGCTTGCAAGTCCGCGCGCAGGGCTATATAGGCAACCGACCGCAAATGTTCAGGGCCGAAATGTGAAATGCCGTTTGCAAAAGTCGTATGCTGAGCGCCAAGTGTCGAACAGCGAGGTCGGATCTACGAGTACAGCCATTAACCGCGACGTGGATAGCG
>SMGT01003402.1:0-22041 GCA_004794575.1 Lanistes nyassanus | reverse complement strand
GTGTGTGTGTGTGTGTGTGCGTGTGTGCGTGTGTGCGTGTGCGTGAGTGTATGTATGTGGAGGTAGGTTGGTTGATGGGCTCTTTGAGCATGTCTCCACGCGTGCGCGCGTGTGTGATCTTGAAATTGTGTACGAGTCATGAATGTATACGAGCTTTGTTTTCTTTCTTTCTTTCTTTCTTTCTTTCTTTCTTTCTTTCTTTCTTTCTTTCTTTCTTTCTTTCTTTCTTTCTTTCTTTCTTTCTTTCTTTCTTTCTTTCTTTCTTTCTTTCACCCAAATCGGAAGAATAGCATATTGCATCAGTGTGTAGACAGAACATATATAGTCCCCAAATGGAAGCTATAGTTGTTGCGACGCACAAACCATTGTATGCAGACACGCGTGACAGGCATGCACATAGATGAAGCCGTAAAACCTACTGAAGCTGCAGGTTATGTCGATCAGTACTTATTATAACTGTTATCACAACCAGCAGGTTACGACTGTGATGCCTGTCATCGAAAAAAAAAGTAAACGCTTTGTAAAGAATTATATAGCCAGGTGTGCGTGCGTGCGTGCGTGCGTGCGTGTAAAACATACCAATTCATGTGCATACAGTTATTCATGTCAACATTTCCGTCTCAGTTTCATCCTGTCTGATTTGTAGATTTCATGTACCCGAGTACAGGCATGCATCGGCGTGTACGTGAGAGAATGACAGAGAAATGAACAGAAAAGGAAGGAAATGGGAAGGATGGAAAGAATAAGCAGAAATGGATGGAGGAAAAAGTAAACAGACACAAAGGAGGAAAACAACTGAGAAACTGAAAACAACTGGTCGCTGGAGAATATTAGCGCAGAATTAAGCGAAGAATATATACTGGATCAGACAAAAAAAGTATGTTTACATATGTTTACATACGTGAAAATGGAACTAAAGTGCTTCTCTAGTTCTATGCGTTGTTGTGTCCCCGAGTAAACTAGAAAATCTGTCTACTGAATTAAGTTGCAAGTGAGAGATGGAAGTGTGAGGAAAGGCTAATCCATTCTTGCAAACTCAGGTTCGCACACATTCCCACACCATCCCCACCCCCATCCACCTACTCACACACGCACCCCTCCCCCAAACACACCTACTCCCGCATAGGTTTATAAACAGTTTTTTTTAACATATACACGCCATACGAATACACAGACACTCACGCGCGCACACACACACCACAACCACCACTATCACCGTCTCTCCACCACCACCACAACCATGCCCCACTTCACACCAAACACTGAGACGCTTCGGGACATCGCAAAATGCATCAATGCCGTTCCAAGCCCAGTTTACCTTGCGGTGTCCATGTTTCCTGTTGATTGACTGTGCATTTCGCTCGGCCCACCGTAGTAACGCCAACAGCCTGCCAGGCACTCCTACTCGCTGCACCCAAAACGTTTCCTCAAAACGTCAACGCAAGAACTTCCTTCTCACAAAACGTATCCAGAAAGCGTGAAATATTCTCGGCCAGTCTGATCTGTGTAATGGCCAGCGAAGGGCGGTCACTTTCCTCGCGATCAAGCCAGAAATAAGGCGTGCTTACGCTGAGGGACTAGAAGTCAGGTGGGTCGTATTGGCGCCATTATAGCAACCCGAGCCTCATCAAAAATTGAAGATGCTGTGGGCACCCCGATGATCAGTGCACGTACGCTCCCCACACATTGTGATGACGTCGATAAACTCACTAGGTAAATGGCTACTCTCATGGGATTTGTGGTTTTTTTATGATGTTATCTTAGGTATAACATTTTACCCAATAGCATTTTGTGCTTCTTAAATCGTGTCTGGTTATATAGTTTCTTCCCCGGTTAAACATTTTCCACGATCACAAAACGAAACCTTGCAGACCAGTTACACATCTTTCTATAAACCGCTGGACGCCGATATTTCTAGGTCTAAACAGTTATACATTTATACCCACATAAGAAATACCCCGAAACTGCTTCGTACACTAAACTCAGAAAGATGTTGTGCGTACCTCAACGGTGTTGAGAAAACAGGAACTGGCATGATGAAGCCATGTGTCAGTCCGCTCTGCGAAAACAACGAAATCTAGATTGACAAACTGCTGCACGAAATGCTATCAGACAGAATGATAAATGCCAACAGTTCGCGATGAGAGCTGTTGTGAGAACAACTGCTCATTGTAACTAGGGCCTTCTATTCTCCTTGATTTTGCCAACGTTTGCAATTTAATCTATGTTGATGGCTGTTGGGTTTTTGTTCTGGGCTTTCTACGATAGATAAAAATGTTTCGCACGTAGCTAACTATTGACGGCGCAAAGGCACTTTTTGCGTGACATAATGAACGCGCGCAGCATGTCTTCCGTTATTCTATATCGGTACTGATACGCATCAGCTCTCCACTTACGTCACAAAAATAAGGGCCATTGACGCTGGTGGCAAGCGGAAACCTTTAAAAAAATTCTTTCACCTGAAAACAATGCCTTCCTCAAAGTTGCGGACTATCCGGTTGTGTCGATGGATGGATTGACGGAGGGAAGAACGGACAGACAGACAAACAGACGGATGGATGGATAGTTTGAAAACAGTTACAAACTGGAAACAATTTCCCAATATAGGTGCTGATTTCAACGCCGCATTTTTTTTCTCGATTATCCTAGCAGTAGCCGTATCCAGATTCTTAGCAACATCTAAAACTGTCCCCCATCGATCCCGACGGAATCAGTTTAAACTCGCCGAAGCACTCAGATGGCGTAAGTCAGAGGAAGACGCCTACTGGAGGTAAAACCCCCACCTTTATAACATCAGCGCGATGTGTCCTACGACGATTTTGATACTCTTCCCGCTGAACACCGACAGCCGTGATAACTTGAAACAGGGGAGATAATTTTCCCAGAAGCACTTAAAAAAATTAGTATAATTTTATTCGTAGTGATTTTGGCTACATCGATGGGTTAGTCACTTGAGTGTGTTCGTCTGCTCACATGGTTCAACAGATTTGGTCCATATTCTTCTGTTACAGCAGTCTGTCGATCGGCTATTGAACGGAATCGATAAAGTCGAATTTTAGTTTACTGTAGGCACTGAACTTAACCATTCAGAAATGGCCTTCGGCACATTGCAAGGGGCAAAATGGTCAACTACTGAGGTCCTTCGAAAGGGTGAAAGGGCAGTTTTGTTTCGCTATGGAGGAATAACGCAAGAAACTTTTTGTCCACCTCTTATGTTCCGTTGTTGAATGTAATCTTTAGGTGCTTGGAACATTTTGTAGTGTTACTGGGTACAGATTCTTTGTATTTTGATCGAGGTGTCTCTAGCTTCATCGCGACGAGATGTCCTATTTCTCGTTTTCGAGGTGTGTCTTGTCCCGACTTACGCAACACGTGTAACCAGCGTTCTGGAACAGGTTGACAACAGCATGACCCCACTCTGTGGCACTCGTGATGGTGCGCTGAACGTCCCAGGAGGCGCAGCACTGCTTCATCCGATCTGGCGTATTGAGACTGATCGATTGATTCCTGTTTACAGCGAAGTGCTGTCTGTCCGGACCAGGTGCGTCGTTGATCGCCTTTGACGTGTCAGGCAGCGGAGACAGTCGAGCCACAATAACCTGCACGGCCGACGGTGACCTAACGGAGCAGGTGGCGAGAATGATTGCAGCCAACATCTCTTCTTATAGCTACAGTGAGCCGTTTGTGGCGCATAGCTGAATGATTAAAGCGGAGTTTTAGCAGATGAAAACTAGGTAGTATGATTTCGCTGCTTTCATTTCCCCCCTCCCCTTTTTTAAACTTTGTGGGGTTAGCGGAGTAGGTGTAGGGGCGAGGCAGGATGGCGTTAGAGTTTAGGTACGGACTTGCTTACCAAAACCAGCACGCTACAGTACTCTGTATTATGCTAGTGTACTAAATAATATTGTGTACTAAAGTAATAGTATAACTACTAGTAGGGCAGTAGTACACTTTGTACACATGCAGCCTTTTGTCGATAGCTTCTTGCAAACTTTCTCAAAGAGCATGACGTCTGGGTCCTGGCTGGCGGAATCATTCGTGAATTATGGGGCATATGTGCCCAAGCGCTTCGACTGCAGGCTGAGAGTTTATGTTCCCTAATCTAGTTGGGAAAAATAATTCAGCCTGCAGGAGGCAGTGATCCTTCTTTCAGAATGAATAACTTACAGCAACAACGGTTTATTAAGCGTGGATAGGGAAGTGTAAAGATTCCTCAAATCCCTATAACAGTAGAATTCATTCAATCTGTACCCCTCCTGCTTTCCCACGCACTCATCAAAACACATTTTAATTGCACCGGAATCTATTGTAATTCAAACAATCGTTTTCAAGTTTGTCACAACTTTTTTCATCTCTGCATCTCGACAGCTCGTTCTCACTCCCGTGAAGGACGCAGCCCGGCCTCCCTCAACCCAACCCAACCCCCCCCCCCCTCCAAGTCAATAGCACCCCATTTTAGACCACGAAGTCGTTAAGACATTGGAAACTGTGTTCACAGATGCATGAAACATTAAGACACAGTGAGCCCCATGATCTCTGGGGATTTTTTTTTTCTTTTACCCTGCACGGACAATGGCTGCACCCACTGGCGGTCGCCGAGCATATATACGTGTGACGCACTGGTGTCAGCGCATTTCTTAAAGGCCCATAGTATGAATTATTAGTTGCCACTGAATTTGCAGTGAATCCTTTTGTTCGCTGGCTACAGGAATACTATGCCGGACCAATTAACTCTCGCGTGTCTGATCCGTGTACCCGTCAGTTTTTTCGTGTGGTGTCTCTCCTGACCGCCTGATCGCAGTACCCCCAATTATTAATCAAGACCGGAGCTGCCGAGCAAATAGGACTTCTACAATGTAGAGAACTTAAGATGATCGAGGTTTTCGTTTGACTTTCGCATATATAGGATTTTTTAAAATTTACATAACCGTGACAAAGCATTTCCACCAAATATCTTCTGTCGACTTAAATGTGAAGATTAGCTCTCATAGCAGGATCCGAGGCGGGAGGTCGGTGGTTCGCATCCCGGCCGAGTCATACCTAAGACTTACAAATTGGCAATCTAGTAGCTGCCCTGCCAGACGCCTGGTACTACAGGAAACAGTACTAGGGCTGATTGGCCCGGTGACAGTATAATGTGACTGGGTGGGACTGAGGCCCGTGTTGCGCCATCAGTCCCACGTGTGGCAGCACGTAAACTTTGTCTATAAGCAGCACGTACCGTCCTTATATGCACATGGTTTGCGACTGGACGTTAAGCGACAAATACCCCCCCCCCCCCCAATAGCAGGATAAGAAACCTGCCACTGTTCGCTGTGGTGTTTTCACATGACGTCACTGCGCATGCCCAGTCGTCGTCTGTTTTCCTTGTGGGGTGGGACTGTTTCCGGGTGCGCCCCGTGCTCAGTTTTTGCATGCAACCTTTATGAATTGCTTTTAACATCTTAAGATCTAATGTTTCCCGGGTGCTCTGTTCGTGTATTGGCAACGGGCAAACAGTTTTCGATGATGTTCTGCTTTTCCGGTACCAGCTATAAGTGCCCTCAGTTTCGCGTGCAACCTCACAATTTTCTCCCACCAGTTGTATTCCCCTCTGGCACATTCTTTTTTCCTTCTTCAGTTCCAAAAGACAATATATAGTTGCATTAGCCTGATGTACTTTGGTGTTTAACCAGCTGCTGGAAGTGATCGAGTGGCAGGAGAGGTCACGACTGGGCTTGCGCTGTGGCGAAAACCGCACCGCGAAAACTGGCCTTAAAATTCGGCCTCTTGCTGATATATTTGATATATATATATATTGGTCGTTATGATACAATGTTTTCATCTTAGTCTCGTGATATTATTCTAAGGGGTGGAAATGTCTCGTATAATGGCACTGATGGAAAGAAACGTCATCACTGTGATTAAGGGCTTTGCTCAAACAATCCTAATGTTAAACTTATATTTAACATTCTAATGTCTCTTTACAGCATTCCACTTGCATGTTCTGCTAGCAACTGCCCTTGTAAGCATGGGACTCCCGATCTCTCCCGGCCTCACTCTCTCCCTGAAGCACATGACATGCGCAAGAGATATATACTTCCATTCAGTGTTCGTAAACAGCCTCAAAGATTGAATACGTCGACGTACAAGAATGAACGTCTTCTTGAGAAATTAAAATAAGGTCATAAATGCTTTATTTGCATTTTTTCCGACTCTATAATATATATATGGTATTCACTGTATAAAATGTCTACTAATTGTAAATCATCCAAAAATTTCTTTTAACCATTCCAAAGAAATAGCAAGAGAACTTCGCTGGGTGCCTGTCTTACAATTTAGTGTCAGGATACACTTTCCTGCGTTGACATGCACGTGCACCCTCAGACACCACACGTTCTGATGTTATAATTCAATATTATAATTCTATATAAAAAAGGTGACATATTTTTACAATAAATGCTAATCAACTATATTATGATCTTGCAGTTTACTGGAAACTATTGCACTCTTACAAGCAAAAATACATACATGTAAACCGATTTTCTTTCTCCTAACTTTGTAATTAAATGCATGAAAACATTCAACAAGGCTTCCATACATCAAACAGCTTCAGAATCACATAATTATACAAAGTGTGTATAAATCTCAGCTTGAAAAAATGAAGAATATATAACATATTCACAATTCTGATAAAGACTCATGCTTCCATGTTTGTATCTTCTTGTTTGGCATCTAATCTTCTGTAGACTTTTTCTTCCCTTCCTTCCTTCATGGCAGCATATCGTGCGGCAGTGAACAGAAAGTCACTCAGCCTGAACAGAGTGAGAAACAGAAAGCACTGAAACTCAAATGCAGAAATGTGTTTATATTACTGTACAGTGCAGAAGCCGGTAAAGATGAAAACAAAGGACATATAAGTGTTGTGAATTATGTACATTAAGCGTCAGGTTATCTTCAAGCATTAGACTGTTTCAAATCTGCCCTTAACTCATGCAGCAGGAGTCTGAAAGCTTTAAACAAAAATTACTCCCAAACATGCAAAAATGCCAAACATATAATTAGACATTTCGGCTTCCTGCTCTTTGCTTACAGAGCCAATGTAGCACATTTTGTCCAGCAAGCACATTTGGACAGGAAACTTCCAGTTACCTGTTCATAATCTTGAAAGCTTCTTCATCTATTTCTCCTTTTCGGTACAATGGTGTCAGTCTAGACAGTAAAACAAGACAAAAGTTTTCTAGATCTCTGATTCTTTACACTGGCAACTAACAGCTGACATTTAAAAAAAATATTGAAAATTGTTTAGATGGTATGCTAACCCACACAGTCATAAACATACTTTTCTGGCTTCAACTCGTCACGCACAGGCACATGTAGAAGAAAATACATGTACTTTCAAAATACATAAAGCGTTTATTCAGAATGACAAAAAATGTTTTGCTGCATGTGTTTTCATTATTATAGCAACAACAGCAGGAAAAGCAAACAGACAAACTCTACTATCAGGTCACTGACCTTATAGATTAAAAATTTTAAATAGAAAAATACAGAATAGAACAAAATGGGTCATACTCTCTCTCAGCTCTGCGACAAATGGTTCGAGCTAAATGGAGAAAGGCAGCGGACTTTCCACCTGACTGGAGGGACAAAACCATAAAATTCATCAACAATTAAAGTTGTGCTTGGGGGGGGGGGGAAGGGTTAGCATGAGATTCCCAATGGTTACAAAAAAGTGAAGAATGCAGCAGATATGACAGACAGTAAAGAACAATGTGCACAGGGATGCTGTTCTGTTTGAAATAGCCAGTAGGCATTTGTCTCTTGAAACATTCATATCACAAAGCAATTACAGAAATAAATTGTAAAAAAAAAAAACGGCCAAACTTACAGGAAGAATGAAGTTTCTCAAAGGTGGCAGGCCTTCAGACATTTCATCAATCCAAACCTCAAGCTGTCCCACAGTGTTTTTGCTGACTTGTACTCTCTCTGTAAGATATCACCACAGTATTGGTTATAGCACTTAAGTGACAATGAAAGAAAACTCTCTTTGTTTTGGCTGAATTTTTTTTCTTCCTCCCAAACCACTATATAGCTGGACCCTTTTTAAACATAAAAATTCTTATGTGGCAAAAAGACTGAAATTTTCGTCCATTCTAGCATCTGTCAAAACTCTTGACTAACAGCCCTTACACAGTAGAGACATACAAAGTAATTTCTTCCTTTACAGTTTTTATGCATGATGATGTGTCAGTAATGCTGACCAATGAAACAGAAAATATTTGGAATGAGGTCATTTAATCAGATATGCCACTAATTACGACATCCGTGAACTGATCAATGCATACTTAAGTGAGATTCACGGGCAGAACTGATAGGTGTTGCAATATTTGATCCAACATCTTGCAGCATGCACTGAATCTGTGAAAATCAAAGGATGGAAGTTTAACCACATGTGCTGCAGTTTTATTTATGGTACTGTACATGACTGTGATAGTCTGGTTCTTTTATGGAGCTATCTTTCCTTGCTCACACACTCACATACCAACTCCCTCATTCTGTACCTCTCATGTACACCTATACATATACTCTCCCTCTTTTTTATCTTTCTTTCTTTTCTTGCAGAATAATAGTTCAAAAATTCAGAGAATACTTTAGAACATTTTCAACAACTAATGAAACTGTAGATAATGCAGTTTTTCTCAACTAGATGATGAATACACAGTGCACAGTTTATGACATCAATAAAGGAATGACGTCTACATGGCCTGTCCAGCTAGGATTGTTTTTGCACTGCCAGAGAACAAAAAAAAAAAAACCTTTAGCTGCAGCAAAGATGATGGTTCAAGCAAAGAATCTGGTTTCCAGCCAACAGTCTAGGGCCATGTTTTTATCTGGGTTACAGTTTCCTAGCATGCATGCTTCTTGAGTCCGAGCTGGTTAAAAAAAACCCAATGCTTGGGAATAATTGCTTTCACATTTTATGGTGGTGTCCGTAATGACATGGAATAAAATATTATCAGTGAACAAAACAAGCTGTCGTTAACTGATAACTGTTTGATGGATATTGTATGAGTGAGTACACACATCCCATTCCAGCCTCTTACAAAACATTTCAATAAACAGTAATACTAAAAATGGCTGAGCAGCACCTGTTCTAGCTTCCTATCAAGTTCTGGAAGACTGTCCCTGCAGAACTCAGAGGCAACTCTGAAACAAATGTAGAGAATCATGTAATCTAGCACAAACAGAAGAAAAAACTATGGGCTGCATCACTGCTAAATCAGTGTTTTCCTTCATGATACTTACTTGTTTACAGTAATATAAATGGATAAACCTAACTTTGAAAAAGTAATCCCCTTCTCACCCAGATCAACAACTAACCCAACAGTCATTCTTCTGTGTACCAGTCTTTCTTAATAATTCTTCTACATGCTGCATTAAAATTAATGGCTTCTGGGTTATGCTACGCTTGTCGGTTTATGTTTTATATCTTGCCAACCAAAACCAGAAACAGAGAGGCTAAGTGACACTTAGTGCTGTCCTTCTCTGAACTAACCCCACCACCACCACCACCACCACCACCACCACCACCACCACCACCACCACCACCACCACCACCACCACCACCACCACCACCACCACCACCACCACCACCACCACCACCCACTTTTGTAAACATCTTCCGTCTTCTACCAGAAATATGGTTATTTCAACTTATTTGCCAGAAACAGATGTAAAATATTATAAATGAATGAAATATCATGGTGTAAAATATAATGAATGAATATCAAACAATCTTTATTTTGCTCTTGAAGAAGTGATTTCATCTGATAAACTGAATAAAACAGCTCTACCTGAAGCTGTTAAGGTATTTAATCACCATCTCTAATTACAACAGAATAAGTTATTAAGGTATCTGTCTTCATCCTTACAGTGGACATTCATCAAATTCAGAAGGTTAATTGTATGCATACGTTTGAATGTGTAAATATACATGTATGCAGATCTATGTGTAATCTTCACATGCAAGTTTATTTCACATGTGCTATGATGATGCTGGCTTTAACTAGTAGGGTGTCCAGTTCTTTTTAATCTTTTAAAATAACGAAAAGGTAAAACTGTGTGTGTGTGTGTGTGTGCATTCATACCCAATAGCTGATGATAATTCATCTGTTGTGCCCAGTGCTTGAAAAACTTCATCATCTTTAGCTTTACGTATTCCAGTAAATGCTGCTGAAGTTCCTGTAAAATCAACTTAAATGTTCAACGACTGGCAATAAACATAACATAGCTTCCCTGCACCCCCACCCCCCAAAAAAGGTCTCATAATAAAACACTTCAAAGGGTAAGGCATCGAGGGATTGGGGGGGGGGGGGAGAAAACGATTTTTTTAAAAGCGTGCGTGCACACACTGGATGCATGTGCGTGTGTGATAGAAATAAAATGAGATTGTGTTCTATGTGTGCACTATAAGCATTGTATATACATGTGATGTACATGTGTTGATGTAAAACTTGTGTTTACAGTCCTAGGATGCTCACCTCACCTTTATCCCCGGTCCTCGTGTAGATTTTGCTGTACCATCGAGGTGTTGATAATGAACCTGATACCTTTACGCACCTGTTTTATGCAAACAGTTTAGTTCATATTCAAAGCACTTTATTACGTTTAGTGACTAATTAAAGGTTATCACTGATTCACTGGTTGGAAGAGGCTTTATAATTTTATACGTAAAAATAAACGAGAACAGATTGGGTTTTAAATGCATGCTCCCGAAATAATATAGCTACATAAAGCATAAAATAAACACTTTTAATCTTCTACTAAGTAATACATAACATCAGTTATACTCACTGCATCCAGCTTTGATCTAGAAGATTAAACAAACAGCGAAGTGACATAATGCTGTTTCTATAAACTTCGTCTGCTTGTTCCTGCAAGAGGTCGAAAGGGAAGGTACTCCTGACGATTCTATGAAAGTTATCTTCCTAGATTCTCCTTTTAAATGCAGTACGGTATTTCACTGCCACACAAGTGTGAAATACGGTCAAATGCCGGTATGGAGTCCTCATAGACAAGCAGATTTTCTTCAAAACAAAACTACCCATTTGCTCTTCCACGTACCTGTGACAGTGGTGTTACGCGAGAGGAAGGATCATGTACTACTATTTGAATGGTGGTTATGTGCATAGTAAGAACTAGAACTAGAGCAAAGCGCCTAATAAATTTGAACCGTCCAGAACTACTTGTAAAAATGGAGCATGATAGTTACCAGTGTGACGAGAACTATAAACAGCAAGAAAGAATGGGAAGTGTCTGCAAGCTTCAACATGGACACAAGTACAGGAAACCTCATCTTGATTCTTGAAAACCAGAAAGTGATCGGCAGATGCCAGCTTCGATTGATCTCTATTATCTCCCTTTAAGGGCCAGCTTTTTCAATATTTGCTCCCTTTACGGCATGTGAAGAACGTCGATGGTTTATGTTGGCACAAATTTTGATGGCGATCGCACTTGACCCCAGCACGGAAGTCTGTGTTTTATTATCTTATTTTGGGAAGACATGGAATCACTTCTCGGAGTTAACAACCCTAAACCCATTGACCAAAGCAGTTCTTTACGGGCATTTGGAAGGAAAATTTGTAAACAGCGAGTCTCGCGAGTGTCACGATGAGGACAGTGTGTACCTGTTTACCTTTGGTAATTTTGCCGCAAACTTAAGTAAAACTACATATCTCTGGTAACTCACTAAGGAAATCTTTTTATACGGAATAAGGATGTGGAAAAACAAAACACCAAAGACAAGAAACGAGAAAGATAATTAGAAAATATTTCGGTAGACCGGTACGCTGGTGGGAAGTGAGAAAAACACGTTTGTTTTCACCCAGGCCACAAACACGCGCACCTTTTTAGGTAACATTGAACGTGCATGATTGCGTTTATGTGCGCATACATCCCCGTGTGTGCGTGAAAGAGGGAGCGATATGCAGAGACAACGAGTGAGGCAATAATTATGCAATGAAGAGGGAAACGATCAGGTCACGGAAAATGGCGCGACAGCTGACCATCAAAAACAAACTGAGCGAGAGGGAGAAGGATGTGGGGTGCATATGGGGAAGATACATTTGGAAAGGTTGCCGAGATTCGGTTAATGCTATGAATTAGGCACCTAGATTCCCCCCTCGCCCATAGCTGCGATTAACGGAAAATAAACCTGTTTTCACTGTTATTGGCCTTTTAATCGATCTTCTGCTGCCAGAGTTTTAAAAGCGAGGATTTGGAGCAATTCACTGCTTGTGACAAAGAAAGGAGGTGGGCGTCATGACACGATTTAATAAAAAAAAAATATATATATAAAACTTGGCTATACGGTATGTAGTCTAATTCCCTGTTCGATAATTTGTCGGGCGCGTTTGCACTCACTCTAACCCCAGGTTAAGCTAAACGATAAGGAGGCTGCTTTTATGATAGCATTTCTCTTGCTTTAGTGAGCGGGATGACGAATGATGCCTGCAAAAAGAAAAAAACGGAGAACGGAGAGGCGCAAAGAGATTTCTTTGGCAAGCAAATTTAAGGTGACTGCGTGTACCATTTTACACTTCAGCCTTGTGCCAGGGAATTGTGGTGAGACTGAGTTCTCTCTCTCTCTCTCTCTCTCTCGTGTCTTCTGGACAGGATTATTTGCTATAGACTTGGGTAATCAGACGAATCATCGAACACAGGCAGGATGCAGGAAGAAACCGAGATTCGAGTTTTCTCCTATATCTGAAACAAGCCTCGGTCTGTTCCAAAACCAATTATTCCCGTAACAGCAACTTTTTTCTCCAGGCAACAGTTTAGGCGGTGTGTTCTTATGCACAGATTAATAAGCTCTAGTGCTCTCTGCGGATTGCTGGACCGGAAGGTCTAACAGACCATTACACAGTTCTCTATGGACCGGAAAGTCTAACATACCATGCTATAGTTCTATATCGACCGGAAGGTCTAACATACCTTTCTATAGTTTTATATCGACCGGAAGGTCTAACATACCTTTCTATAGTTTTATATCGACCAGAAAGTCTAACCTACCGCTATATAATTCGTTGTCGACTGAAAAGTCTAACATTAACATACCATTATACAGTTCTCTATGGACCGGAAAGTCTAACATACCTTTCTATAGTTCTGTATCGACCGGAAGATCTTACCTACCATTATATAATTCTCTGTTGACTGGAAAGTCTAACATTACTTAACATAGCATTATATAGTTCTTTATCGAAGCAGTCAAAACAGCTCAAAATGGAGCTGTCTTGTACCTTCGCCTGTTCACGATACACAAGTAAATTTCCTACTAATACGTCCTGAACAAACTGAGTGCTACACAGTCCTGTTCGTCCGCACAAAAAGGATGATATGTTCCTAACACATGGCATCGGTTTTATTCCATAAATAATCTTCTGTTCGATGCAACACCGTATTATAGTCTCACTGAGCTTACGAAGTCCATAGAGACTAGACCCCCTATCATTGCCAATGCTCTCAATTTTTTTTTTTTTCATCGCACGCTGTGACCTACTTCGCTTCACTAAGTGCCTGGGCTCGCTTGCGTGAGCGTTCTTGTCTCCTATTCGTTCGTAAAGGTGAACGTAAAATACAAAGGCGAATGGGCCTAACGACCACTTTTATGACCGAAAGAGAAGCTACGAACACTCATGCAAGCCAGGCCTTTTTTTTCTTTATTTGTCTCTATATGTTTATGTCGTTCTGACAATGGGGTAATGCCCCGAAACTGTTGATTGTGTCGTTTCATGTAGCTTGGCGCCTTTTCTTTTTGTTTACTTAGATTTATTTCCAAGCGGCAGTCACGTGTTCCTTTTTATTTTAGTTTATTTACATTAATGTTGTAAAAGGGATCTGTGAACAACAATGAATGCATTTTGAACTCATTTTATTTTTATATTTTATGTTATAGAAACGTGCGGATGTGCAAGCAGCTGCGTGGTTGGAATTGATGCCATCAAAGTTTTATTTCTGTTTTGGAACAGCCCTATCACTTCGTTGTCATTAGACTGGCTAAGTACACTCTTGAATCAAAGAAAATTTCATTACACTTAAAGATTTTAAGTTAAAGCGAGCAAAATTTTCATTATGAAATGCTGCAGCGACATCATAAAGATATCTGAGATGTTTGACAAACTAATGAACAAACATAAGGGTCTCATGAACTATAGGCCGTGTGCATTATCTTCATTTTCGGTCCAGATCCGTATTTGAAACTTAAGCCACAAGAGAAAAGAAATTTAGCATAAAATAAATTAGGTTTTCGAATTAAACGCGGATGACAAAGAGAGAAAAATTAAACCGAACTTCCTCTGCTGACATTTATGAGGTATTAACTCCGGAACTAATAATGGCCGACTCGCTGATTTTCACAGCTTCGACCAAGGTGAATGCAGGCAATGACAAATAATTAACTGGTCCAACCCTCTCGAAGGTGGAAAACCCGATTTTATTTCTTCAAAACCAGGTTCATATCTTCTGCGCATAGACGTCTGCAACAGCCTCTTAACGAGGCTGTGCGAAAATTTCTCGATGGAATTTCGAGATTGTCCGAGCTCTTTGCTGCAGACGGCGTGGTTTCTTCTTTTGTACTGTCTTCGTTTGACGAGTTCCAACCATGTCTGATTAAAACGCATCATATGCTCAATTTCGCCGCTCACAGAAGCCACGAATGGAGACTGCGCGTGCGCACTTGTCGCGCGACAGACATGAACCCTTCATGCCCCGCGGTAACCTGCCTGCAAAAAGCTTGTTTAGCACATCTCTCCCACCCAGTTGTGTGTGTGTGTGCTGTGCCTCGCGCTGTCTTAACTCCGTATTCCTTGAGCAGGGCTGTCTCACTTCATTTCAAGCATACAAGGTGTTGTGTTTTCCCAGGAACGTTACAATAAAAGTCAGAGTGGAATTTGGGAGCAAACATTAGGACAGGCCATTCCTTCTTAGGAAGTGTTGCGGACTCCATTGAAGAACTTCAGTGCATCAAAGATATTCCAAACATTGCATCAGAAACATGTTCTTTTATATTACCGAATTACCAAGAGTCTGATTTTAGGGGGGAAATTCATGCTGGTCTCTCGGAAGAACTGGAGGTTCTACAAAACTCTACAGACTTCTGAGGATTCAAGCTCTGTAAAGAGAAACGGGTGAATTTATACACCTCTTTTTTTCTCCGTATGAACACAATCGTATTTATTTCTTGAAAAAGAAACTAGACTTCGGCTGTTATCTTTCCCTGCTGTCGGATGAAGGATTTTATTGGAGATATTGGCCAAAACGTTTTCAGAATTCTCTTGATGCTTAAAGCCAGGCTAAATAAACTTTGAATCACTCATCTGGAAATGCACTTTGTGAGACTTCTGTCCATCTCAAAAGAAAAACTGTCACGTCTTCTTGTAAACACGGCCTTCAAACAAGTGTTTGCCTTATGCAAGGTCCCATATTAAAAGCTGTTGTTCCCTACATACTCTTAAGTCTGGGAGAAAAGGACCGGAACTGTAAGTCTAGTTTTCTAATGAGGAAAACAGATGTGACCCTCTGATTTCACAAGAATTGCAGAATGAAAATGTTGCCAGAAGTGGCTGAGAAAGAAAAATAGCAAAATTATGAGAGTTAATTTTAAGGAGAGTTTTATATAACCATCAGTAAGCTGTGAGATCTGAATTTCGGGGCAGAAACTTCAGCTGAGGGCTATGAGCTGATTTTCGCAGACTTATGAAATAAGACTTCGAGTTTCGCGAACAGCTGATAACTATTACCTTCATCGAAACACGTCGGGAATCAGAACTGGACGTGCGCTCGTGCGCCTGAGGTCTTCAATTCAGCTTGAGAGCCCTCGGTGTTCAAACTACATAATGACCACAACACGGAGTGGAGACGCAACGTGAAGTTGGAAACAGAATCGCTCTGATTCGCTCCTGATCAGGAAGGGGGGGGGAGGCAAAAACAAGAATATGGACTTAAAAATGGACGACCTGTCGGCACACGTGGACAGCACCGCCGACCGAGTGATTCTCAACGTGGGAGGAAAGGTGTTCTGCACGTCCCTGGAGAGCCTTAATCGCTTGCCGGAGACCAAACTCGGGAAGCTGTCCAAGTGCGGTGCCTTCAACAGTTCGAACGAACTGTTCTTCGACAGGAACCCCAAGGTGATGCATGGCATCCTAGACTTGTATCGAACCGGAGAGCTGCACCTTCCCAACAATCTGTGCAGTACTTTAATTCGCAAGGTGAGTGACACCCCCCCCCCAATCCGTTTGAGGTTACAGATTTTGTACCAGGGTATGTTCACTATATGAACGTTAACACGCACGCACGCACGCATGCACGCACGCATGCACGCACGCATGCACGCACGCATGCACGCACGCATGCACGCACGCATGCACGCACGCATGCACGCACGCATGCACGCACGCATGCAGGCACGCATGCAGGCACGCAAGGGGGCAAAACATTCATTTGATGGTATTTATACAACGTAAGAATAAATACTCACAGTTTGTCATGCAGTCCAACAGTATTCTGGTGGTGTATGAACGCATAAGCGTTTTAGTTGAAGTTAGACGGGGGGAGAAAGAGAGATATGGGGAAAGGTGGAGAAAGAAGGGAGGGAATGAAAGAGGAACTGAAAAAAAAGAAGAAAGACGGAAAAAAGAAAAAGACTTGAGGTGGGATGAGTACAGAGGAGAGAAAGAGAGAGAGAAGTGCAAGGAGAGAGAGAGAGAGCGAGACGTGCAAGGAGAGAGAGGTGAGGGCTGGCGGAAAGAAAACAGGGGGAGGACGGAAGAGAGAGAGCGAGTTCAGAACGTTTTGCCGACATTGTTCTGAATGAGCATATGCTTAGCGAGCGAGAAAAAAAAGAGGTTGCTTGGCAACGTCTTCCCGCCGCAGGAGCTGGAGTTCTGGGAGGTGCCCGAGGAGCTGATCTCGGAGTGCTGCTGGAAGACCTACCAGAGCAGCAAGTCGTCCAAGTGCATCATCGACCACATCGACCTCAGCCTCAGCGACCCTTATGGTCTGGCCCACCTCGACACCCACCACGGCTTCTCTTTCAGCACGCGCCTCTGGCTGGCCTTGGAGCACCCCAACCACTCGCTCACAGCTAAGGTTTGTGGGACAGTCTCGTGTCTGCGCGCGTTCTGTCCTCTTGTCTTGTCTTGTCTCGCGTCTCCTCGTGGCTTCTAGTGTGCCTTCCCCAATGTTTCATTTCCTCTATCTTCTCGCAGGGGTGTGTGTGTGTGTGTTCTCTTTTTATCTTGCAGCTTCTCGTGTCTTTTTGCGTGTTTTCTTACGTTTTCTTTGTCTTTTTCCATCTTCTTTATTTTTTTTCCATTTCTTCTCTGCCTTTCAGCGTGTCATCTCGGGTTTTTTCTCACTTTTTCTTGGGTCATCTTGTATGCACCACGTGATCGGTCACATAATGTATAGCGTCTGCGTCATAAATCTTCAAAACACGTCTAACATTTATACATTTAAAGACAGTAACCTTGGAAGTTGAAAACATATCGTGAGACATTTAACTGAGAGTGATATTTTGCTTGGTTCAACGTTGCCATCATAATTGGATGTGAATAGCATAATAATCCCAACAAGGTACTGGCAGCGATAGACACACCCGTATGCTGACGTATGCAACCAAGGGAGCCTACCGTACCCAAACACGTAGCAAAGAGAGAGTCGAAAGTAAGGAACATGGCAGATCTTCTTTGCTACCTGTTTGGGTACGGTAGGCTCCCTTGGTTGCATACGTCAGCATACGGGTGTGTCTAGCGCTGCCAGTACCTTGTTGGGATTATCGTTTGATAATTTATAGCGCTCTGTCCTCATTTGTTCTTTATTAATTGTGAATAGCATCTTTTTTCTGTCTTACAGCTGTGTAATAGAAAACAAAAACCGCAAGATGTTCCAGTATAAATGTGTCTCAAAACTGGCTTCTGTTTCCCCAAACGTGTTTGTACCAAATATCAGTCGTTCTCACCTTTTGTCTCCTCCCTTCCCCATGATTTCCGCCTCCATTTTTTATCTCCCTCCCATCTTTCCACCTCACTAATTCTTCTGTCACTTCGTCACTTCGTGTTACTCAGCTGTCGGAATCTTCCTTCTTTTTTCCTTCTTTCCTTCCTTCCTTTCTTCTTTCTTTCTTTTTATTTCCATTCTTTCTAAGCGTGAGTGTGTGTGCATCAGCGTGTTCTCTGTGTGTGTGAGTGAGAGAGAGAAAGTGTGTGTGTGTGCGTGTGTGCACGCGCGTGTTTTCTGTGTGTGTGAGAGAGAGAGAGAGAGAAAAAACTGTGTGCGTGCGTGCGTGCAAGCGTCTTTCTACTCCCCTTTCCCTCTTTTTGTATAAACATATAAGTTGCACTCTCTGTACTCAAACTTAAACAACTAACGTCGCTAGCTACAGCCGCTTGGCGATTTTCTTTCTCATTTCCTTGACAGGTCTTGCAATTTACTGCTCTGCAGTCGTCATTTGTGAATCAGAGCTTCAGAGCATTTTTATGTTTTTAAAAATGTTGGTAGTGGTACGTTGCACTCAAACACTGACTGTTTTACTTGCTGCTAACGATGTTGATGATTTCTTCCATCAGATAAACCGTTTACACTTAATCTTAAAAATATTTTGTTAACCTGTGTGTTTCCTCGTTCTGATCACTGGTCATCAAGGTGTATTTTAAAGAAAGACTTTCTTGTGGAAATCCCTCTCCTCTCACCAATTCGCCGTTCGCCGAGTATAATTATCTACATGGCTGCGATGGTTGTCTCCCCTGCTAGCTACAACAAGCGCCCTCCTCAGTCTTCTTCTCACAAGAGCACCCTTACGCAGGAATTTGTCCGCCTCGCTCTCCCGCAGGGTGTATCTCCGCGTTTTACATGGCTAATGATTATCAAGCCCCGTGAAAGGTTACGTTCCCGACGAGAGTATAATCCCTTCGTTATGAAATTCACAAAGAAGGGTTTTGCTGATACAAAAATACTGCGTCAGATACAAACTTGAATTGGTACGTTTTTGTTGTCGTTGAAGTCATGATCATCTTCTCCTGGTCCTCATTTCTTCCCTCCTTCCATCTTATTTATTTTTCTTTCTTTTTTCTTTCCTTCCTTCTTTTCTCCTTATCGCCTTGTTTCCTATTCCAGCTGCTAACACAGAAAATAAACATTTGACAATATGCTGTAGGTACCAGAGATGCTAGTTAGGTGTATTTTTAGAATACAGTTTGGGAGAGGACATTGCACATATGACAGGTCTGGAAACTAAACATAAAGCAAGACAGACACTAGGGAGGCCAGACACATCATTTTTAGCCGCCCAGCACTCAGTTAACCATACACACAGAAGCCATAGCTGCAAACATGCGTTATCCACGAGGGCCACAGAGTGCGCCTATGCCAATCTGTTACAACCCCCCCCCCTCTCTCTCTCTCACCGCAGTCCGTCTCATCAGTAAAAGAGGGGTTGTAGGGGCGTGTCCTTTCTACCAACACTCGTGCAAAACACAACACAAGACAGGCAGTGAAAATCAACGAGGCCCCAGCCAGGTATAATTTCTTAAACTCCCCGGGCTAACTGAAATTCTCTAAGTTAACAGAATTCACTCACTTCAATCACTATAGGTACAAGCCGAACAAATTTCAAGAACCCGATCCAAGACCCAGATCGGCCAACACTCTGCAATGTCACTACACACAGGTAAATTTTACAAAATTCTTACATTTCCCAGGTAACTCTAGCAGAAGTTGCATCTACACTCATTCCTCTAGCACTCACAGCCACCATTCGCACAACAGCATATAGAGCATAACTCCCTTTCAGCCCTTTCACCAGTTCCACTGTAAGACATTACACCCCAGACCATACCAAAGATTATCGCACCTTTCACTTCTTTCAATCTCCAGGTTTCGTTACTAATAAAGTCCTAAATGTTTATATATCACTCAATTCCACACTCACTGATAACTTTGTGTCATAACAGTCTGACCTCCTTCAATCTCCAAGTTTCGTTACTAATAAAGTCCCAAATGTTTATGTTTCTCTCAATTCCACAGTCACTGATAACTTCGTGTTATAACAGTCTGTACCCTGCTTTCACGAAGGTTGGGGTTAACGACATAAGACCGAAGCGTTACCGCTTTCCGAATGGTCTTCTACAAAACAAAGAATCTCTGCGCAGCAAGTTATAGCTGCCCAGGCTGCTGACTCCTAGCGCCACAGAGACTCGTGGTCAAACCAAGATGGAGCCGGTAGACGAAGATGCCAACTGCTCAACGTGTAAACTCCAAAGCGCTCCTTCAGCGTGAAAACTCACGAAGATATCAACAATACTCCAGTTGAGGGTGGTACTCCAAAAACACTTTCTCTTCACTATATCCTCAGGAAAATACTCCAACACTTGTCTTCACTATATCCACAGGAACAAACTCCAACACTTGAATGGAGATATATGTCCTCCCACCTGCTCGATCTCTCGGGGATTACACAAAGAATTCACCCACACCACTGGAGAGTCGCACAGATCAGAAAAGTCCCCAACAATTTAGGAGACACTCAAAGCACTGCAGAGAACACTCTCACTCTCTTCCACACAGAACCACTCTACACCTCTCCCGCCTTCGCCCCTCTCTGAGCGAGATTTTCTTCTCCCCTAACACTACTCAGTTGGTGACTGAAGTAACTGACCAGTACTCATCACACTTTCTCTGTACTCACCAATACTGGCAATAGTCAATACACAATGATGATAAGTTATATCATTTTAACACAATTCTTGTATATGGATAATCCATTCAGAAAGTAACTTACGAGCAAACAAACAAAAAATCCAAACTGCCACAGTCAACCAACAACAACCATCTGGGCTTCCATCAAAGCCTACGCCGATGGCGAATACATTGATGCACACCCCAATGATACCTGCACTCAAAAGTTGCGCACATACGCGTCCTTGACACAAACGCCATTACACGTGCAGCTCGTGAGAATCCGACTCTGGACACTTAGGTTAGGTATATAAACCAGGTGGGGGTAGACAGAACAAGGTTCCGACTGATGAAGGTAGCGAGGTCGACGAATGGCGAGACAGCAAGACAGACAGGGCAGAGTTATCTGTAGTGTACGGTTTCTTGAGCCAGGTAGCCGTCACGCCACCCGACATAATGGACAATAAAATGCTTGAAACAAGAAAGCACGTCATCGTGTCTTTTTTTACTTGGTGGTGCCGTGACGACTCATAACGGTACATTTTGGTGCTTTGACTTTTCCTGACGGTACACAAGCAAAACAACCCAACAATGAAATGGAACGGGTGAATGGATAGATAGAAAGTTGGACGGAGTAAAGAGAATATGCCACATACGATGGGGGGGGGGGGGAAGATGTTTTAAAAGTATATTTGGTTGTTTGGGTAGCCGCTACCCCTAGTTGGGGGGCCGATAGACCGACCACACCACCCCCCACAGCAAGGAAAGGGTTGCAGGAACAGATGGGAACATGGAGAAGCTGCAGGGAGGCGCAGAAAAGGGCAAGGATAGTCCCAAGATGGGTGGGGGGGACGGAGGGGAGAACGGGAGGGGGGGGTTGTACAGTGAATTTCAACCCTGGCTGGTTTTCGCTGTCATTAACTCGTCACGGTAGCTGTCTGTGTTTTCCTTCCCTTCTCGTGATCATCTGTCCTTTATCGTCACTTCCATCCTTCTTACGGACTTACTCTTCGTGATCATTCTCTTCGTGATCATTCTCTTCGTGATCATTCTCTTCGTGATCATTCTCTTCGTTGTCTTTCTCTTCGTTGTCTTTCTCGTGTTCGTGTTTGTTTTTTTTAAATAGTCTTCATCCTTAGGTACATTTATTTTGATCGTTCTCATCCCCATTTGCCTCATCGTCTTTATGTCGTTAGCTCTAAATAGTCCAATAGAAAACCGTCCAACATTTTTTAAGAGGACGAGTTATATTATAAGCGAAGAACTGAAACAATGGGAAAAACCAGGAGCAGAAACTACACGCCAGGGTCTGAAAGAGACAGA
>SMGT01003401.1:15880-28893 GCA_004794575.1 Lanistes nyassanus | reverse complement strand
AGGTCTTGTGAACGGGCCTACGTTAGTACAACAAGGTCTTGTGAATGGCCCTGCGTTAGTACAACAAGGTCTTGTGAATGGCCCTCCGTTAGTACAATAAGGTCCTGCATTATGACTGATATTTTCTAAGAGAACACATGGTGGGTCCAGGACAAAGCACGTCTGATGGTTCTGGGGTCCTTCGGCTTTTACTAACAATCTTTAGTCTACACTAACAATAAACGCTAACAATCTTTAGTCTACACTAACAATAAACGCTAACAATCTTTAGTCTACACTAACAATCTTTAGTCTACACTAACAATAAATGCTGACAATCTTTAGTCTTCACTAACAATAAACACTAACAATCTTTAGTCTACACTAACAATAAACTCTAACAATCTTTAGTCTACGCTAACAATCTTTAGTCGACACTAACAATCTTTAATCCA
Source organism: Lanistes nyassanus (assembly GCA_004794575.1). Taxonomy (NCBI): domain Eukaryota; kingdom Metazoa; phylum Mollusca; class Gastropoda; order Architaenioglossa; family Ampullariidae; genus Lanistes; species Lanistes nyassanus. The sequence continues at coordinate 28,459 of SMGT01003401.1, read as the reverse complement.
CACTAACAATCTTTAGTCTACACTAACAATAAATGCTAACAATCTTTAGTCTTCACTAACAATAAACACTAACAATCTCTAGTCTACACTATTAATCTTTAGTCTACACTAACAATAAACGCTAACAATCTTTAGTCTACACTAAAAATAAATGCTAACAATCTTTAGTCTACACTAACAATCTTTAGTCTACACTAACAATCTTTAGTCTACACTAACAATAAATGCTAACAATCTTTAGTCTACACTAACAATCTTTAGTCTACACTAACAATAAACGCTAACAATCTTATACTATACACCAAAACTTTCCTAGCCTACACTAGTGATCTTCCAGCATAAGCACTAAACGATCTTCCTACACTATAATACTATTTCAGAACACACTAACAATCTTTTGGGTACACGAAAATTCTTTCAGGTTACACTATGACAATCTTTCAGCCTACGCTAACGATCTTGCAGCCTAAGCTATAAAAATAGTCCAGAACACACTTACACTCTTCCAGGCTATACTCTAACAATCTTCCAGGCTATACTCTAACAATCTTCCAGAACACACTAACGATGTTTTGGCATACAATGATAATCTTTGAGTCTATACTCACAATCTTCCAGCCTACACTACAGCAATCTTTCAGAACACACTAATTATGGTATAACAATCTCCCAGCCTACATAGTCTTCCAGCGTCCACTAACGAAACGTGTCTCAGAGAACTCTGGGTCCACAAAGCGTTGACTTGTTGAGGAAGAGGAAGGCAGAAGAAAGGTTGGGTAAGATGCATGTGAGGGAGAGAGCAGAGGGTTTAAGGAGCTACAGACGGGAATGTGTAAAGTGACCCCCGAGGTCATAACGAAGTATTCGCTAAAAAATCGTCACAATTATCTGACATCATGTAACAAGCAACACAAAACAACAAAGTCGCTAACCACCAGCATTTGATCACACACAGCTCAGTACGTTTTATATTCTTCTGGGTAACCGACAAACCCGTAGAAAAGCATTCAATATTTTTTGTATTGACAACACATGCAGACCAATAGAAATCCATGTTTCTTAGACCAACAATCCAGATCTCACGACTGTGGTACAATGAGACATGTCTGCAGCAGCCCTGTATCACAGACGCAGTAGTCGGGTTAATGTAAACTGTAAACACCAAGTCCGGGGGTGGGGGGGGGGGGCTTGTCACCGCCTCGCTGGTCTTCTGAGTGGCTGACGGATGTCTGCGCACGCTAGAGTGGTTTAGGGCGGAGTAGACAGGACTGGCTGACAGGAGAGAAGACGTGAACTGGTCTGTGGGGCGGCGCGACGGCCACAAGATCTGATCTGATGCCGGCCGTATCCTCGGCTGAGTTTACAGGATAAGGTTAGCAGCGACCTGCCCAAGGTTAAGCAGTGATTTAAAAAAATGTTAAACCGAAAGGTCTTCGCTGGTAAAGGATGTCACTGGTATTTTACAATACAGGAATCATTTCTCTATAGAGTTCCGTCCCTTGGACCAGAAATGAGTCGACTTTTATAGAGTTCTTTGCTCTTGTGCACGCTACCTTGTTAGTTCAGAAGAAGACATCAGGAAAATTCCGCGCAATTGCTTATCAGAGTTTCCTTAGGATTACAACTATTTCTTTGTGTGCTTGTTGATGCCTTTCATCCTGGATAAGCTCCTGGCATTTATGAATAATTATTTCCACAAGGTGTTATGAATTACAAGTGCTGTAATAGGCGAGTGTTTGGTGTCAATGGAACTTTTTGAAGACTGCGTTTAAATTCACTTTGGCTGCGTAATTCAAGACAGTCTTCCACACAGCGTCAGCAACAGACGGATTTCAGGTAGGAAAAGCCTTTTTTCATTAAAATTTATCGTTCCAACAACTTTCGAATTATATTTCTATCTTTAATAGTTTTCTTTATACAATTTTGCGAAAATCTGTAAAAATCGCCCCAAACGCTGCGATTTCAGCGACGTCTGTAGGACGTCCGGTCAAGATGGAGTTAAAGCGAGGTAGGCAAGACCTCAAATCGTGAAGCAGCCCCATAGAAGTCGAGGAGCAGCAGGTGTGGTCCGTTTCGACAAGCGCAAACTCCGCGCTTGAGGCTGAGACAGTTCACAGAGTGACGTTACTTCGGAGGTTGAGGCTGAGACAGTTCACAGGGTGACGTTACTTCGGAGGTTGAGGCTGAGACAGTTCACAGGGTGACGTTACTTCGGAGGTTGAGGCAGAGCTCAGCAAAGCCAAGTGGATGTCATCAGGGAATGTCACTTGTCGGTCCAGCAGAGCTCCGACATATGCCAACTGCAGAAAACGAAAACATTCATTAAGTCGAAAACAATATGCTTAAAATAATAATTATAGTTAATATTTAGGTCAATAATAAATCTAAATTGTGTAGATCTGTTGTAAAACATACATGTACGCAGAATTTTTTAATGCTTCAGATGTCTTCTAATGTTTCTAGAATATAGAAGATGTAGCTCAGTAAATAGAAAATTTAAACCCAGAAAGACTAGGAAAATCAGACGTGGGCTGGTTTTTGTTGCTTCGTCCAGTCGCTAGCTGGGTGCTTGGCTTCAGTCCCACCCAGTCACGTTATACTGACACCGGGCCAACTGGTGGTGGTGCTGGTTATTTAGAGGGACAGTGCTTCCACCTCGCGGTGATTTCACACTATGGGGGATGGGGTCCTATTACTAAGATATGCGTTGAAAGAACCACCAGACTGATGACTGCAGTAAGATGGTCCGTGCGGACAGGCAGTTTAATGTGCGGGGAAATGGCCGAATGGAGTTTGCACAATGTTTAACTCCAGGAATTAATCTTTGCCACACCAGGATTCGAACCAGCAACCTTCCATCTGCTCTACCAACTGAGCTAACCAGGCCCCCTAACCGGGCCAACCACTGGTTTTTTTAGTACCAGGCGTCTGGCAGGGCAGCTACTAGATTGTCAGTTTTTAAGTCTTGGGTATGACTCTGCCCGAAAGCGAACCACCTACTTCCTGCCTCGATCACAGAGGTGATCGTAGATGTGGAGACAACCTCAGGGTGTCTACAGTGCTGGGAGTTCTTCGCGAGCTGCCACGTTTTGAGTCGTTAGGACCGTTACAATCCTTGAGACCCAGCGCCATTCGCATAGAGTTACTGTCAACTCCGATGTCAGCAACGGTCCAGGTCCGGCTTGCATCATGGCTCGTAGCTGCTCTTCTGATCATAAGACCAGTCTTAAGGCCCGTTCACCCTGTGTATTTTACGGTCACCTTAACGTGTGAACAGGAGATAAGAATGGTCATGAAAGCCAACCCTAGGGCCGAGTGAGGCGGACACACAATCGCGGAGTGGGGCACACTCGCGAACATAGTAAAGATAAGAATATAGAAAGAAAATAAGAATATCAGAAAAGTATCATAGTACTAAACATCCACTAAAAACCTACAGATAAGTAGCAAACACATAGCAGAACGGGCCGTCAGGGACTGGGAAACAAGACGTGGTCTTTCACATGTAACACACTAGCACATACAAAACGTGGTCTTTCATATGTAACACAGTAGCACATACAAGACGTGGTCTTTCATATGTAACACAGTAGCACACTGTGCAGATAAAGTAGCTATGCAATAGTTGGGTGTAAATGTGTAATCGACATGCTGATTTTGACAGCTATAGTTGTTATTATATATGTACGGTCGACCTATCGATTCTGACAAGTGCAACTGTACATTTGACACACCCATTCTTTCAGTTTAAGATGACAATCGGCGCACACCAGTGGGACAGCCTGCCAGACGCAGGTGTGCCATGAAGCAGATATGTACGGAAAAACATGCGAAGCAGCTTCTGTGAAAGCGGACACTGGTGTTTCATATGTCTATAACATATCTTAAAGGACTTTCTCAAGTTGTGCAGTTTACATAAACCGCGTTAAGAGACTTCCTCAACTTGTGGAATTTACATAAACCGCGTTAAGAGACTTCCTCGCCTTGTGGAATTTACATAACCCGGGTTAAGAGACTTCCTCACCTTGTGCTAACCTTGTGCTAACCTTGTGCTATCTTCTCAAAAGAAAGCGGGGATGCCTTCTGTCGTCAGGAAACTCGCTCTGCCAGTTTCGCGCCGCTTGCTGCTCGGCGTTTGCCAGAGGTTGCTGCTGTGGAGACAGACGTTGGTGATTTGTTGGGGCTTGCCGTTGTTGCCGAGACAAGCTGGTGTGCAAGAAATCAGCCAGCACATTGAAGGCAGACCGCTTTGTGGTGATGTGTCGGTACTGACAGCGCGGACCCGTGTAGCCCACAGGACATATACAGCGACAGGGGGAAAAGATGTCTTGTCCGTACCTCTCCACTCCGCCATTAGCACAGCGGAACGTGTAGCGACACACAGCGTACGCCTGCGTCCCTGGCGTCCACAGCAGTGCCACCACCAACGTCACAACGGCTGCCTGGGTCAGGCTGGAAGCTGTCATCTGGGGTCTGCAGTACGGCCTCAGGGGCCAAAGTGCGCACACCATGCGTGAGTTCATGTTTAGTCTGGTCATGCCAAATCTGTCACAAGTCACAAACAGCTCCTAAACTCGGAATATCAAGTCTGTGCAGAGTGGTCTGGCGTTGCTTAAGAACGCTGGGAGAGGCAGCGCAACAGTTTTGGACAAAAGCATGCACTCACTCTCATGGCATGTTGACCATTCTGAAATTCTGTTCTGCGGGTTTTTTTGGGGGATGATTGTTATCGCGCTATCTGAAAATCACGTCGGTTTCGACACTTGATCAAGTGACAAAGAGGAAACTGAGAACCCCGGGTCTTGACCGTGCAAAGTCTTTGACATGTGAATATTGGTGGCAACAAGTGCTGGTTCTCCATGCCTCTTTGTGACTTAAATACCCGAGCAGACAGGGGACCGGGCACAGCCTCCTACGCTCATTCACTTTCAGATTCCTCCCCCGCCACACCTCCTCTTCCCTATCTTTGGGCCTGGCCGTGGTGCCGCGTTGGAACCAATCCCTCAGATTCCCCAGACAGGCAGTGGATAGTATATGTGGCCACCCCGACATTCGGCAGCCAGCTAGTGTCCCCGCCCACCTAGCGGCACGTGGCAGCGCGCCACCGAGAAAATCACGCCTCTTGCATGACGATAGCGTTCGATTTAGCTCTGTGGTCACTGGAGGGACTGGTTTCCGGGCGCAGGGCGGCAGTTGGGCTCACAGTCCGACAGCGCGTCAGGCGCGCGGCTAAAGCGTGGAGATTGAGCGGTGGACAAGGATAGCGCTGATTGGCCAGACTGTGGTGTGGTCTTTTCCTCCTTCATAAACTGTCAAACAGTGGGTGATCCTCGCACAAAATCTCAAGGACAATTTTTTTGGTTTGTTAGTTCACTCATTCCCCCCATTCCCTATCGTAACCACACACGCATCTATCATCACTCCCGGAAAGCCTATGCACATCCCCTACTCCCCCTCCTCGGGCAGATGTAGCGGCTGGGCGGACGGCATGACGTCATAACGCACCCGACCATAATATTACGGAGGTATAAATGGCAGGTGCCATCTTGAAGTGACTCAGCCGACTAAAATTAATACCAAGCGAACAAACTGGGTACAATATGCTCAAATTGAACTAAATAACGTATGGCTAAATGAAGATAACATAGACATTAAAACAGAGAAGCTGACAGACCACAATTTCAGCCATAAAATCAACAACAGCAGGCGAAAACAATAAAAAATAAAACTTGCAGGCCAGGTCTGGTGGACCAAAGAATGTGAAACAGCAATCAGAAACATAAAACGAAAACTAAAAATATGGAAAAAACATAAAAACGTTGACAATAGGCTAGAGTATGTCAGAGTTAAGGCAGTAGCAAAAGCGACAATACTAAAAGCAAAAAGAGAAGAATGGCATAAATTCACGGAGTTGCTAAATCTTAGTGCAAACCTAAGTGACAGCTGGAAAAAATTAAAAGAACCAAGGCCCAAGGACTTCCATGCCTACCCTGATCAAAACTAATCAAAAATATGAAACTAACCTAGAAAAAGCAAACCTATTGGTAGAAACATTTCAGGAAGCCAGCTCAAACGCAAACTTAGACCCCGACTTCAAAATGCATAAAGAAATAACATAAAGAAATTTTATGCCTCCATCTTACAAAGAAGACCCCTGCAAACTAGCTACTGAAATCTCTATGCACGAACTCGAAAGAGCATTAAAGTCCAAAAAGCAAAGTTCAGGCCCTGACATGATTACATACGAAATGCCCCAAAAAACCCATCCCAGCACAAAACACCTAATGTTAAAGCTACTTAGCGAAATACTCGATAAAGGAACCCCAAATCAGTGGAAAGTAGCCACAGTGGTCCCCATCCCTAAACCAGGAAAAATAAAAACAGCTCCTTCTAGCTACAGACACATAGCACTTACATCACAGCTTGGAAAAGTGCCAGAAACAACAGTCAAAACCAGACTAAACTATTTCTGAAAATCAATAAAATCCTGCCCTCAGAGCAAAGTGGAGTTAGGAAGAAGCGCAGACTATGGACCACATCACGGCCTTACAACAAGAGATAATAAACTGTAGGACAGAAAAGAGAGTGAACCTAAGCGGAGTGTTCTTGGACATCGAAAAGGCATACGACATGCTCTGGCATGATGGTCTGATCCAAAAACTATACCAAATAGGCACCCCTACTAAAGTAGTCCAGCTCAGAAAATGATTCATGTCAGGTAAAAAAAATAAAAGAGTAGAGGATATAACTTCTAAAGAGGTTCACTTAGACAATGGAGTACCCCAAGGAAATGTTTTAAGCCCTTTACTCTTTAACATTATAACTGCAGAACTCCCTAAATGTGTCAAGTATGTTAAAATAAAACAGTTCGCTGATGACTGTCACATGTCACTCCTAGGGTATCACCTGTCACTCTTAGTTTAGCCTGCTAGCTCCTCCCCTTCTCTTCACACTTAGGTAGGTGAGTGATACGCCATTGGTCATGGCAGCTGCCCTGCTCCACCTAGTCTGACCAGAACCGGTTTACTCGAGGGTAACGACTGCTGCTTAAGGAGACAAAAAACGCGATTAGGGGGAATACACACAGAGAGGACAGGACGTGGAGAGCGAGTTAATGTAGGAAGACCAAGAGAAGCGGGTAGACCCATGGACCCTCACCTATCTCCCCTCCCCTTCAGTGCAAAATCACCGCGAGGTGGAAGCACTTTCCCCTCCAAAACAACAACGACGACGATGACGACGACGAAGTGAATCAGCATTTCACTAGACGCTGATTTGAAATGACTGAATAGCATCACTATATACATCATCGCGTTTCATTTACTCAGGTTTGAAATTACGCCACACTGTCACTTTTCACTAAACTTGTCTTCAAAGGATTGAGTACTACAGCTGACACTGTCACAGGGGGATTTATGTTTGAAATTACATGGAAAATATTTATAAGTAACTCTACCGGGATCAAAGACAAAATTTTGTTTATCGATACCAATAAGTGAATAAAATAAAAGTGCGTTCATTATTTTGCAAAAAACTGAGTAGTTAATTACTCACCGGGTCAAACTGGAAAAACCCAAGAGACATCGTTACGTCAGGATTGTGTATTAGCAGAGGTCACTCAGTACAGTCAGTACAGACCCCAAAAGGAATGACGCAGGGTTGCGCTGTGGTGTTGGAGAATGTGCACTTAGGCTGATGGTGTTACAGTTTACATTCCCTTTCTGCAGACCCGAAAAAAATCCGCACTAAAATGGGTTAAATTTGTGCAAAGGTCCCGAGCAGCCTTGGATTTGGAGCAGCTTTCGATCGCTAATAATTCCACGATTCGTTCTGCATCTCAGCCCAGACTGCCATCTGCAGTCCAGGGAATATTACTCCCCACAACACATGGTGCTTATTTTACCATAGAAACCATTTCAGAAACATATTTACACATATACAACCAAGCTCACATCACAACAAAACCATTTATTGTTTTTGTAATGTTGTTTATTGTCACTAAGCAGTCATTGAGAACATAGAAATAGCAAGCTTTTAGAGTAATGTCTGAAACAAGTCTACCTTTGTTATTGTCTGTTTGAGAATTTGTAATATATAATATAGACGGACGGACGGATAGATGGTGCATTGTATAAGCGTATACAGGCGTAACTACTACATATAAAACGGGTTTGTGAAGTAAATTACTAGGTACAGAGTTGGTATGTGAAGTATATTACTACATAAAGATGGCATGTGAAGTAAGTTACTACGTCTGGAGTATGGCTTCTGGAGTGAATTATTACTTAAAGAGATTGCTTGTGAAATGAATTATTACGTCTACAGATGGCTTGTGAAGTACATTATTAGGTTCAGAGTTGGTCTGTGAAGTACATTACTACGTTAAGATGGCATGTGAAGTAAGTTACTACGTTTAGAGATTGATTGTGAAGTAAGTAACTATTTAAAGAGATTGTGAAGTAAATAACTATTTAACGAGATTGATTGTGAAGTAAATTACTACGTTACTACCTGAAGAGATGGCTTACATAATGAATCTTTGGGAAGTTGATCGTCAGAGAAAATTACTGTCAGCTAAGAAAAATACCATCTTTCCCGTACACCTTTGAGTTAAATATAAGTGTCTATCAGTTTTGTATGAACAATACCCATCTACACGAAAGCTGCAATGATAGTATCGGGGAGCGACTATAAATAGAGATGGTGCTACAAAAGCACGCATAGTGTGATGCCAGCAGTGCAGTCAGGTGTAGCCAATTCCGCAAAGCTGTGCTCCCTTCAGACTCAATAAACGTCGTTGCGAGACGCGTATCGAAATGGGAACGTTTAGGGTCAGTTTTTATCAAACTCCTTGACCGACATCCTACCAGCATTCGCCACGTGAAGCACTGATACTCATACAGAAATGCTTTGTGACAGTCTTCATTAATCTCTTCCTTCCAAGGAGCGCCATATTTACCTGCTGCCTATAAAAAGAAAACATTACACCATCTCTTCACACCCATCATCATGCCGTTTTCTTGTAAAACCAACCTCTGCAGGCGGCGCGCTCGCGAGTTGTGTGCGCCTGCATGAGCCTGGACCTGAGCACGCACTCAGAACAGTTTCTGGAACGTTCTTAGGGTCAAGGCTTTTGTCTGTTTATTTGCGTGTGAAACCCCCAGCATTATCATATCTACTGGGAATTGTTCTGGAAGGGCAATTAAAGACAGCAATACGGGACAAAAGCTTCTGACCATATCTGCGAGATTTGCCCGTTGTTTTGGTAGTGTTGGCTGGAGGTTTGTGATAGTTACCCAATATTTTGGTACAGGTGACTAACGTTGCTGTCGGACAAGGCTGGCGGCTTGTAATAGTTACTCCATGTTTTGGTACAGTTGGCTAACCCTGTCGGACAAGGTTGGCAGTTTGAGATAATTACCCCATGTATTGGTACAGTTAGCTAACCCTGTCGGACAAGGTTGGCAGTTTGGGATATTTACCCCATGTTTTGGTACGAGCGACTGATGTTTCTGTCGGATAAGGGTTGTGGTTTGGGATAGTTACCCTATGTATTGGTACAGCTGGCTAACCCTGTCGAACAAGGCTGGGAGTTCGCGATTGTTACCCCATGTTTTGTTACCGTTGGCTAACCCCGTCAGACAAGGCTGGCAGTTTCCGATAGTTACCTCATGTTTTGGTACAAGCGACTGATGTTTCTGTCGGATAAGGCTGGCGGTATGCGTTTTTACCTTTTTACGGCTTTACGGCGTAAGTGGTTGGACAGTTTCTTTTGGGCCAGTTCTACCGGGGTTTTGCTATTACCAATCAGTGAAGTATATCGCATTTTCAGCTAAAAGAGTATTATTCGGGGCTGTGCTATGACACAATGTTGGCTAGGAAACTTGGAACAGCACAGTACTGACTGACAGCAGCCGAGTGACATGAGGCAAAGATAAAGACTGCGCCACTTTGGGGTCCTGCATCATAACTTGTTCTACTATAAAATTGGACTGTATCCGAACCTTTGGGCCCATGCCTTGTAAAGCACGAAGAGTCGGTTTTATCTTTTACTTGTCATTTAAGAGAGACAGGAATTCCTAAGTAATTACCTTTTATTACTGTCAAAGGTGTACCCAGAGGTGTCTTAAATTTTTATTTGTACGTAAAAATAATACTAAACTACCCTTTCATCAGGACGACACAAAAACGACGAAAAAACGAAAAAAAAGACTGTCCCTTGGTCATTCTCCTGCTGTGCAGCCCACGCGCCACATCTACTGCAGATAAGTCTTTTTATTTTTCGTTTTTTCGTCATTTTTGTGTCGTCCTGATGAAGGGGTAGTGCCCTGAAACATGTAGATTGTCTTCGTCTTTGTCCTTTTCTAGCTTGGTACAGTTCCCTTATTTTACATATGATTTGGGCTTATCATCCCAGCGGCAGTCACTTGTTTTTCTTTTATAAAATAGGCTGTATTTGTGCATCAAATAACTGAAAAATACCAATAATGGGTTTCGGTCTGATAAGTACCTCAGTTTTTTTCAAGATACAAATTACACCTGTACGTGCTGTCTGCCAGGTCTTGCACAGCACAAGTAAATACACAATCCCCCATTTCTAAAAACAACATTTGACTTTTCTAAGTTTACCTTCAGTTACCCTGCTTTAACCCACGAGGGGAGTCCAACAGATTAATGAGTGTGACAATCTAGTTCGCGGTTCTTATCATCTGTCCATCCATTGTCGACGCGAAGTTTCACGCGATTGGATTCTTCGTGTGACGACAAAGTTGTGGCGTCACGATCTGTTTCGATCACGAAATCCCCACATGACAGCAAAGACCGCGTTGCCATGGCGTGTGAGACATCAGTTCCAACTATTTCCGTGGGGTTGCTGGTTAGTAAACCCTGGGATTAATTACACCTCGTGCCTGGATGCACTTACCCATGCACTTACCGTGTCTCTTCTGGGTGAATAAATATGCCGTTTCTAGGTACGAGTGTTTAGTTACTAAGCAGTAACCAATCTCACACCATGGCAACTCGCGTCTGATCGCAAGTCAGCGTAAAGGACTGAGATCAAACTATCGCAGGTTTCCGGCTGGACAGGTCGCACATCAGGACGCTGCCTGAGTTAAGTGTCATAACCGTCTTCCATCCGGAGCAGACCGCAATCTGGGAAGCTGCGTTGGCAACAAGTTTATTACACCGTGCAGCGAAACTAGTCGTCTGGTAATTTAGTTACGACCACTGTAGTTGCAGCAGGTGTGAATGGAATTATGTCTAAAAATTTCCTCTCCTATCGAGTGAATGCACGTCAGTTGGTTGCGCAACAGCCCGTCTCATAACACTTAGTGATTCTTACAATTGTGAAAGGTTCGTGTTTCTAAATATGTTAGCAAAGAAATTCAGCCGTTTTTTAGTTGTGGAAATGTTGCGTGGTCCACTTTTGTCCGGGTCGCAGCGTTAACCGTCGCACGACCCGACAATAGTTTCCGCGCTGATGTGCACAGTTCTGCTGTGTTACAAGAGGACTGCTTTGCAGATTCTTCTTTTCGCCAATCCGCCTTCCGCCAGTTCATCTTTTTGCCAGTTCATCTTTACGCAAGTCTCTTCGCTGTTTCCACTTCTTCGATGTCACTTTGTTTCGTCGTTGCGCCGTCTTCCGCCTAGTTCAAGTTCAGCACGTTACCATCTCGTTCTACATTCGCCGTCGTCTTCGCTTCATCGCCCGCCACGTCAGCATCCCCATCGCCGCACCATTCGCAATGCCACTGCATCACCACTCAACTGTCATCACTTCACATCCGATCATCGATCACAGCGTCATCAGTTCGAGGACACGCGGACTGTGCCTTCCGGCGCGAGAGCTAAGTCACGTGTACTGTGCTGGCGCGGGCGTTGTGACTCTGGCATTGGTGATCATGTAGACATTTTCATAACATTCCATTGATTGAGCACATTCACGTCAACATCATCGTCGTTATTTTCATTAGTTACTTGTTATCTTTTGTGAGTTAATTAAATGTGAGTATTTTTTTCACACGGTCGGCTTTTTGTTGAAAAAGCATGTACATCGGGTGCGTGTGAGTCACGTTTGTAGGCTTGTACCCGTCGCACTCTACTTCGCTGTAAGTGCGCAGGCGCACATCCAGGTGTAGAACACGATTAAAACGTTACAATGAGGTCACCTCCGACTCTCACACAATCTTTGGATATCTTACCCCTTAAAAAGCAGCTATAATGTGACTATTATTAAATGATAAATCAAGTTATAAACGGCAAAAAGCAGTAAATACTAGAAATTTTAAAAATTCTCAGTGCACTGGTTTGAATCTGCATGGAGACGAAAGAAAATTAGAAAAGATGAAAATCATTAAAATGGTACGATTTCATATCCCTGTCCGCAACATCGTACCTCAGGTATTTGAATATCGTATCAGCTGTTTTACTTTTTGCATCGTACCTCAGGTATTTGAATATCGTACCTCAGGTATTTGAATATCGTACCTCGGTATTTGAATATCGTACCTCGGTATTTGAATATCGTACCTCAGGTATTTGAATATCGTACCTCAGGTATTTGAATATCGTACCTCA
>SMGT01003399.1:11071-26262 GCA_004794575.1 Lanistes nyassanus | reverse complement strand
GGGGGGGGGGGGGGGGGGGGGGGGGGGGGGGGGGGGTTGGGTGAGAGGAGGGCAGGTGATGTGTGGATTTGGGCAAGTAGATTTTGTAATCACTTGCCCAGCAAGGCTGTAGTTATAGTTATGATTCTAACTCCTAGTCCTAAGATTTCTAAATCCTAAGCAGTTTGTGTTCAACCAGAATCACAAACTGTACTTTAAATAAAAATGGAACTAGTACACAGCTTATTTTATGTTCCTTGAGTTCTGTGCCATGTGTCCTGACCTTTGAATCTTTGCATGTACACAAGTTCATAGTTCAGGAAGTACTGACGGTAACCAACTATAATTGTAAACTGAAAGCAGCAATCAACTAATTAATTTCAATAAAGATAAATTTTAGAGATTTGAAAATATTGCCACAGAGTAGTGAACTAAAGCTAAAAGGAAGCCATGGCTATGTCAGGATTTCTGATTTGTAAGGATTGCAGAAGCAAAAATCAGAAGTTGGTGTCATCAAAAGTTAATGACAGAAGACAACAAAGACATGAAGAGAGAACATGTAGTGTACAGAACATGTGAGGTGTACACCTGCTCAGCTGGGTTGCACAAGGTACCAATTTGCCAGGATCCAGTTTCGATGTTTTGACTTCTGCCTGGCAGTACCTTAGTCTCTTTGTGCCTCACTTACCATAGGTCCTTTGTTCTCAAAGGTCAGAGGAAACAGGTTGGGCCTCTGGAAGCCTTGAACCCTCCCTCCTGCAGCCCCTTGTTCATCTAATAGAGAGCCTTCAGGGTTTATACACAGTTTCCTGAAGGAAGGGCAAATATGCAGCCCACATTGCTAGAGTAAAAGGAGGTGTGTGAAGCATGGGGCTGTGAGTGTGACCAGAGCATGCAGTGTACTGCTGTTTTGACCAGTGCCTGATATGCCAAAGTTATTGTAAGCAAATGAGGTTATAAATTGTCAGTTTCGTTTACTGAAATGCTCAATATTTTAAAAATACGAGTTTTTTTTTCTTGCCGTCCACAAACCAAGGTAACAAATATTTAAGGTGGGTGGGTACAGATTGTGTGTGTGTGTGCATGTGCACAAGCATCTTTAGTGGTATCATGAATAAGCAGTAGAAACTTACTGTCTTTCTTGTTAGGTTGGGTTTTAGGGGTTTTTTTGTTGGGTGGGGGAGGCGGGGGATGGCAAGGGAGGGAGGCAGATACATGTGATTTCAGTCAAACTACCTTGAAAACGTTTGCAACATCTCAGATGCCAGTATCGTTCTGAAAAGAGCTGGCATTTATGTGCATGAGAGGAGTGAGGGTGAAGGGGGACACCAGTTGTTAGGTAGAGCGAAGAGAAATAGTTACTGCACATTGCTTCTGGAATTTTTTTTAAACCAAGAGTCAAAATGACCTAGCTGGAAATCTGAGGGTCATTTTGTAAAAAGCAGGGATGAACCTGTCATTCTTGAAGTTTTTTGCATAAATTTCTCCAGATTATGTGGTATCAGGAGCTCTACTGAGGTAGGAAAGGAATGGAGAGACCAGGTTCGAGGCAGAGCAAAAAGAAATAGTTACTGGGGTAGGACTAGGAGAGGAAGGGAAAGACCACATGCTAGGTAGAGGAAAGAGAAATAGTTACTGAGGTAGGAGAGGAATGGAGAGAGATGCTAGGTAGAGGAAAGAGAAATAGTTACTGAGGTAGGAGAGGAAGGGAAAGACCACATGCTAGGTAGAGCAAAGGGAAATAGTTACTGAGGTAGGAGAGGAATGGAGAGAGATGCTAGGTAGAGCAAAGGGAAATAGTTACTGAGGTAGAAAAGGAGGGGAGACACCAGCTACTGGGTAGAACACAGAAATATAAATGTTAAGGTGGGAAAGAAAGCGAAAAACAGAGCTTGCAGGCAGACTGCAGTAAAGGCTTTTACCACATGCTAGCACTAGCAGAAGGTTGTGGTACTTAGCTGAAATCAAGGAAGGATGAAGAAAGTTATGGTTTGGCTTATGTTGTGCACAATAAATAAATTGATAAAAGTTTAATTGCACCTTATCTGCATTCTTCTGTTATTCTTTTCCCCCTTCTTCCCTGCCCCTGACCTGTTTTGACCACCCAGACCAACTACAAGCATTTTATCTGGATGGGCTATGCACACTGAGTTTTCTGTCCAGTTAGATGGTACATCGTGTGTTTTGTCCACCATGTAGCTTCTCTGGAAAAGGTGGTAATACTAGTGATAGTATAGTGTATTAGTAGAAACCCTTCCAGTGCTGCTGATGTATGTTTAATAAAATTTATTAGTAATAGTAATCATTGCAATAATCAATGGTGGTCTGGAATCCATTTTGTTGGAATTTATGTGAAGCGTTATCTGACCTTTGTGTGTGTGTGTGTGTGTGTGATGTATTGGTACTTTTGGACTGTTATCTTAATACTTATGATATGCTGTAGTTTTATGTGCACACACATGCATGCTGTTTTGTATCCTTGGGTTGGAAATGACACTGATAAGGTTAATAACACTATAGTATAAATACCAATGATTGTTCATTGTTGCTGGGTAGTGCCACTGAAACATAATTTTGTGCCCTTATTGCAGTGTCAACAGTTGTCTCAGCTGACTTGGAAAAAAGAAACATTTTTATTTATATGCTCTCGCTGTCAGTACGCCACATGTCACATGCACATTCGTTCTTACATTTGTGAAATTTTATTAATATTGTGCGTCTTCTGTATTTTGTGTTCACTTTTACATGTGTAAAGGACTTGTTAAGGAGTGGCTATGCAAATCAGCCCAGGTCAAAGTGACTAATGATGAACCCAGAAAAGGATGTTGGTGGTGGCGGGGCAGGTGGTGTTAATTACATATCTAAGCATACACATGCTTACTGAAGCTACATAAAGTCATGCTTACAAAAATTGTACTTTCCATAAGCAGCAAAGGAGTCCTGAACCAGTGCATGTACACCACAGGCATCAGGGAATGTTTACCAAAGCTGCAAATGCACTTGCGTGGAGCAGAGAGCATCTCTTCCCTGTTACACTATACACATTACAGTAAGCAGGCATAATGCACTATATACAGGCATTAGGTTTTAAGGAAAAGGATTGTTATCATTGGTCTGCAGAAGCTAGGTAATCGCAGGTGCCGTTTTGCGGCTGCAGATATGATCTGACAAAGAGAGTTGTTCAAACTGAATTTTGTTAATGATCAAGTAAGGTATCACTATGGATTTGGGTCCCATTTGTAAAACTGCTTATAAATTTCACAGGTTGAATAGCATATAGATATATTCAAGCATGAAAAGCAGAGCTGTGTTTATGAAATCAACCCCAGGACCGACAGGTGGTGTCATACACAAGCAAGTACAGTAAAACCTCCCTATTAAGACTTGAAAATGCACCATAATCAGGTTTTAACTAAGAGCGGTCTTTATAGAGAGCACACAGTGTTGCCCAGCTGAGGCTGGTGACCAATGTTCAGTCTTATCTGGGGGTTGTCATAGGGAAGGTCGTAATAGGGGAGGTTCTACTGTACTGGCATACTTATAGTTATATACTTGCACATTTGCTCATGTTTTGACCCCCAGACACATTTTGTTGCAAGATGTCAAAATTCCTGATGATACTGATGCAGTTAGGTAGAGTTTGTAACCAACAGAGATGAATTGAAATTGATCAACTAATGTAAAATGTTAATGTACATGTATCCGCAATGCAAACTGATTTAGTTATACTGATAGTGGTATGATTAAGAGTGGTAGTACTGTTGCAGTTCATTTTGATGTGACCAGTGTATTACATATACCACTCCCTTGTAGTTTTCTTTTGTCAAAACAAATAACTGCGAAGTGCAAAATGGTGTCATATCCAGGAAGTCAGTTTATTTTTTAATATAGAAAACATACAGTAATACATTACACATCTCCTTCACTCGTCACAAACCCCTCAGTTCCCGATCCAGTGAAACACAATCCCTGACTGCAATGCCACAGATTTTTAAGAGGTCCTGCCACTCCAGTTCAGTGTTGTGAATGGCAGCCCTAGAGGAGGTACTAGGTTTCAAGTGGTGTTCCTGATTACCAGAACTCCAGTCTCTGTGTGCCCACAGTGCAGTCACAATATGGCCCTGACCTTGCCCACGCTGCAGTCAATGTGAGAGGAGCAAGCCTTGTTAAGTGAACTTGTTCGCTTGTGCATACCACATGGCTGCATGATCTGGGCTTCCTGCTTCATGTTGATGCCAGAACTATTGGTGTTGTCTTTGCAAGATTGTGTGGAATAGTCTGTTTTTTTTATTATTACTGTTAATATTAAAACCAAACAAACTTAACCC
Organism: Lanistes nyassanus; assembly: GCA_004794575.1. Classification (NCBI taxonomy): domain Eukaryota; kingdom Metazoa; phylum Mollusca; class Gastropoda; order Architaenioglossa; family Ampullariidae; genus Lanistes; species Lanistes nyassanus. The sequence continues at coordinate 21,955 of SMGT01003399.1, read as the reverse complement.
TCACAACAGATAAAGTACACATAGAATGCATTTATGTATTCAACTGCACAAATGTGTCCATACAAAGATAAGTGTATTGAAATATACCAACACATAGGCATCAAAGTGAAAGCACACTGCAATTCTTCTAAAACACTAAATACACAAATTTATGACTGCTAAGATGAAACTTGTCAACATTTAATAGCTTTTGATGAATAACTGATCATATGGTTGTTAGTATAACTTGAAAAATGTGCTGCATTTTTAGAGCATGCTTTCTTGGTAATATGAGGAGGTTGTGCATAAAATTAATTCCAAAAACAAAGCATACTTTACAAGACATAACAAGCTCTTCCTCTTCTACATTTTATGATTAAAACAAAAGTATGAAATTTTTTCCTAAAAATCACAACTGTTTTAATATGGTCATAAAAATAATGCAGACTAAATTGGCAGCTGGATTCGAAGTGATTGGGCAGAGGTGCAAATGGAGCATAATTAAATCATGTAAATGCTTTCCGGATCAAGAAACAAGGATTTAACTGCCACATGTTTGTTAGAAGGTACATGTAGATGTAATTGAACCTGAGATGTTTATCCAAACACCCACACCAGAGTGATTGAGCATTTTCCTGCCGTTCAGAAAGATTTGTGCAGATATAAACAAAGGCTGAGTAATGTTTATAAATACTTTTGTTTTTTTACTTAATGTGATGAAGCTTTAATTTTTGACAGCTGTTTTTCAATCCTCCTTAAGATGCCTTCTTTGCCCATGCTTTGGTTGCCAGTTCCACAGGACATTGGGGGGAGGGGGGGCCTTGCCCAGAAACTGGCTTGGGAGCAGATTGGATAAAGTAGCAATTTTTGTAGCAATGCTGATATTTCTGTCAGGGCAGTGCCCAAACAAAATGTTTGAAATGACATGGGTGGCTATGTGACTCTAACCCACTGCCTTGAGTTGGCTGCAAAAGAATTCTGTAGTTACCAGACATTGAGTAATCAGCTCAGTGCTTAAAATGTAATCGGTTTTGAGGAAGTGCAGGGTTATGGAGAGGGTTAGTAGGGAGTATTCAGAAGGGAAATACACCATAGCTTCTGCATTTGCATTTGTACCTGTAGAGAAGAGCAGAAAGCTGGCAGGGAGGGGGGGAGGCTATATTTAGACTGAACTGGCATTCAGGCTGGTCCATGTATAGTAACCCTCATGGGGAACCAGAGAGCCAAAATAGTTTGTAAGTCTGCAAGAAGAGTGGTACAGGAGAAAAGGATGCTGGGTGGAATCGGTGATGCTTGCAGTGGAGTTAAGTCTCATAGATGGTAGTATAGATACTTTTCAGGGGGAAAAATGAGTGTTTACCAGCAAAGCATAATTACCTTTCAAGTCATCTAGTGAGCATGATCAACCATAATGGATATGGGTTTTTTTTTACAGAATAGTTATGCATCAAAGGTTAATACCATGTTGCCCAGGGCAAGGAATGGGGGTTCAGTACAGCAAAGTGTCTGTGTATGGCAGGGGGGTTAGTACATAGGGATTAGTATTTTGTAAAAAATCCCTTTATCTTTAGCTGGTATTTCCATCCTGTATGCCAAGGGAATATTAATAAGAACAGAAGTCTCTATACAAAATTGTCATAAGTAATTGTATTTATGAATAATTATCCCCATGACCATCACTGCTAGTGTTGGAGGCTTCTAGTTTCCATCCTTTTCCGTTTTAGCTAATGTGTAGTAAGCTGTGGTGTGCTTTCTGTAGGACTCTGTCACCAGGCATCATCAAAAGGTGCGTGGAGGCTAGATGGCTGCCAGGTCAGTAGGTACACACTGCAAGTTGGGTTGAGTGACTGCGGGAATAATGTTTTTGTCTGTAGTTTAGGCTGGTAGACTAGCGATTGCAAAACTGGAAAAAATGTCTGCCAGTGTGGCATACTGATAGTGATACTGTGTGAGCTGGCAGCTTGTTAACTGCTATATATGCTTTGAGGGTGCAGTGTGAAAATTGATTACATGTATTTATCAGTTATTCTGCAAAAAGTAAAGTGCAAAATAAAACAGATTTGGTGCAGTCAGACTCTACCTCTTTGTCTTGTTTTCGTCTTTCAGAAATGTTTATATTTTGGAGGAGTAATTGTTCATGTTTAGTTGCCACCAAAATATTGAATTGGTTAAAGCAGACTGGTTAATTGAACAAGTCGAATTGCATTGACCTCCTCAGGTTCAGTACCATGAAGACTTCGAAAAGAGCAGAGGGAAGGTCACAGCTGTTGCTGATGCCATTGACATGCAGCTACATGCAAAGAACACCAAGAACTTTAGTTTGGTACACATGCATGGCTTGTGATTGGTCCCTTGGTCCTTTTGGTTGGTGTTCACCATCTTTCCACAGTTACAAACATTTTCTGAAGCATGACCATGGCTTTTTGACCCTCCTTTGAAAGTAGCAAAACTAATTTTAAAAAAAAAAGAATTATTGGAGGTGAATTAAAGTACTCCAAATACTGATTTTTTTCAAAACTGCCAGGGAATGCTTCTGTGAATGATATGATGGCAACAATGTAACAGTGGTGCAGAAAATACAAACATTTCACAAACATGTTCAGGACTGTCCTCTGTGCTTAGCAGTGTATTTTGCCAAAACTTGTGTCTTTGCTTTTAACTCGGAACTTAGTCATGACATGATTCTTTCGGGGTGCGCCCAAGTTGACATTGCAAACTTAGGTGTGTTTAAAAGATTTGCAAGATTTATATTTATAAGAAGTCATGCAATTTCTTTTGAGGGCAGCGGTCGTGTTGCTTTCTTCCCTTCCTCCCCAGCGCTTAAGTATGCTCTTTGTTCACTGTCTTTTGTTTCTTGTCACTCTTCTAGGCCGGTCTCTTGATCTTACATCATCAGAATATTTCTGCCAATCCCTCCATCCCTGACTGTCATGAAAGCTGAGATGTTTTGCAGTGGCATACTGGCAAGTGTTGGTTATCAAGCTGTCCCTTCACGTTGAACTACCCGCAGTCTAATGTTCCTTGCCCACACTTCATCTGTTCCCAAATGTAAAAATACTAACATCTTTTACTCTGGATTGCATCTTATAAGCTTTAGATGTTTCGGCTTTACCAAAGATGAAAGAAAAAACCCACATTGCAGTTAGTGGGGTGCTTTGTGATTACTTGTCCTGTTTTCCCATTCTATACTTTCACCTGTTAGGTCTGTCTCACCTTGATGTGTCATCATCTATGGGAAGTCAGCCTCATTAGGCTGGAATGTTGAATAAGTGTTCTCAGTTGTCAAATCTGGGCACCATTACCTAGTCCCAAACCTGGCAGGGCTTTTGGGAGCTGATTGGCCACTAGGAAAAAATGTGCATTAGCAGCGTGGTGTAAAGGGCATTAATTGCTGACATAGCCTGGCCTGGGTGATGCCTGCTTCAGGTCATGGAATGAGGTGTTGACATTTTGAAGGGTTGTAAAATCACAAGCCATAGTGCATGGCCCTTGCCATTAGATTACAGATTTTTTAAGTTGTTTAGTAATAGTATTTTGCTGTGTTTAATTTTGATGAGCATACTGCTTCACATCTGTGACTATTACCACAATACCCATCAGCCTTTCCCACAAACAGGTAAAGAATAAAAGAAAGCAAGTAATATTGCACACAAACCATAAAATTGTACAGGCTACACTTACCGTGTCTTTATTTACAATCTCCCACACGCTGCTTGCCAGTGCGGAGAATAGAAGTATAGATGGTTCTAGTTACTGCGGACTATGTAGCTGATTCTGTGTCTTTTGCCATTGTGGATGATGTGCAGGTTCAGTACCATGCAGACTTTGAGAAGCTGAAAGGTCAAAAGACTTCAGTGGCTGAGGACCCAGAGACAGCGCGTGTCAAGCAAAATACGGCCATTCAGAGCAACATCAATTACTGGGGGGTCAGGGAACAGCGAACTGCCATGGAGGAACGCCGCCCAGAGATCTCAGACGATGGTAAAGCCAATTGTTATGTGGTGCTTGGGCTGAAACGACTGAAATTTGTTTCAATAGAATTCAGCAATTTAGTAATAAAGAGAATGGTCTATTAACTTGCAAAATACTAATTGTTCAAAGCATTAGGTCTGCATTTTAGTGTTTGTGTTTTTTTGTGGAGTGGAGTGATTTGATACTAAATATTTTGCAATGTGATGTGATCCTATTTAGCATTCAGTAACAAGAAGCTCACATTTCTGGGGGCGGGGAGGGGTGCAGGTAAATTACCGAATGTTATCAGTACTTTTAGGAGCTGCGTGCCTTTTCTTTTTAGTTGTGTGGATTGAAATAGTAGTTTCAACATATCGTTAAATGTTCCAATAAAATAAGATTATGACCGACATGTTAAATATATTTATGCAAGCAAGTGGTCATCTGTTTATATCATAGATGAATAAACGGAACGGAACGCTTGTGATTTTTTTAGCATAGGATCCTAAGCCTTGAGGTGGTTGTGTATCTTTGAGATATGTTTAACTTTTCAGAACAAAATCATCACAAAATCCCTTTTTTGATTCCCCACAAGTTTTTAAGCTTCTGCACTTTTGAAAATGCTTCAAGTTTTTACGAGCTATCGCACAATCATGTTTTGCACGTTATGCAATAAAGACACCCATGTTTTTGTTCGCTTTATGCACATACTTGGTATACATCACATTTCACGTAGTAGATTTTTAGTAGGGATGTTCTTGACTAGTTAGATCTACAGAATGAGAAGGGCTAATGTGAAGAAACAGAATTTGCATCCACCCATCCTCACAAAACCCCATTTTCACTTTTCAAATCTTTAGATAAAAGAAGGACAAAAATATGGCAAGTTATACTAAAAGGAAGATGGCTTAGACAGTGAGAAACTTGCAGTTGTAGTAATTGTGAAGTGTTATCTGTCAGTATCAAATTTTACAGAGGTAATTACGATTATGGGGTTGGGGGAGAACCAGTCTCAGTCTTGTCTATGTTTATCTTAAAAGAATTTGTTTGATCTCTTTACTTTCATTCTTTTTTACATCCTGAGTGGGAATATTGTACATGACAGTTGTTCACATTAGCTTTAAACTGATTTATGCATGCACGTGTTTCACTTTTGCTGCTACTCCTGTTTTTGCTGCTGCTGTCATCGCCTGCCTGAATTCATCATCCTCTGCACACTATCATCTCCTACCTTGCAACCATTGGTCTCTTGCTGGGTTGTGCACTTCTGCCTTGTACATAACTCTTCCCCACCCTAGTGGCATCACGGAGGCGTTCCAACCCAGGAAAGATTGGGGATTTTGAATCAACTCAGCTTCAGTACAATTCTCCATATTCAGCCAAGACACAAGCCAATGTTGTCTACGATTCACACAGTGGTGAAGGTAGCTTCTGCTTTCACACTTTCACACTTTCACCCTTTCCCTTCTTTAAAAAAAAAGATAACTTTTTCAAATGGTTCATGTTTTACTTGTTTATTTTTGCATTATATTTTCATTATGTCTTGAAAGTAGTTTGAGTGGCATGCACGTTGTATGCATGAAAGCATGCATGTGCATGCACAACAAGTTTTGTTCTGTCTCAGAATTTGTCGTTGAGTTCCATAGTAGTGTTGTTCTTGTACTTAAATGGAAAACTTGCCACAGTCAGCTTCAAGAAAGACCTTCCAAACCCTATGGGGGATCTGTTCCCTTATTTCACCTATGGAATATTTTGTTTTATTTGATGCATTTAAGAAAGAAGATGAGACGGTGTATAAGTGCTGCTAAGTCAACCACATCCACATGATGTGGGTAGAGGAGGATGGTGACAGGTGCTGGGGGGAGATAAGTGGGGAGGAAGCAAGGTATCTAGAGAAAATCCTCTTGGCCAGCGCTGTAAATAGATGTCATAGAATTCATGTGCCAGACATGGGATCCAAACTCATTGTTGTCTACAATTCGCACAGTGGTGAAGATAGCTTCTGGTTTCACACTTTCACCATTTCCCTTCTTTAAAAAAAAAAAAAAAGAAAAGATAACTTTTTCAAATGGTTCATGTTTTACTTCATGGAGTTCATGTGCCAGACATGGGATCCAAAATCACAGCTTAGTATGACTGGTAACAGTGGCAAATGCTCAAATCCACCATGTTAGGGTCTGCTTCTTGCATCCAGAGAACCTCTGTCCATGGTGCGGACTCATGTAACAATGCTTAAAAAAAAAACCTGACTTCGGTGGTACAACTTCATGAAAATTACAGAAGCCACTATAATCTACACTTCTTCATGCTTCATTATTGTCATCTGTCATGGGACAACTGAATAAATGTTGATGTTACCCTTGCTTCTGTCTGCCAAGAGCTTTTTGAGATCTCTTTCCTCATGTTCAAAGCTTCCCTCCACATCTGTAACCAGTTAAGGCAGCTGGCCTATACTTTCACCTTGGGTGCATTACTGATTGCTTGCCACCCATGAAACTATTACAAATTTGCAAGTTAGTATTGGTAATCAGTGATGCACTATTTATTAATAACTGTTCTGCATATTAAGTTCAGGCAGAATTTTGTTCAAGACAGCAGAGGCATTACTCTTTATCCTTGGTATGAACATCCTGACTGAGCTATTCAAATCTGAGTTATTTATTTTATTACAGAGGTGTCCAACTGTTCCTTTGGCCCTTCAAATTTTGCACATGCTTTCAATTTCATTTTACTTCTTTGATTTCATTCTGTGGGCAGCAGTTTAGTTGTCTGTTTGACCAACTAAAGCATCATAACATTCTTGATAAAACGTTTGTCAGAGTCGGCAATACTGGTCTGATTTTATTATCTTGCTCTAGTTTTAAGGAGATCCTCTCTGCATTTTAAGATATATGAAAGAGATGCAGAAGAGAGATACAACATAGTGAGCTTTACCATTGCTGTGTACCAAGGGACTAACGGACAAAATATCAAAGGACTGCAGGCTCCTGCACTCCACCAGGTCACAAATAGAAGAATAAATAATACTCGTGCTGTACTGTATTTTATTGTGCTTTATTTTAAAAAACAATTCAATCAAAGTGATTTGCCCCCTTCCCGTATCTTTTAGTAACAGTATAGTCTCAAGGCATAGCTTTGTGCATTGGTGTAAGCAGCAGTTACTGTTCCTGAGATAGCATTTAGTACTTCCATCATGGCTGTTAGAATAACAAAGAAATACCCATAGTCATTAGGACTGTGGGAACTGAGTTCTTCTAGCCTGATGAGTGGAAAATGCTAATTAGTAATTCAAACCATTAAACAATTTAAAGGAATGCTGATGTTTGTATTACTACTTAGTACTAGTAGACAGTTTGATTATTTGGTCTTCTATTCTACTTTCTTTAGTGTTTTGTGGATTATTTGCTCAGCTGCATATTACTTATGTCTTCTTTCATAGTAATATAATGTTTTTCGTTGTTCAGTTTTTTCACCCAAGAACATTTTTTTTAATTTATTGCCAGGGCAACAAGGTAAGATTTTTTAAAAATATATCCTTTATTGCCTATTGCTTTGTTGGTCAAAACTGGTTGAGGTGTAGTCATTTGTGCAATTAGCTTTTTTCAGTCTTTACAGTTTTTGTACCTTTATAACATAGTCTCTGTTCTTTTTCATAACTTTTTATAACATGACAGTGTACTTCAAATAAGCCCTTTTGTGTCTTAGGATGGTTTATTCATATTACAGATGGTGATAAGTAGCATGGTGTGCAATGAATCTTTGAAAGTCTACAAACAAAATGTCTTTTTCTGGAAAACCTGTCTGAAAGATACCATACATCTGACAGCTTGGCTGCTGCAGAGGCTGTCAGTATGAGCATGTGACTGAGACACTGGGTGGGGACTAGGAGGACGCTGTATTGAGGGTTTTACTTGTAGATAAAGCGCTTCAATGGCGGGGATGGGGAAATTACTGAGCCCCTTTGGCCCATGGCCACCATAAACCCTGCCAGACCATTAAAAATCGTAAATCATGGATGATCATGGGTTAGTCTTTTAGATGGTCATAGGCTTTGCATTTAGAGAGGGGAGCAGAACATGAAGAGGTGGACAGCCTGTTCCTGTTGACCGGGATGTCATTTCCATTGTTCAGGGAGAGGTTTTCAATCTTTCCATGAGAGCAAGCTTAATTTGTTATTTTGTGTGCTGAGTGGGTTCTCTTTACAAGAGGATGTAACTGCATGAGTGTGCAGTCACGTTTTATGTATTTGTTAAATAGTAGCACAGTCTGAGTTTGCATTAAGTGTATGTATGTCTCTACGTGAGTACAGTATTTATTGGTTGATACTATGGATTGTTTAAGCATAACTACTTGATACATGATTTGTTATGTGGGTTTTTAGGTCAAAACTATTCTGATGATATTTGTAATTCAAAACTGTATCAATTATAATGCCCCATTCTTTTGAACACTGCTGATGCCAGTCATACCAAAGGACGCTAAGTGATGATGTGTGGAGGGATGAAATTAGAGATGATAAATCTAATGTTATAAAGCTGCATGTTCTTGTATTACAATAATTGAGAGGTGACAAACTATTTGAACATGTAGTTCAGTGGTAAATATAACAGTTTCAAAGCACATGTTGCAGCTGGCTGCTATGATAACATACATGCAGATGTGATTATTTCTCATTCCATCCATCATGGTACATGTATACACAGTGCTGATCCTCCCTTTTAAGACCTCTCCATTATAAGACCTGATTTGGGCTGCCTTTTCAAAGTCTTATATGGGAGGTTTTACTGTAACTATTGACAAAATGTAGTAGAGCCCTCTATGCTTACAAAGCTAAGTGTTTGCTTAAGTATTTCAATCAACAGTTGTGGGAAAAGCATCAGTAGTGATGAACAGTTGAATAATTCGCAGCAGTAACATACAAAGTTGAGTACTTACTAACGTATAACTTGCTTCAAGTTCTTGCACAGCTCTAATGAAATACATGTACCAGTTTAAATATAAGTGTGTGGCCTTTAATTGTGTGTGTGCATACATGTACGTGCAAGTGTGCGAGAGAAACTTTCTTTAAAGATATATGTATATAGAAAAATATATATTAGTAATTAACAGTTTAAATATATATGTAGAGTAATATATAACAAAAGCATGTATGCACTGCTATTGTTGTGTTTCTGCACTGTTCCTTTTGGTCTGTATCAGTGTGTTGTGAGGTATATGTTATCAAAACTTTCTTTAAATGCTTTTAAATAACGGTAAACTCATTTAACAATTTTTAAAAAGTATTGTAATCCCAATTTACTCTGAAATCTATTCAATTTGAAGCAAATCACTTGGGCATAAGTACATACTATACAGCTTTATTTGTTCTTATTTCATTTTTGAGCATTTCATTTTTAGGCTGTTGTAAATTTGCACATATAATACTGTATTTAGTATTGCTCATATATTAACTTTATTCTAGAAAATTAAACTTACTCAACAGTTTGACCCAGGTCTCTTAGCAGTAACATGTTTCATACAGTTAACAACTTGATAACCATACTAAATGGTCCTAGACAAAAAATCAATGTGTGCTTGAAAAGGTATGAGTGGGCATAATTAAGAATTATCTTTATGTGACACTATACCTAGGTTGGTAAGTGCTAATAAAGTTCATTACATGAAAGGGCTTTAGCTCTAGGAATAACCTTACAAATAACTTTTAGGGTTTTTTTTGGAGGTAATAAAAATATAAGGTGTCCCTTGATTTGTCTCTGACATTTTTCAAAACTGTTGCCTTAAAAATTTTAATCGAGTTCAGTTTGTTTTAAATGGCTGAGTCTCGTGTTTTAGTACTATACTACTGTAATTCCAGAATCAGAAAAAATAGCCATTCTGTCTTTTATTTTAAGATTAATTTATGACTTGTGAGAGGTCAGAATATTACTGAAATGCTGAAAATACTGAAATGGGAATAAGTATATGCTGTTCTATCAGATGATCTTCATGACAAAGGAGGATCAATTTAAATGATGGGGTTTGGGTCTCTTTAAGGGGGAAAAAGGTCTTTTGGTGTGCCAAGAATGCTTGAAGGCTGTTTTCAAACGGAGTCACTGGTGAAGGGTTATCATACTTGTTGTTTATGATGCACTAAACCCAGTGCTTAAAAAATGTTTGTGACAGAAAATCACCTTCAATATCTGGGATTTCCTTTGTTAAAGATATTTAATTTTTAACAAGTAAGACAAGCAGTTGAGCTTAATTTTTTTTATTTGATGCATGTTTCCTGTAGAAATCAGACAATTTCAGTTGAAATGCAGAGTTAAATTTTTATTAGTATGTACAAGTTGCCTTCAAGTCTCTTTTCTCTCTCTCTGTTTTAGTCCAAGGATCAGGACGTCGCCAGCCTGGCTCAATAGAAAACTATGATCCCATGAACCAGCAGTTTGGGTCGGCTATTGGGGTTCCCACTGGCTACCAACATACGGAGCAGCCACGCCAACCTGCCTATCAACCTCAACCTCAGCCTGCTCAAACTTTCCCTGGTGATTGTTCTTGCTAGAAATGTCTTAATATCGGTGCATGTATTAGTTTCTGTGCCATGTGTATGGCATTCTCATGGGAAACCATAACCTACTGCCTTATTGTTCTGTCCAATTAAGTTTTTAATTTGGAAGTTCTAGGCTAGTGCAAAACATATTTTGCAAAATGTTTGTCCTACTGTTAGATATATACAGCGATAGTTTGCTGAGGCCTTGTCTTGTGGTGTCTTTACTGCAGATATTTGTATGGAGCACATAGAGTAGGTTTTACACAACAGTTTGGAGACCAAACAGTTTGTACCTTTGAAATCAGAAACTGCAGTGGAAGGCCATGCCAAACTGATGGGGATTTGGAAAAAAGCTTTTTGTCTGGTGGTGATTGTGCTGGCCACAGTCCACAGTGTGTGACTGAGTCCTTGCTCTGATTCAGTTC
>SMGT01003398.1:87908-118286 GCA_004794575.1 Lanistes nyassanus | reverse complement strand
CATCCCGACGTGACTGGGGTGGAGGGGAGGAGGACAGCCAAGCCCTTCGGACAGAAACAGTCACGGTGGGCCCCCTTATCTTATCAAGGTTTGGCTCCAGTCCACAGCTTGAAACAGGGAGGAAACACTGAGGTCGTTAAGTGAGAGGGGAGTGGGGGGTAAACTGACGCAGCAGCTGAAAACCGGTAAAACCCAGAGAAAGTGGACAGAAGGTGGAGAAATCTCAGGCAGATTGTTTCATCTCTCTTTATCCATTCACGCCTTTTTTTTTTGCACCCAACTTAGGGGGCCCCTAAGCCTTGGGGGCCCCGGAACTTTGTACCGGCTTCCCCCCCCCCCCTCTCGACGGCCCTGCTTGAATCACTTACTCATACCAGCCAGGTATAGTAAGAGCAAACTACATTGATCAGTTGAGTTCCCTACAAGTCCGCCGGGCCTATGTTTGTTATGATGTCATAAAATACAATTAAAGAATATCAACCCGTTTGAAATGTACCCGCTGACCCGTACTGTAAGCAGTGTGACAAAGGATGTGTGGAAGACCTGTGCCATTTCTTATTTGTGTGCCCCAGATACTCTTGTCTTCGCAAACGTTTTATACCGAGTTTTTACTATCAATACCCAGCTGAAGGTATGGTACATTTGTTATGCCGTAACCTTCATGGAGCAGTGAGTTTTAAAGTTGCCATGTACATTACAGAGAGCCTTAAACTTAGAAAATAAGAAGTATAATAGGATATGTGTTATGTTGTTCACGATTATGTGTATTTTCACCCCAGTTTGCTGACTTGTTATATGGAATTCTCCTGTTCATATAGGCCAGATGGCCTCAAAGAACTGAAATAAAGATTTTTTTTACACCCACCCACCCACCACCACCACCCCCCCCACACACACAAGCGATTATTTCTGCAAATTCAGCCATCGCATGATGCACCAACAGTCCCTCAGACAAACAAGGTTTTTATGTAGTAAAACCCCTGATTGTACTAGGGGTGAATATTTCTATTATATGGCCTGAGTGAGTTCTGGGAAATCCCACTGGGATTTTCCACACCTCCAATCTGCGCTATAGTGCGGAAGAATTCGGAATCCCAGTGCCCGCGGGAACTCTGTCCCTGTCTTTTGGGTGCCAGCGGCCGGAGGGAAAACTTGCCATCCCTTTTTGGTGTGTCTCGTTGGACGAGATATAATTGTATTTTGCATTTTTGTATGTTCAATTTGGTATTTTGTAAAAGAAAAAAGAAAAAAGGTTGCCTCGTGTACTGCACGGTTGTACATGTATTGGTGACGTAGTTGTGCAAAGAAAGCTCATGGTTTAGTCTTGATGGGAAATAGAACGTAAGCAGGGATGGGTTGGGGATGACGTTGATCTTGATGGATTTTGTATCTGCTCCTTCATCAGGACGACACAAAAACGACGAATAAACAAAAAAGAAAAAGATTTAGCTGCAGTAGATGTGGCGCGTGGGCTGGATAGCAGGAAAATGACCAAGGGACAGTAAGAGGGGTCAAAGAGAGGCAGCCAATCGCAAGGTGGGTAGGAAAGGGTAGAGAAGGGTGGGGGTGGAGAGAGAGAAAAGCACGGGTAAGGGTGTGTCAGTGAGAGAGAGAGAGAGAATGGAAGGGAGGTGAGAGAAAAAGTAAAAGAGAGAGGAGGGGTGAGGGGGTTTTACAAATTGCCCCATAGCACCCACAGGACTCAACCTTAAACACTGACTCTCCCCGTTCCTCCTTTCCCCTTAACCCCCTCACCCCTCTTTCTCTCTCTTTTACTTTTTAGTGCCGGGAAAAATGTATATTGTCTTTGTCCTGTTCTAGCTTGGTCCAGTTCCCTTGTTTTATATTTAATTGGGATTTTCCTCCAAGCGGCAGTCACTTGTTTTTCTTTTGTATTTGCCCTATGCACGTGTTGAGGCGCTAGAATTGCCATCTTGGTCACCACATGGCCACTGTATGAGGTCTGTCCCCCAGTATGATGTTTCCCCTATTCCTTTAGTTGTAGGATTGCCTCATGAATTTCGGGGGTATTAAGTTCTATGTATTGTTTGTGTTTGTGACCCGAGATTCATTGTCATGTCGGTCTTTGTTTCAGACCACCTCTTGCATACTCCTTTTGGTTGCATACTCCTTTTTGATTGCATACTCCCTTTATTTTCATATTTCTCCTTACCTCTTCCTATTCATTTACCACTGTTTCGGGGGTTTAGTAGTTGATTAAAAGTGATTGAATCAGTTTATTTTGTTTTCTTATTCTCTTTCTCAGCAGGGAGAGAATCTGTGTGCTTGAAGAGCTAGACAAAATAGTCCGAACCGAAATATCTTTTGTAAGACGACGTACACATTAGCGTGTTAATTCTCCGCTGGTGTGTATCGGTTACAAAATGGCACCCAACGTGAGGCCTTGGGGTATGTGCTCCGCAGATTCTAGTAGTTCTAGGCTTTTTTTCTTTTTTTTATCTTTGATTTTTTTTTTTTGGGGGGGGGATGAAATTTTGTCTCGTCATTTTGGATTTTCATGGTAGAGATAGGGGATGTGTAGGGGTGTTATGTATGGGACGCTGGGTTGGTCAGAGAGAGAGTGGCGGGTCGCTTGGGAAGGAGAGATAAAGTTCGCGGGAATATGTCCTATGAAAAAACGGAAAACAGAGACTTGCTTCTTGTGTCATTGTGTGGAGAGAAAGGCTGAGTTCGGAGTTGGAGCAGCTAGGACGAGGAAGGGAATCTAAAAAGTGGGGAAGCGCATGGCAAAGCCGAATGAGTACAGTGAGAGCCTTGACGTGTGGGTCAAAGGACAAGACCGGACAACGCCACGCTGCCACCCCGCAACAAGGGGAATAGATAGGCAGTAGCTAGTGAGGGATTGGTACATCTTGGGTTTACCTTTTCCCACTGTGTGGCACCCTTACCCCTGTCTGATGTAGAACCTTTTTCTTTCATTTCCCTCTCTGTCTCCTTTCCCCCTCTGCGCGACTTGGGGCAGCAGGCATCAACCAGCCCTGTCAGCGAAGTTGAGGTACTGTGACAGGAGCTGGCTGAACTGAAACGACTTCTGGCCCAGCGAGGAGGATCGCCAGCTCCAGTCCATGTGACCGTAAACACCTCTCTGCCACCAAAACTGGGGGTGTTCACTGGCTGCAAGCCTGCAGGTGGGGGCGAGAGGTCACTTTCATGGACTGGGAGCGACAGGTGGAGCACCTCATCAGAGATGTCGCTGTATCCAGCGACGAGGCACTGCAGCTCCAGGAGGCTATCTTCAGGCTTGAAAAAGTTTGGAGGTTAAAAAGGTTTTAAAGGTAAAAAGCACACTGGTAGTCCCTATCAGGTGTAGCCAAAAGTTAGAATTGTGAGGAACTGCAAAGAACAATTGTCAAATGTTTGCACGCTCTGCAGATTTGTTGCCGACGGGACTCAGCGTCCTTTCAGCTGACTTGATTCCTAGCTCAGATGCAGACGTGCAATGTAGGGTGACAGTAAAGAATGTATTAGACAAAACATTATACCATGATAGCACAGTTGTCCTGGCAGAGCTCCACGTCGAGTGAATGACAATCATCTGCCACAGCAACATTTTTTCTTTTGCATAGTCACAAAGGCTTGTCATAAGAAAAACCTCAGGTTTCTTCAAAAAACTTTATTGTAGTTTTAACCTCTGATATCTGTTCATCTACACACAATTCACTTCTCCTGTTACATTAAAAACTCCTATCCAATATCAAATTCTGTAACACATTTACATTTAAAAAACACTTCTCCAATAAATTCTTTCCAATACAAAATATAACTAACAATGTTGTATATATTCAAAAGAGACACACTCCCATGATTGAACAATGTTTAAAAACATTAAACAAGAAAAGAAAACCCTGAGAATTTAAAATACCAAAAAATGAACTTAGCTTATCCTCAACATAGCAAATCAGCCAACGTTCTGTGTTGTGGGCAGGCTGGAGCGTTGTGTTTATGTGATAATTTTTACATCCTTATTACACAAATGTGACTACTGAATGAAGACCAGAAGGTCTGTCAGAATCAGACAGCTTGGTCTAATACCTCCACTTGGTATATGGCAAAGATGTGACAAGGAACGTTTTAGGGCTGAAGCAATATGGAGCAAACTGCAGAGAATCAGATTGTCCACATATATCTCATACGAACTGTTTTCTTTGAGCGCTGGCATTGACTGATGACATGAGATGCGTATTTGTTATCTATGCATGTTCTTTGTGTTGATGGCTTGTATCTCCTATGAACAGTTGCTAGTGCTCTTAATTTGACTGGAGTTCATCTCCTATGCACTGTTTTCCATGTGTACTTTTGTGTCCACTCTCACTAAAGCATTTGGAACATTAACTGTACAATGGCCAGTGTGAGTTCTCAAGTGTGCAGTGAGGTCATCAATCCTTATGAATAAAATAGCACATGTTACACAGACGTAGTGCTGGCTACAGGATTGTGTTGGTGTGTCATCATTGAAACCATCACTCTGTATAGAGGACAGCTGATATACATGTGTCTTCATGTGTTTATTGCGACCACTTCTGTGTTTAAATGACTTGCCACATGTGTGACATCTGTAAGGACGCTCACCGGTGTGCACTCTTATGTGTTGAGTGAGTTGAGCATTTTGTGTAAATGACTTGCCACATGTTTTACATATGTAAGGACGCTCACCTGTGTGTGTTCTCACGTGTAGAGTGAGGCCACCATTGTCTCTGAAACACTTGCCACATGTGTCACATCTGTACGGACGCTCACCAGTGTGAGTTCTTATGTGTATAGTGAGGCTACTATTGTCTGTGAAACACTTACCACATGTGTCACATCTGTAAGGATGCTCAGCAGTGTGAGTTCTCATGTGTTTGGTGAGAATACAACTTGTGGTGAACGACTTACCACAGGTGCCACATCTGTATGGACGCTCACCAGTGTGAGTTCTCATGTGATTAATGAGACTCACTCTTTCTCCAAATGATTTACCACATGTGTCACAGCTGTGCTCACCACTGTGGCTTTTCAGGTGTTTAATGAGATTCTTCCTTACTCCAAATGACTTACCACATGTTTCACATCTGTAAGGACGCTCATCAGTGTGTGTTCTCATGTGTTTAATGAGCTGACTCCTATAGTAATATGACTTATTACATATGTTGCATTGGTAAGGACGCTCACCAGTGTGTGTTTTCATGTGTCGAGTAAGATGACTAATACAGGTATATGACTTACTACATATTTTACATTGGTAAGGACGCTCACCAGTCTGTGTTCTCATTTGTGCAGTTAAACATTTAGCCTTTTTGAATGACTTATTACAGGATTGTATTGGTGTGTCATCATTCAAAGCATCACTCGGTGTGGAAGACAGCTGATACACATGTGTTTTGATGTGTTTAGTGAGAATTGTGCTGGACCAAAATGACTTGCCACATTTTTCACATCTGCAAGGAAGCTCACCAGTGTGCATTTTCATGTGTACAATTAAATATTTACTCTTTTTGAATAATTTACCACAAATATTACATGTAATGGGACTTCTGTCATTATGTGTTGTCATCTGCACAGTGGGGTTTCTTTTGTTTGTCAACAACTTGCCAAAGCTTTGAACAGTGTAGGGTTGATCAACACAGTTTGTTCCATTGTCTTTGAGACCACCATCTGGTGAGAATGGCTTGCCATTTGTTGACCAGTTGTAGACCTTTCCATCAGTTCCGTGCAACACACCTGAAAATATTCCATGGTTTCATTAGAAAATGATAGATTGGTTTTGTAGCAAAGTTCAGTAAGCAAAACTTCATGACAAGGGCTGAAGGTGAAGGGTGTAGGGAGTGGAATGGGAAAGAATTCAGACTGCTTGGAGGACCGCCCAATGGTCCAACAAACAAAGTGAAATTAAAGAGTACATACAACAAAACCATTTTATAAGTTTATAACTTATAAATTTTGCATCCCGTTCCAAACAGGTAAGTGAAGGAAAGACATTTATGCATGCAGACGCAAATAACGCTAAATTTTCCAAAACTGCACTCCAAGTATAAATGATCATAACAATCGCATCACTGTTTCAGTGAAAAAAATGTGGATCTCAAAATTACATGGAAGCTTACATAGCATGATATCCCTGCAATTTGCAGGGTGCTCTGCATTTTACACAATATGGACAAACCTGTATGGATAAACAAAACTAAAGTATAAAAACACTACACAAACAAAACCTTTACAAAACAAACAATGTAAAAGGTAAAAGTACAACCATGAATTCTTAATGAGTGACAATATAAACAAAGAACATAATTTAAACATGAATAAAACTTGTTTGGAAATTTTATAAGCACAATAAACAATGCCAACAATAAAACAGTACAGACTAAAGTACCGGAACATAGGTGCAACAACCTTAATAGTTAATTGAACAGATGGATACAGATGAAGTTTTACATTTTCGCTTTTAATGTTACTTCAGTTCCTCTACAACAAACCCATGTACCCCAGGTCACTTCTGGAGTCAACGTCAAGCTAGTTTTCTGACTTTTACCAATTTTTTTTTAACTTTACTTGTAAATGCTAAATCTGCTTATTCATAAATCTAAGTAGTGACAGATCAGAACTGTGTGATAAAAAAAGTATAAGATTTACATCATAAATGCTAATAAAATATTTGAATTTGTGTGCTTTCATGAATGGAAGTTTCCTATCCAGAAGCTACACTTTAAAGACCTTCCATAACCTGTCGATCACATACTCTCGAAAGAATATGAAAGAAAATCATCATTCTCACTGGCAGGAAAGCAGGAAAGATTGTGTAGGTATATTTCAGTTTAACTTTTGTTTGTGTGGCAATGAGTTGCATTCACCTACTTGCCACCTCAATCTTGTGTTCAGCCAACCACTCCTGGTCTTTCATGTCATCATGTACATCATCTGTGGCATGGTCAATGTATATTTCTGGACTGTGGTTCTGATTTCTGGCCATAGATACTGGTTTCTTGGCAGGAAGACCTGTATTGTGCAAAAGTGATTTTCTATACAATAAATCACAATAAATACAACATAGGCACAAATGACAGGTAAGCTATGATGAACTTTACAACATGGATTGGAAAGGAAAACACTGACATAATATACATTGACTAAGAGTGGTATACACTGCAGTCTGTATGGCATCAACCAATCAAATGACAGGTAAGCTATGATGAACTTTACAACATGAATTGGAAGGTACATCACTGACATGTTTTCCCTCCCATTTCTTGTGACAATAAAACTAAAATTGAAATGATCCTGTTGATTTTCTGCCTGACCACTTTAATACCTTCCTTCAAAAAATAATCTTAAACTGCAATTTGTGCAAATCCCTGATGATAAACAGAAACATATAACAGGAGACATACAAGTGAATATACAATGATGGCTTTGTAGAAACAATATTGCTTTCATAATCACCCATCATCCTTACCAACACCTTAATTACCCCTAACATCTCATTACAAATGTTGATGAAATGTGTTCCAACAGCTCTTTTATGGGGAAATACAGAAACATCTGTTTGTTTCACTGTCATCATGACAGACCACGTTGCTAGCATCTGAAGTTTAAGATACAACAGAGATGTTCACTCAGGTGGAAAAGACCATGGAGGTGAAGTGTGTGTGTGTGTGTGTATGCAAAGGACTTGCTGGTTTAGATTATTCACACAACTTGTGTTATGCACATGTCCCAAAAGAAATCCAGCTGCTGGGTGCACTTTTTTCACACCAGTGGCTTTGGAGGTTGGTGACAGCTTTGCTTCCGATTAAGATTTTGAGATTGCTTTTCAAATAAGCAGAAGGAAAAAGTTTGCTAAATTAAACAGCATTGTATCTATCCTTGGTTCATCACAACATTTTTAAGCAGGTACAAATTTCCTTTGCTGAACCTCAGTATATCTGCTGCATTAACATCCATGTCTTATAGTCTGGCAAAACCAAAGCTTGGAACAGACCCTGGACAAAATGGTAACATGTCGCAGTTACATAATTCATGCACTGACAGATACATGGTTCCAATATGCCATTCACTGTTTCCAATTTCTTTTGATATCTTAGTTTTAAATATTGGTGAAGAATGTTATGTTATAAGCATTTAATGCTGAAAAATTCTGTTTGCTGGACATAGTTTCCCCTAAGATCCTCAAATGAAGGAATGTGGTAAAATTAAATCAAAGAAAACATTAAAAATTTCTGTAAAATTAATTTGAATATCATTTTTGTGTGTGTGTCTTGATAATGATATACATTAATTTTTTTAAAATAATTTTTGAATTTTCGTCACACCTAGTTGAAGTAGAGCAGCACTTTTCTACAACACTAACATAGTGTTTATACTGAATAATATAAACTGATATGAGCATTTCTATCAATCTAATAAATGAACTGTGATTTTTCAAAGGAATACAAAGCCCTTTAAAAAGAACAGCAGGAAACAAAAACAAGAAAAACAAAATAAATGAATTGATAATTATGCTGGAGGGCTACAATATAATGAATATATTGCAAAATGTAAAATTAGGAGCAAATTCACATTGATGATGCTAATCACATGTAACAACAGAATGACAACGACAGGACAAAGAGCGGATAAAGTTAACCCTCACCACGGACTGCTGATAACCTCGGCCAGACTACCTGCCGCAATCTCACTCGTGCCAGTAACTGAATAAGTGAATAACCTCGGTGTCAGTGTCAGTATAGGTCACAGGTGGGAGTGACGCCCGTGTTGCGACAACAGTCCCATGTGGGGCAGCACGTTAACACTGTTCTGATATGAACCTAGTTTATGGCGGGACGTTAAACAACAAAACCAACAAACCAACCACGTAACTGTGCATTTCGGATACTGTGACAGTGTTAGTGACACACTGACACACACCGATACTCACTCGTCGCTTCATGTCTCATAAAAATAAAAATGCATTGCAAGTCAATGAATATGGCGTACATTGGTGAAGTACATTTGAATATGTTGAAACCCACCTCAACTCCTTCACTTGTATAATAATACTTTTTTTGACTACACCAGCGTTTTACGTGGAACTGACAGCCTTGTTTGTTTCTTATTTTAAACTAAAGCGCTCTCGTTAAACAACAGTCCGCGCCATCTTGATCCTCAAATAGTTTGATCCATATGAAGATTGCGCTCCTTGACAATAGTGACATGAGGTTCTCAAGGGTCGGTAAAACCTACACTCGGCTACTTACAAACAGGTACCATCTGAT
Source organism: Lanistes nyassanus (assembly GCA_004794575.1). Classification (NCBI taxonomy): domain Eukaryota; kingdom Metazoa; phylum Mollusca; class Gastropoda; order Architaenioglossa; family Ampullariidae; genus Lanistes; species Lanistes nyassanus. The sequence continues at coordinate 109,035 of SMGT01003398.1, read as the reverse complement.
ACCATCATATACAATCGGACATGAAGAACTAAAAAAAAAAAAAAAAAAAGTGACGAACCCCAGTACGGAATGCTTGGAACAGCACACAATGGCACAAAAATAACTTCAACTGATCACCTCTTAATTACTCTTGGGCCATGAAAATCGATCCCCATCGTTTCTGATCACCGACACCCAAAATTGTATATTAATTTATACCGCTACAGAAAATCGATGAAAATATGGCTATGCGCTCCAATAAAGTGAACACCGCAGCCAGATTAGACACGCTGAGACTCGGTAGCATACACTGAGAAAAATGACCTTCATTGATCGCGTTTTAGCCAAGAAATTCGATTGACCCCGATCATTACCGATTTATGACCACTGCTATTCATGTTTAAACCCCTATGAACATCGATGAAAATGGGGCACGTGCAAACAAAGTGAACATTGGACCCGAATTAGACATGCTGAGATTTTGTAGCATACACTGGCATAAAAGGACCTCAACGGTGTGCATTAATCTTTGGACCCGCCGCGGCATGGTTAGTAGTGACGGCTGACTTACCATTGACTCTATGCAGCCGCGCGTATAGTGACGGATTTAAAAACTTGCAGCCACGCATTTAATGGTATAAGGGAAGTAGACTTTGTATTATTGTAAAGCTCTATCATCCCTTGTTTCCCCTGCACTGTCTAAATGAGTTTCGGAAACAGATTCGGTTTGCCAAACGCCACATAGATAGTATACTATCTACAGCCGATCATAACCTTGAGTCCGCGCTGCTTGCAAACTTTCGACGGATTTAAAAATGTGCAGCCATGCATTTAACGGTGTAAGGGAGGTAAATTTTATATCATTGTAAAGCTCTATCATCCCTTGTTTCCCCTGCACTGTCTAAATGAGTTTTGGAAACAGTTTCGGCTTGCCAAACGCCACATAGATAGTATACTATCTACAGCCGATCATAACCTTGAGTCCGCGCTGCTTGCAAACTTTCGACGGATTTAAAAATTTGCAGCCATGCATTTAACGGTGTAAGGGAGGTCAACTTTATATCAATGTAAAGCTCTATCATCGCTTTTTTCCCTGCACTGTCTAAATGAGTTTCGGAAACAGTTTTGGCTTGCCAAACCAGAGTAAGTGTAGAGGCTGGCCGGGTCTACTTCCGTTGTTCAAAATGGCTACACGTGGGAAGAGGACAGAAAAACACCTCAATATGTGAACAGTTTTTGAACTTCAAGGGTGCAATTGAGTTTTATTTCACAATGGAACCATTCACCAACACATTCAAAGTGGAATACTCTTTATGACTGGATTTATTTACCTGTGGGAAGTGTACAAGCAGTGAAACCTTCTTTTGTTCCAATTTTTTTAATGTGTAAAAAGTGGCTTTATTTTGCACCAAACTGTATTTAATACTTTTAACTAAAAGTATTGCTTCCATTGTGATGTGGAAGAATAGATCTTTCTAAATATGTAAAATATATTATGTAAGTGTGCTAGTTTTTAATTAGTAATTTTTTTTTAAAAACGTGTAAATCTGTGAGGGCTCTGGGGTTTCTGCATAGGCCTTAGCCTGCGGGGTCAAAGAGTTAATTTTGCTGATGATGCACAAAGTTTCAAGCACATTTACTGTAAACTGAACTGAGTTTTATTTTTAAGCACATATACAGTGAAGACAACTGTACAAGCACGTTATGATTGAATCATACCAAGCAATATAAACATTATGTGCATGAAACTTTTTCGATGATGCACAAAGTTTCAAGCACGTACCGTAAATTCAACTGTTACATCGTGATTACACACCGATGAATATGTATATCACCACAAACCAGCGGAGAGTTAACATGCTAACACGTCGTCTTACAAAAGATATTTGGTTCGGGCGTAAAGCTATATATAGCTTCACACGCGCAGATTCTCTCCTTACTGAATAAAAAGAATCCACCACCCCCTAAAAAAAAAAATCCCGCGAGCAAGTGAGTTCCAAACCCTTTCGCGCTATAGTGCAAGAGCGTAAATCGCCCGCACCGATAATCCCACTGCGATTTTCCAGGATCTTTACCTTTGTAACCCCCTCGAGGTTACCAGATTTATTTCCCCTTGCGGTCTTTCTAGCTTGGGGAGATAACGGTTTAGCAGGGAAAATGTAGTCCCTCAGACAAATTTGCTCCCCTCACTACATTGTCTCCACCAGTCCTGATGGTCCTGTTGGTCTGTTGGTCTGAATGGTCGCCTGAGGACAAATGATGAGTTGCTAGAGGTAAATGGGAAGCCACTACCGTACCTTAGCCGTGTCGAGGTGGGAGAATTTCTCAAGCACTCACCGCAGCATGAACAACTGGTGTGCGCCCGCAAGAAGAGCGCACCTCAGTCTGACTTGTTCTCAATGGAGTCTTTACCTGTGACTGATGCCTCAATCTTTCCATCAGTCTCGTTCCAAGAGTTGGCGGCCGGTTGCCAGAAGTAGAGGTGCTGACCAAGGCGGAGTCTGAGCAGGCTTTGCGCATGTCAGACACCTCTCCGGATTCAACACTGAGCGAGGCCAAGTCCGAGCAGAATTTGTCCACGTCAGACACCTCTCCAGATTCAACACTGTGCAAGGCCAAATCTGAGCCCACTTTGCCCACGTCAGACACCGCTCAAGTTACAGTACTGAGCAAAGCCCAGTCTCGGTCCCTCGAGCCCTTGAGTGAACAGGCCTTGTGTAGTAGAGAGTCAGCAGTCACTGAGGTTGAAAAGGGTGATTGTGTAGTGGGTTTGGGCACCCTAGATCACCAGGATCCGATGAACCCCAAAGAAACTGCAATAACGATACAAAATTTGCCCCCTGGAGGTGCCGCTCAACAGGGTGGCCGACTGATGCCACGTGACAGGGTGGTGGATGTCAGTAATGCTAACTTGGATCAGACTTTGGAAGGTGAGCACACAGCACAGGCTTTGGAAGATGCACCCACCAGTATAGCCCCCATAGGCGTGGCCAAGCAATTACCCCCCTCAGACACGCTTTTCCAGTGTACGCAGCAGGTTTCCTTCGGGTCTCAGAATCACCAAGTGTCTGAGCATGCCCTCCCTTCCAGTGCTCTTATGTCAAAACGGACCAGGGCCCTCAGAGATCAAGGAGGTGATAATGTTACCCAAGTCCACAGTGAGTTCAGAGTAGCAAATGTAGACCCCAACGTTGCGCCTGTGAATGCTCAGAAAGGTTTTCGGGACTCCTCAGCCAGCAACATAGAACATAAGGACAGTAGGGACAGCACACGCAGGGGCAGCTATTGTGCACGTGATGAGGGCATGCGCGCGTCAGGGCGCAACCCCCCACGCAATCAGAAAACGGAGCCAGAGGAGATGTCACTCTTGTACGAGAGGGCTGTTGAAGCTTCAGAACTGACCATAAGCCTAAAGACCCCAGCCACAGAAATATCACCGCCACCCATACTCCCACCTCTGCCATGTTCTAGGGGGAAAACTACCCAAACTGTCAGTCATGGAAGTGTGTCCAGAGTGGGTCAGGCCTTGTGCTTCCACATATTCGTGGGTATAATGGCAGGAATTATGGCACCGGACCCTCCTATGAAGAGAGCTGTTTGGAGGTGTGGGGAAACTAAACCTCTGGGTGACACCCCTTCATTTCCCCCAAGAATTGAGCCCCGAGTCAACACGGTTTTTCAGCCATTCACAGTGGACGGCTTGCTTGCTCCTGTTGTGGCAGAAGAACTCAAACTATCAGTCAAGGAACATGAGCTAGGTAGCAACTTGAAGGATAATGCTATCCTGATGTCAACCTCACCGGTAGAGGTTGCTAGTAATGACGCGGTTAGCGACGGGGACAATGCATCCGAAGACCCCACGGGTGTAGGGGGGGACGACACGACTGACGACGTGCCTGACGAGACACCCCCTGTACCAGCCCCAAGACAGTCTGCGAGGCAAAGAAAGCCCGTAAACAAGTTAAATCTAGCACACATGGTTCATAAACCTGCTCTCAGGTTATCATTAGGGAAGGCTAGGTGGGAGATTCGCGATAGAGCACCCCCGTTTAAATCAGAGTTGTCCAGGACGGCCAAAGGAATGTAATGGCTGTGTCAGTAGTGAGAAGTTTAATCTTTTGTAAGGGTCTGTCCCCTTACTGGTTGAGTGTGATGTGTAATGATGTTATGAATGTGTATGGATGCATTTGAATTTTAGGGACATGTGTCCCTTGGTTTTGTATTTTTGGGAAAGTGTGTTCCCTTTAAACTGTCATGATTTTGTGGTTTTCAAATGATGGTGGTTTTTAAGAAGCTTGATGTTTGGAAATGTTCCTCGTTCTGCTACAATGGAGGAACATTTTGTTGCCAGGGGAGTGTGTAACCCCCTCGAGGTTACCAGATTTATTTCCCCTTGCAGTCTTTCTAGCTTGGGGAGATAACGGTTTAGCAGGAAAAATGTAGTCCCTCAGACAAATAAACCTTTGTCTGGGGACAAGTCTAGTTGTGTATTAAAAACCCCCTTTAGTTTGTATTTGGGGGGAATGTGTACTTCTGTAGTATGGCCGAAGTGAGAGGCAGAGTTTTCCCAACGAATTTATCGGTGCAACAGAATTACGCTATTGCGCGATAGCGCAGAAGAATCGCGGATCCACGTGTTCGCGGGAACTCTTTCCCTCTTTCAGCTTAGGCCCGGGTAGCAAGGGGAACGGCTGTCTCCGGTGTGTCTTCGTTTGTACAAGGTATGTGGTACAATGCATTCATGTACTTTACATTTGAGGTAATGAATTTGTAAAGAACGATCCTTGTGTATACCGCACTGCCGTTAACGACGGCAAAGTTCAGTTGTACTGACGCGGTTATGAATCGGATTATGTTCTCCTCTGCAGTGCATGCAGTGGGGCGGTGTATGTATAAAATGTTGTTCCCAAAGAAATTGTATTGTTCAGTCATTGTGGAAAATATAATATAGATCGGGATGGGTTGGGGATAATGTAGATTCTGTTGGATTTCTGTTTGCTTGTCCCGTGCACGTGTTTTAAGAGCGCCGCCATCTTGGCCACCACGTGTTCGCTATATGGGGTCTGTCCCCACATTGTGTGGTGGCATATTCTGTGGAGGTGTTTAGCTGTAAGACTGCCTCATTGATGTTGAAGTTGTATTAGTTGTATGTATTGCTGATGTTGTAGCCTGAAGTTAATTGTTAGGTCGATCTCTGTTTCAGGCCACCTTTTTCACTACTCCCTATTTTCTGTTCGATTCTATTCTTTTCTACTCGATATTTTATTTCTATTCTATTGTATTTTTCCCTTTCTCCTGTTTCTCTTCGTTTTCGTCTATAGTTACCAGTCTATCATTTTATCTTTAGTTCGGGATTTAGATAGAAGAATAAAAGTTATTGAGTCTATTTTAATTGTTTCTGTATTGTTTAGTCAGTGAGGAGAGAATCTGTGTGCGTGTAGCGCTAACCTCTAGCCCGAACCAAAAATTATTTTTGTAAGACTACGCACACATTAGCTTGATAATTTTACGCTGGTGTGTACCGATTACACCTTTTACTCAGGTAATACAACATGTACCTCTAGTTTGATCTTAGGTGGCTTTACCACATACTAAACTTTGTTCCACAGACAGGGGTTTATCTGTTTAGGGACATTTCTGCCCCCACCCAAACTCTGTGCAAACTCCATTCGGCCATTTCCCCGTTCATTAAAACTACCTGTCCGCACTGACCATCTTACTGCAGCCATCAGTCTGGTGGTTCCTTCAGTGCATAGTTTAGTAATAGGACCCCATCCCCCCATAGTGCGAAATCACAGCGAGGTTGAAGCACTGTCCCTATAAATAACCACCACCACCACCACCAAACACCTACCACCCCCATCCCCACCAAACCTACCGGCCCTGTCACCCAACCAAACCACGCTGATTGTATAGGCCCAGCAAGATAATGACGTGAGATGGGAAAAGGCCGAATGACATCTAAAAGTACACATACACAATAGAACCACAACCATACACACACACACACACTTTCTCTCTCCCTCATAAACCTCTATATATCTCTCAAGGTATATAGCTTATATGTATATAATTATGCACTTGATAACTGGACGTTTGTTGAATACTCCCCATTGAAACAAACCTGTTCGGTTTTTTCAATAGTGTCGATGTCTCTCTCATACACCTACACTCTCTCATTCACACACATTCTCTCTTTCTCTTTCTCTCTCTCTCTCTCTCTCTCTCTCTCTCTCTCACTAAACTAGACTGATGGCTGCAGTAAGATGGTCAGTGCGGACAGCCAGTTTTACTTAAAAACTTATCTTTTCCGCAAGTACCTTGACTGATGTCGCGACTGCCTGTCTGCATTAACTTACAACTTTCTCTGTTCATCCTCTCTTATGATACTTTTCTATTCACCTGTGAATGACGGACGATCTGTGTCCTAACCTGTTGGTCTGTGTTAATATGAAGTGACGGGCCATACCTTAACTTACTGGACTCGACTTCTCAGAATTACTGAACAAACTTTTATGGTGATCTCGTAAAATGTAGATTTAATTGAGCAATCGTCACCAAAACCTTTACTGCAATAGGTCAATGGTTTCTACACCAAAGGATGACGACGCTATGAAATAATGTGAATAACTAGAGAAATCTACCGAGGGAGAAGATTCTCATACTCTGACACGTTCGCTCAGTCTCTCACAGGCAAACACTTCTAGCTCAAGAGCCCCCACCCTCGTAAAACACAACTGCAGCGAGCCGTTATTCATCATATATTTCAAACACTGACTCGACAACATCAAATTAGATTATTTACAGAGAATCACCGTGCTCGTGTCTAGGGTAAGACCCTGCCTGATTACGTCATACCACGTGGTATCAGACAAAGAAGATAACCAAACTCCAGAGGGGAAATCAAATTGCAAATCGGCCTATGATCCCGCTCAATATGCCATTAAACCTTTCGCAATCGTCTGATCGAGTCAGGGCTGCATTCAAGGTGAGCGTGCTGCTGTATGTCTGCAACCTCACCAAAAGGATTGACTAAAATGGTGCCGAAGTCATCGACGATGGCCTAGACAGAAAGGGGGCAGAATTCTTCTCATTGATGAGTCCATGTATCCTCTTTTCACGACAACAGCAGAGTATGCGTCTGGAGGCACCAGGGGGAACTCTTTGTGGACGGATGTATCCCACAACGATGGCCGAGTGCGGATCTGGAAGCACCTAGGGGAACACTTTGTGGAGGCATGTGTTCGAGAGCAAGAACTGCATGGTGGCAGCTCTCTGATGGTCTGGGACGGCATCCAGTTGCACGGGAGGTCGCCTCTTCATCCTGTCCACGGCACTCTGACTGGTCTGTGCTATCGTGACGAGGTCGTGCGGCCTCTCATCCAGCCTGCTATCCAGGCCATGGGTGCAGGTGCCATGGACAATACACCTCCCCATCATGCGCAAGTGGTCCCAACTTCATGCAGCAGCAGAACATACAGCGACTCGATTGGCCAGCGTGCTTTCCAGACTTTTATCCGAAAGAACACTTGTGGGACGTCCTTGGCCTCAATCCACCACCAGAAAATGTTGAATGGCTCTACCATCTTCTGCAGCAAGAGTGGGCTGCCATCTCTCAGGGAGCTCTGGTGACCCTCATTGGGTCCACGAGGTAGAGATGTGCTGAATGTGTAGCTGCACATGGTGGCCATACTCGATATTGACTGTTTTCAGTTTGTTGACATTTTGTGTGAATTTTCATTTTGAAGGTTGGGAGTTCATGTTGTTGACATTTTTGAACGCATTGGTTAATGAAATTCTTCTTAGAAGTTGCTGCTTGATGACTAAACTGATACACTGCCAAATCTTCAGTACTGTTTTTTTTTTGTTACTTCGATTTCTGTGAATGTATCTTTCTGGCCCTTGACTTTTTGTGACCACTGTAAATCCTGTGAGAACGAATTTTTTTGGGGGGAGGGCAAACAGTCGCAAAGGCTTGTCATAAAAAAGGCATCAATTTGTTTTCTTCAATGAACTTTATTGAATGTAAAACAAGGGAACTGTACCAAGCTAGAAAGGGACAAAGACGAAGACAATCTACATGTTTCGGGGCACTACCCCTTCATCAGGACGACACACAAACGACGAAAAAACGAAAAGGAAAAAGACTTATCTGCAGTAGAAGTGGCGCGTAGGCTGTATAGCAGGAGAATGACCAGGGGACAGTGAGTAAGAAAGGTTAAAAAGAGGGGCAGTCAATCGCAAGGTGGGTAGGAAAGGGTAGAGAAGGGTGGGGGTGGAGAGTGGGCGGGGGAGAGAGAAAGGGAGAGAAAACGTAGCGCGGGTAAGGGGGCGTTGGTGAGAGAGAGAGAGGGTGGGAAGGAGGTGAAAAAAAGTTAGAGAGAGACGGAGGGGTGAGGGGGTTAAAGGAAAGGAGGGGAAGGGTCAGTGTTTTAGGTTGAGTCCAGTAGGTGCCATGGTACCGAAATGGGTAATGAAGTAGGACTCCATATTCTTAAGGTCAATGGAGTCGCCCTTCATTTTCCAGATACCACAGACCCTCATGTTGTCGGCTGTGTGTGGGGGTATGCTGAACTGACGTGCAACTGGTGTGTTTCTGCAGTGTTTAGTGTCAGCTAGATGTTCTGTGAAGCGGGTGTTGAGAGTGCGTTCTGTCTCCCCGATGTAGAATAAAGTGGGACAGAGGGTGCATGTGATAGCGTAGACGATGTTGCTGTTGGTGCAGGTGAAGTTGCGTTTGATGCCAAAGGTGGTATTGGGTGTGTGGAGTGTTGTGGCAGCGTTAAGGTAGGGGCAAGTGTGGCAACGGGGGACATTGCATGGGGTGGAGCCGCAGGAAGGGGGGAGGGAGGTAGTCGGTTTTAGTTTGGAGTGTACTAGAAGGTCTCGCAGGTTCTTATCCCGCCGAGATGCTAGGAGGGGGAGTTTTTTGAAGAGGTCAGGTTCAGATTTGGACAACAGGTGCCAGTTAGAAAGGAGGATCCTACGTACTGGGAGGTTGTGGGGGTGGTGGGTCAGTACAGCGATCGGCCTTGGTTCTGTGTGTCTGTGGTGGTGGGAGGGTTGTAGTGTAAGCGCGCGTGGTGTGGCGGCAACTTTCTGTCTAGCAGTGTGTAGAAGTTTGGAGGGATAGTTACGGGCGAGGAAAAAGTCTATCATTCTGTCACGAGTAGACTGATTCAGAAGTAATAGATTAGATGAACCGCTGAGCTTCCGCCCATTTTCTTTTTATTAACTACTGAATAAACTTTGTGTAACCCATCGAAAATTTCTGGTATCGACAAGCATGAACTGGCACAGGAATGTTACTGTGAGGATGTGTATGAGGTGTGCAGGTGTTTATGAACATAATGAAATTAAAGAGGTCACACAACATCAACAGACTTTTCTCTCTGAAGCATTGTCAGTGACCAGGCAGGTGCTGACAGCATCTGCTGAGCTCATTCTGTCATTATCACCTGTTTATCTTTCGTCATCTAACTGCTACTGTACATTCGTAGTGTGCCAGGCTATGTATAGAATAAGTACTTAGCTGGAAAATTTCAAATTTATGGCTCATGGAGCCAAAAGTATTCAGAACTGTGTTCAAGTATTTGTGACCGACTGCTATGTCTAGTCCTTGCAACATATCACGTGTGCTATGTGAATCCACGGGTATCATGGATATTACAAATCTGGTACGGCTAATGTTATATATTTCATCCTTCAAATTCAACCTCAAAACATATCTCTTTACCCTTTATTTTGGATAATGTGTGTGTTAATATGTGTGTGTTGCTAATGTGTTTGTACTTTGTCTGTTAGCACCTAGATCAAGTATAGGCACTTTATAAATACCACATTTTTATTATGTGTCTGATGTGTTTGTTGGTCCAAGTGGAACTATGTTTTCCAAGGTTTGTGTGCACCAGATTTTACTCCAATTTTTATTACAGTCAGCTGAGCTTAACCAGAACTGTGACCACACTGTATACGTCACACAAGAATAAGAAAGGTGAACATGCGACTTCTTGGTGGCTGGGCAATCGCATAGTAGTACCACAGGAAACAGCTTATAGGCAAAAGGGCCAATTAAACATGTTGCTTGTGATGTCATAAGCTGTCACACACCCACTCGGCCACCTATCTCACCCTCACCAAGCGACCAAGGGTGTGGGGGCGTGTTCTTTTGCACACAACTCCGCACAACACAAGACAACGAGACGATGTAGTTTTTCTGAAAGGACCCGACCTTATTTATTAACTACACTCTCGCACTCGCTCTCCGATACTCTCGCACTCGCTCTCCGATACTCACACATTTAACTCTCTGATACACACGGCGGCTTCCAACTAACTTTCACTATCACCGCACGTTTACCAACTATTCACTAACTTACTATTCTCCTTACTCTCATCCACACTAACCGAATCAACAACTAACCACGATTTCTTCCTTCACACAGGTTCGAGTCTTTCAACCAACAATCTCCTCTCATCAGAATATCTAATGATCAGCAAACAACTTAATGATCATCAAAACCTTCACAGATAACGAGTTACTTCTCAAAAACTGAATGTTCATCACAATCTTCACAGAGATTGAGTTACTTATCACAGACAATGTCAGCACAGTCTTCACGGAGGGACTTCAAAGCGGGGTTACAAAATCTTCCTACTGCGAAGTATCTACTGGTAGAGATGCGAAGGACCTCCATGCGAGCTCCCTCAACAAATCGCTCACTTAGGGGAGAAAATCTCCTCTCCTCCACCTTAGCGGTTCAAACTTCCACACTTTCTCTGGAGCTGTCAGTCGACAAAGGACACACGCTGACGCTACCACAGTGGTCACCGCTGCTACACATCCATCTCTGGGAGCGGGGTTGTTACGTCTCGTCTCAGGAGGCGCTAACGTCGCCTCGTACATGGAACAAACCAAAAAATAAAACTACGAAAACGTATTACTATAATATCCTAATCTCACAAAAACAACACGGTTCAAAAAAAAGAGGATAAACTCCCATGGAGTGTTTGGTCTACCTCCTGTCTAGGCAGAGGGTTTTGACACAAAAATCGCCTACGCTCTCTCAGCGTTTCCTGTGCCGATGAAGGGGCTCTGCTCAGGTGTCTGGGCACTTGCAGAAAACGTCCGTCTGTTACGGTCCCTTCCAGTCGTCGGCACTTCTTTCTCACACAACGTCAATCGTCCTCTCTACTTCAAAAAGTTGATCGCCTCTCAGTGATCTAAAAATAGCGCTTAGTCACCGCTCACGCTAAGTGACCACCTTAGTCATCACGCGTCATTGCTCTCATGGCACGTTTCCGTGACATAAGCTATTTATAGGATAAACGCTCACAAAGTAAACCTAACAACTCCACTTGTGTCTTGCTCTGCAAAGTTGTCCTGCTTCAGACAAATACACCATTGCCACTGCCATTACTGTTTAAATATATATATTTTTTTCTTCACATATTACATAATGTAAAGCCATAGACAAGTTTTCATAGACTTTTCCAAACCTGGAACTTAACTTTTCCATTTTCAAGGACTTGCATGGACCATGGTTTATGTATATTTTCCACTTTCTCACTGAGATTTTTTTCAGCCTGTATCTTAAAGACTTTCCACAATCTGTCAATCATGTATTCTCAAAACAAAATGATCATGTATTCTCATTGGCAGACGTGCCTATCAATGCAGGAAAGATTCTGTAGGTAGATTTCAGTTTAACTTTGTGTGGCAATGAGTTGCATTCACTTACTTGGCATCTCAGTCTTGTGTTCAGCCAAACATTCCTTGTCTTTCTTGTCCTCATGTACATCATCAATGTACATTTCTGGACTGTGGTTCTGGTTCCTGGCCATAGACTCTTGCTTGTTGACAGGAAGACCTATGTTGTGTAAAAGTGAATTTCTATATAATACAATACGCAACAATAAACACAACACACAAATGACAGGCAAGTTAAAATGAACTTTACAACTTAAATTGGAAAGGAAAACACCGACATGTTTTTTCCTCTCACTTCTATGCAAGATATGGGCTGCCTATTCTTGTGGCAATATAAGTAAAAATATAAAATGCCGCACTCTCACACTGTCGTGAGACCTCGGTGTCAGTATTACGCTGAGTGGGACTGAAACCCGTGTTGTGACAACAGTCCCTGTGTACCAGCACATTAACTAAGTGACACGTACTGTCCTGATAGGAACCTAGTTTGTGGCGGGACGTTAAGCAGCAAAACCAACATTATAATTGTGCATTTCGGATACCGTTTGTGACACACTGTTTCGCGAGGTTCTCAACGCCGCTACTGTGCGCCAGGATGTAATAGACGAACAGACACAGAATTTCCTTTGTTCCGACTGCCATTCAGTTTTTGAATGAACTGGGTTAGGATTGCGTGTGAGTGTGAGAGGACCGGGGGAGAGGAGGGCGGGGGGGTGTGTGTGTGTGTGTAGATACTCATCCATTGCTGCTGAGGAAAAGTGTTGAAAAACCGATGCGTTTCCAATTGTGCGACTTGTGGTTTGGTTATCTGTACTGAGATCGACTTTAAAGGACTCCCCCCCACCCCCTTTCAACTTTCGACAGTACAGTAAGATGTTGGACACGGAAGTGACTATCCTTCTACTGGCGATTAATCTTTTATCCGCACTACTCGCGCAGTCGTGCGCTGACGGTGTACATTCTCTTATCCGCATGATCAGCAGTTATTGTATGATAAGGGATCGATAACGTGTCACTTGTCACTCCTAGGTTATCACCTGTCACTCTTAGTTCAGCCTGTTCGCTCCTCTCCCTCCCGCCACCTTGGGAGGTGGGCGCTGGGTCATTGGCCATGACAGGCTGATAGCTCCGCCCCAACCTAGGCTGGCCAGAACTGGTTTGAACTAGAATAAGGTGGTTCCTGGAAACGCAGTGCGAGAAGGGCACAGGGTACTTAAGCTTTGGACATTAGATGAGATATACAGACTCGGACAGGACATGGAGAGAGAGTTAATGTAGGAGGACCAAGAGAAGCGGACACGTGTAGACCCACGGACCTCTACCCCTCGCCATCTTAGCCGTTGGAAGAGTAGCTCCAGTTCTCACGGTGAATACACTGGAAGTATTTCGCCGACACGTCAAGAGACTGACTCGTAAGTGACTGCTGGATGCGCCTTATAAGTTAAAGACTGCTCTTACCATAAACTTATCTTAGAGTCTGGGACTCGGGTTGATTTAAGATAGGTGGTTTGATCTGCCGCCCCTAGTCTTCACATTGCTAACCCTCGGTGTACCATGTGTGCATACAGCAAATCCCTATTTTATATCGTCAGCTCACTCACTAAGCATATGCTGACGACTGGGATCCGTCAGCATACGGGTGTCCAGCGCTGCCAGTACGTTCTTGGGATTATCGTTTGATGATTTATAGCTCTCTGTCCTCATTTGTTCTTTATTAATTATATTGTGCACCTTGAGGATTTCATGTATTTGTCCTATGTTGTGTTTGTCTTGGATCCCAGTCGTTAGCATACGCTTAGTGAGCTGACGATATAAAATAGGGATTCGCTGTATACACACGTGGTACACCGAGGGTTAGCCGTGTGAAGACTAGGGTCGCTTAAAAGAAAGGGGCGGCAGATCTTTTTTGAAGATCTGCCATGTTCCTTACTTTCAACTCTCTCTTTGCTACGTGTTTGGGTACGGTAGGCTCCCTTGGTTGCATACGGGTGTGTCTAGCACTGCCAGTACCTTGTTGGGATTATCAATTGATGATTTATAGCGCTCTGTCCCCATTTGTTTTTTATTAATTATATTGAGGAATAGCTTTAGAATTGTGTATCACAGAAATAGTTGTTTCAGTAGTGATGAGAGTAGGAGCTCTGTAGTCGGTCACTTACTGTATTTGTGTATAGAGCGGGATCATAGGCGGTTTGCAGTTTGATTTCCCCTCTGGAGTTTGATTTTCTTCTTGTCTGATACCTCGTGGTATGACGTAATCAGGCAGCGTCTTACCCTAGACACGAGCACGGTGATTCTCTGTAAATAATCTGTAGATATATTTGATGTTGTCGAGCCAGTTAGTGTTTGAAATATATGTTGAATAACGGTTTGCTGCAGTTGTGTCTTTTATGAGGGTGGGGGCTCTTGAGCTAGTAGTGGTTTGCCTGTGTGAGACTCAGCGAACGTGTCAGAGTATGAGAATCTTTTCCCTCGGTAGATTTCTCTAGTTATTCTCATTATTTCATAGCGTCGTTATCCTTTGGTGCAGAAACCATTGACCTGAGGCAGTAAAGGTTTTGGTGACGATTGGTCAATTAAATCTACATTTACGAGATCACCATAAAAGTTTGTTCAGTAATTCTGAGAAGTCGAGTCCAGTAAGTTAAGGTTCAGGCCGTCATGTCACAGCCTGTTCATATTGTCCATGAAACTGATCTGAGCTGCGGTGAAGATTGTGTGGCCTCTCATCTAGCCTGATCTCCAGGTCATGGATGCCGGCGAAATGCTACAGGATGACAATGTAACTGCCCATCATGTGCGAGTGGTCACTGACTTCATGCAGCGACTCAATTGGCCAGCATGGTCTCCAGACTTAAAACCAACACTTGTTGTGCATCACTGGCCATCGAGTGAATGACAACCATCTGCCACAGCAACATTTTTTTTTATTCATACAGTCGCAAAGGCTTGTCATAAAAAAGGCATCAGTTAGGTTTCTTCAAAGAACTTTATTGAGATTTCAACATCTGATGTTTGTTCCTCTACACACTCAAAATCCAATTCTCCTAGTACATTAAAAACTACTATCCAATATTAAATTCTGCAACACATTTACATATAAAAAACACTTTTCCAACAAATTCTTTCCAATACCAAACGTCACTAACAATGTTGTATATATTTAAAAGAGACACACTCCCATGATTCAACAATATTTCAAAACATTAAACAAGAAAACCCTGAGAATTTTTTTAAAAAAAACTTAGCTTATCCTCAAAATAGCAAAGCAGCCAATGTTCTGTTGTGAGTTTATGTAAGAATTTTCACATCCTCGTTACACAAATGTGACTACTGAATGAAGACCAGAAGGTCTGTCAGAATTTTTATCAGACAGCTTGGTCCAATACCTCTACTTGGTATTATGGCAAAGATGTGACAAGGAACGTTTTATGGCTGAAGCAATATGAAGCAAACTTCAGACAATCAGATTGTCCACATATATCTCATACAAACTGTTTTCTGTGAGTTCTGGCTTTGACTAATGACATGAGATGCATATTTGTTATCTATGAATGTTCTTTGTGTTGATGGCTTGTATCTCCTATGAACCGTTTCTAGTGCTCTTAATTTGACTGATGAAGTTCATCTCCTATGCACTGTTTTCCATGTGTACTCTTGTGTCCACTCTCACTAAAGCATTTGGAACATTAATTGTACAAACGATGGCCAGTGTGTGTTCTCAAGTGTGCAGTGAGATCATCAATCCTTATGAATAAAATGGCACATGTTACACAGACGTAGTGCTGGCTACAGGATTGTGTTGATGTGTCATCATTGAAACCATCACTCTGTATAGAGGACAGCTGATATACATGTGTTTTCATGTGTTTAGTGATAGCACTTCTCTGTTTAAATGACTTGCCACATGTGTGACATCTGTAAGGACGCTCACCGGTGTGCACTCTGATGTGTCGAGTGAGTTGACCATTTTTTATAAACGACTTGCCACATGTTTTACATATGTAAGGACGCTCACCTGTGTGTGTTCTCATGTGTACAGTTAAGCTACTTCTGTCTGTGAAACACTTACCACATGTGTCACATCCGTACGGACGCTCACCAGTGTGAATTCGTATGTGTATAGTAAGGCTACCACTGTCTGCGAAACACTTACCACATAGGTCACATCCGTACGGACGCTCACCAGTGTGAGTTCTCACGTGTTTAGTGAGAGTACCATTTGAGATGTATGACTTACCACATGTGTCACATCTGTATGGACGCTCACCAGTGTGAGTTCTCACGTGACAAATGAGACGCTCCCTTTCTGCAAATGATTTACCACATATGTCGCATCTGTAAGGATGCTCACCAGTGTGACTTCTCATGTGATTAATGAGAGTATTCCTACAGGTATATGACTTACTACATATGCTGCATTGGTAAGGACGCTCACCAGTGTGTGTTCTCATGTGTTGAGTGAGACTACTATTACGGGTATATGACTTACTACATATTTTGCATTGGTAAGGACTCTCACCACTATGATTTCTCATGTGTTTACTTAGAGCAACATTTGAGGTGTATGACTTACCACATGTGTCACATTTGTATGGAAGCTCACCAGTCTGTGTTCTCATGGGTACAGTTAAATATTTACGCTGTTTGAAAGATTTACCGCACATATTACCACAGGATTGTATTGGTGTGTCATTATTCAAAGCATCACTCTGTATGGAGGACAGCTGATATACATGTCTTTTGATATGTGTAGCGAGACTACTGCTGGCTGTAAACGCCTTACCACATGTGTCACAGCTGTATGGACGTTCACCAGTGTGCATTCTCATGTGTACAATTAAATATTTACTTTTTTTGAATGACTTACTACAAATATTACATGTAAATGGACTTCTGTCATGTGTTGTCGACTGCACAGTGAGGTTTCTTTTGTTTGTCAACAACTTGCCACACCTTCGACCAGTGTAGGGTTGATCAACACAGTTTGTTCCGTTGGCTTTATTGAGACCACCATCTGGTGGGAAATGCTCGCCATTTGTTGACCAGTTGTAGACCTTTCCATCAGTTCCCTGCAACACACCTGAAAATATTCCATGGTTTCATTAGAAAATGATAGATTGGTTTTGTAAAAGCAAAACCTCATGACCTGGGCTGAAGGTGAAGGGTGTAGGTAGTGGAACGGGAAAGAATTCAGATGATTGGAGAACCGCCCAATGGTCCAATAAACAAAATGCGTGTGTGTGTGTGTTTGTGGTTGTGCTTTTGTATTTTTACTTAGTCTATTAGCACCTAGATCAAGTATAGGTGCTGTATAAATACTGGATTATTATTATGTGTCTAATGTGCCAGAGTGTGAGTCTGTAGGCTTGTAATGGATGGTGGTTGCTAGGTGGCCGTTCTGCAAGGTTATGTTGATGTCGAGGAATGTAACAGAGGTGCATGAAATGGTGTAGGTGTATTGAATGGAGGGGTGGAAGGGCTGTATGTACTGGATGAACTGCAGTAACTGTGGCACCAGGAGGCAAGTGGCACCGAGAGCGTCGTCAATGTAGCGTCTGTACAGTCCTGGGGTGGGGCCTGTATAGCTGTTGCGGATGTTATTTTCAAGCCAACCCATGAAGAGGCACGAATACCTAGGGCCCATTTTGGTGCCCAGGGCCACGCTGCTAATTTGGTGGAAACACTGGCCGTCAAACTCGAATGTGTTGAGTTTGAGGAACAACTCCACCAACCTAATCAGTGTGGGGGTTGCTGTGTAGGTGGAGGAAGAAAGATAGTGCGATTAAGTCATCAGTGTGCGGTATAGATGTGTATAGGGATATGATGTCAAGGGTGAAGAGGATTGTTGGCATGAAAGTGTGAGAGGAATTGAAATGTTCCAGGAGTCTGAGAGTGTCTGTGGTGTCTTTGATGTAGGTCGGTAGCGACTGGACGATGGGCTGCAGTATAGTGTCTAAATAATGGGAAAGCTGCCGCTACACCATGTGCACTCACACTCCAACCCTCCCACCACCCCAGACAAACAGAACCTTGGCCGATCGCCGTCTTGACCCACCACCCTCACAACCTTCCAGTATGTAGGATCCTCTTCTCCAGCTGCCACCTACTGCCTAAATCTGAACCCCACCTCTTCAAACAAAACCCCCTGCTAGCATCTCGCAGGGATAAGTATCTACGAGATCTTCTAGTACATTCCAAACTCAAAGCCATAACCCCCTCCCCCCATCCTGCGGCTCACCCCATGCAATGTCCCCTGTTGCCACACTTGCCCCTACCTGAACACCGACACAACACTCCACACACCCAACACCACTTTTGTCATCAAGCACCACTTCACCTGCACTAACAAAACATCATCTACTCTATCACATGCACCCTCTGTCCAACTTTATTCTACATCGAGGAGACAGAACGCACACTCAACAACCGCTTCACAGAACATCTAGCCGACACTAAACACCGCAGAAACACACCAGCTGTACGTCAATACCTGTTTTTGTACCATGGCACCTACTGGACTCAACCTTAAACACTGACCATCCACCTCCCTCCTTTTCCCTTAACCCCCTCACCCCTCCTCCTCTCTCTCTTACTTCATTTCTCTTACATCCTTCTCGCCCACTGACACCCCCTTACCCGCACTTCTCTCTCCACCCTGCCTCCTCTCCACCCCCACCCTTACCTACCTACCTGGGGACTGGCTGCCCTTCTTTTTAAGCCTTCTCACTCACTGTCCCTTAGTCATTTTCCTGCTGTCCAGCCCATGCGCCACATCTACTGAAGCTAAGTCTTTTACTTCTGGTTTCGTTGTTGTCGTTTTTGCGTCGTCCTGATGAAGGGGTAGTGCCCCAAAACATGTAGATTGTCTTTGTCTTTGTCATGTCTTACCTTTGGTCCAGTTCCCTTGTTTTTAATTTAAGAAAGGTTTTTCCCAACAAAGTACTGGCAGCGCTAGACACAACCGTATGCTGACGTGTGCAATCAAGGGAGCCTACCATACCCAAACACCTAGCAAAGAGAGAGTCGAAGTCGTTCCTTACTTTCGACTCTCTCTTTGCTACCTGTTTGGGTACGGTAGGCTCCCTTGATTGCATACGTCAGCATACGGTTGTGTCTAGCGCTGCCAGTACTTTGTTGGGTTGTCATTTGACGATTTATAGCGCTCTGTCCTCATTTGTTCCTTATTAAAGGTTTTCCTTCAAGCGGCAGTCACTTGTTTTTCTTGTCAACTTATACAGGCAAACAGAAGCCCCTGGCTAATACCCAACTCTACCCCTAATTTGAATCCCCCCAAACATTGAAAGTTACCATGGGGATTGAACCTCTAAAATTCAATTATGAAAAGCTAGTGTCTTTACCACAGGGCTATTATTACTTTGACTTTGCTTAGTTCACTGTAGCTATACGAATTTGTGCTTTAACTCTTTGACTACGACGTAGATAGTATACTATCTACAGCCTATCATACCCTTGAGTCTGCGCTGCTTGCATACTTGCATAAGTTTACCTGCCTTACACCGTTAACTCTTTGAACCTGTGTCGTCGTGCAAAATTTCGACGGATTTAAAAATTTGCAGCGACACATTTAACGGTGTAAGGGAGGTAAACTTTATATCATTGTAAAGCTCTATCATCGCTTGTTTCCCCTGCACTGTCTAAATGAGTTTCGGAAACAGTTTCTGCTTGCCAAACGAGGTTTAGTGTAGCGGGTCGCCAGGTCTACTTCGGTCGCTCACAGTGGCTTCACGTAATGGCGACACGTGTTAAGTTTGTTGTGTGTGCAAAAAAGTGACTACATTTGTCACCAAATAGTAAGTAGTATTTAAGTTTTCTTACTAAAAGTATTGTTTCCATTGTGATGCCGAAGAATAGATCTTTCTAAATATGTAAAATATATTGCTGTGAGTGTTGTAGTTTTTAAGCGGTATGTTTTTTTTAATCGTGTTAATCAATGCGGGCTCTAAAAGTTAAATGCGTTGCTGCAAATTTTTTAATCCATAGAAAGTATGCAGGCAGCGCAGACTAAAGGGTATGATAGGCTGTAGATAGTATATTATCTACGTCGTAGTCAAAGAGTTAATGCCTAAAAAAAAAATGCTACGACAGAGTTTGAACCTGCAACCATTCAATCGCGGAAAACCAGTGTTTTTAACCACTGAACTATCATCACTACGGCTTGCTTTCTTTCACTGTAGCTATAAGTTCCATGCATTGTGATGTCTCACTGTATTTCAGAAAAGATGTGTTCAGTAAGCTTTCTCTGATTGGCACACATCAATCTGAGCCACTTGAGGATAATGAAGGGAAAAAAATTGCATCCTGTTCCAAACAGGTAAGTGGAGGACAGACATTTATGCACGCAGATGCGAAGAACACTAAGTGTTCTAAAATTGCGCTGCAAGTATAAGTGATAACAACAATCACATCACTGTTCTGGTGGAACTCATATAACATGGAACCTTACATAGCACGATATCCCTGCAATTTGCAGGGCGTTCTGCAGTTTACAAAATATGGATTAACAAAACTAAAGTATAATAACACTACACAAACAAAACCTTTAAAAAACACAAATTACAACGATGGAAAACATAAAAGAACAACAATGAACTCTCAATGAGACAACAATATAAACAAAGAACATAAATTAAACATGGGTAAAACTTGTTTAGAAATTTTATAAGCACAATAAACAATGCCCACAATAAAACACTGCAGACTAAAGAACCGAAACATAAGCGCAACAACCTTAATAGTTAATTGAACAGATGGATACACATGAAGTGCTACATTTTTGCTTTTAATGTTACTTCAGTTCCTCTACAAACCAATGTATGTCTTCTAGCTTGATTTAGGTTCCTTCTGGAGTCAATGTCAAAGTAGGGGTTTTCTGACTTACCAAATTTTTTATTTTTATGGAGATAGTTTTGAACTTGTGTCAATTTGTGTGCTTTCATGAATGGAAGTTTTGTATCCAGAAGCTACACTTTAAAGACATTCCATAACCCATGGATCATGTACTTGTCAAGGACGCGAATGCGCGTGACTTTTGAGTGTAAGTGTTATGAGGTGTTGTGGGTTGACTGTGACAGTTTGTATATATTTCCTTTTTATTTGCTTGTAAGTTAATTTCGGAATTGACTATCTATATGCGAGCATTGTGTTCAGCTTGTAAGTTAGTTTCTGAATTGGTTGTCTGAGTACAAGAATTGTGTTCACATCATCATGGTGTATGGCCGATTGCCAGTATGGGTGAGGACGGAAAAAGAGTGATGAGTACTGGTCAGGTACTGGAGGGGGAAACTGAGTGGTGTGAGGCAAGTTTTGGGTTGGCGGAGAGGGAGAGAGAGGTAGAGTGGTTCTGTGTGGAGGAGGGGGAGTTGTGTTCCTGAGAGAACCCGAGAGTGTCCTCTGGAGTGCTGAGGGTGTCTCCTA
>SMGT01003398.1:59832-87810 GCA_004794575.1 Lanistes nyassanus | reverse complement strand
ATATAGTGAAGACCGGTGTTGGTGTATTTTCCGGTGGATATAGTGAAGACCGGTGTTGGTGTATTTTCCGGTGGATATAGTGAAGACCGGTGTTGGTGTATTTTCCGGTGGATATAGTGAAGACCGGTGTTGGTGTATTTTCCGGTGGATATAGTGAAGACCGGTGTTGGAGTATTTTCCGGTGAATATGGTGAAGAGAAAGTGGTTTTTTTTGGAGTACCACCCTCACTTGAAGTATTGTGGATATTCGTGAGTTTCACGCTGAGAGCTTACACGACGAGCTTTTGGCATCTCCGTCTACTGGCGCCATCTTGGTTGGACCACGTGTCGCTGGGGCGCTATGCGTCAGCAGCCTGGGCAGCGATAACTTGTTACACAGAGATTATCGGTGTTGTAGGAGACCATTCGGAAACCGGTAATGTACACAGTTTCAGTCGTATGTCGAGAACCCCAACCGTCGCGGAAGCAGGGTACATACGGTTATGATATAAAGTTAACAGAGACTGAAATTGAGAGCAAAATAAACATTTGGGGACTTTGTTATTGCCAACGAACTTGGAGCTTGAATGAAAGGAAAGACACGATAATCTTTTACGGTTTAAAGTGCAATGATGTGGAGTTGTTAGCCACGAAGGAATTGATCACAAGGTTAAAAGAAAGTTCTGCTCTATATACTGTTGTGCAATTGGTGGGTGTGATAGCTGTGAGGTTTAAGAATGTTTGTAAAATTTTCCGGAGTGAATTGAGATTGTAGAACGTGAGCCGATCTGGTGCTTGGATCGGGCCCCTGACAGTTGTTCTGTTAGTGACTTTTGTAATCAAAGGAGTGAACTCTGTTGATTTAGAGAGTTCCGGAAAATCCGGGCAGTTAAGAAATTATACGTGGCTGGGTCCTCATTCATTTCACTGCCGGTCTTGTGTTGTTGTGTACGAGTGTTGGTTCAAAGAACACGCCCCCACAAACCCCTCCTGTCACTGACAAGTATGACTGCGGTGTGAGGGAGAGGGTTGTGACAGTACTCTTGAAAGAATATGAAAGAAAATCATCATATATTCTCACTGGCAGATGTGCACATCAACGCAGAAAAGACTGTGTAGGTACATTTCAGTTTAACTTCTGTTTGTGTGGCAATGACGTGCATTCACTTACTTGGCATCTCAGTCTTGTGTTCGACAAACCATTCCTCATCTTTCTTGTCCTCATGTACATCACCAATGTACATTTCTGGACTGTGGTTCTGCTTTCTGGCCATAGACTCTGGCTTGTTGGCAGAAAGACCTGTATTGTGCAAAAGTGATTTTCTATATAATACAATACACAACAATACAACATAGGCACAAATGACAGGTAATCTATGATGAACTTTACAACATGGATTGGAAAGGAAAACACTGACATAATATACATCGACTGGGAGTGGAATACACTGTAGTCTGTATGGAATCAACCAAGCAAATGACAGGTAAGTTATGATAAACTTCAAAACTTGCATTAGAAGGTACATCACTGATATGTTTTTTCACTCCTATTTCTTGTGGCAATAAAACTAAAATTGTAATGATCCTGTTGACTTTCTGCCTGACGACTTCAATACCTTCCATCAAAAAATAATCTTAGACCGTAATTTGGGCAAATCCCTATTAATAAACAGAAACACATAACAGGAAACATACAAGTCAACATACAATGATGACTTTGTAAAAACAAGACTGCTTTCATAATCATCCATCATCCTTACCAACACCTTATTTACTCCTAACATCCAACAACTTTGATTAAGTGTTCCTATAGCTCTTTTATGAGGAAATACAGAAACTTCCGTTTGTTTCACTGTCATCACACATACCACAGTGCTAGCATCTGAAGGTTTAAGATACAAAAGAGATGTTTGCTCAGGTGGAAAAGACCGTAAAGGCGAAGTGTGTCCGTGTATGCAAAGGACTTGCTGGTTTAGGTTATTCACACAATTTGGGTTATGTGCATGTCCCAAAAGAAATCCAGCTTCTAGTTGCATTTTTTTCCCATCAGTGGCTTTGGTGACAGCTTTGCTTCCGATTAAGATTTTGAGATTGCTTTTCAAATATGCAGAAAGAAAAAGTTTCATTGCTAAATTAAATAGCAATGCTTCTATCCTCGGTTCATCACAACATTTCTATGCAGGCACACATTTCCTTTGCTGAACCTCATGTCTTAAAAACTGGCAAATGCAGAGCTTGGAACAGACCCTGGAAGTGGAATAAATTGTCATGAACACACCCTCTACCTACTGTGTTTTTATCTGACAACAAAATGGCAACATGTCACAGTCACATCATTCAGACATAAATGGTTCCAATATACCATTCCCTGTGTTTTCACTTTCTTTTGATATCGTATTTTTAAATATTGTTGAAGATTTGTTAAGTTATAAGAATTTAATGCTGAAAAATTCTTTTATATATTCATTTTACCTTTTTTAAAGTCTTGATAATGATGTACACTGCTTTAAAAAAATAATTTTTGATTTTTTCCTCACGCCTAGTTGAAGTAGAGCAGCACTGATCTACAACACTAAAAAAGTGTTTATACTGAATAATACAAACTGATACGAGCATTTCTGCTTAACTAATAAACGAACTGTGATTTTCGAAGGAATACACAGCGCTACAATATATATTGCAAAATGTAAAATTAGGAGTACATTCACACTGATGATGCAATTCACATATAACACTTAACATGTATGGCAACACGTAACTGTGCATTTCGGATACTGTTATAGTGTTAGTGACACACACCGACACTGTCTCATATAATGCATTGTAAGACTCAATAAATAAGGCATACATAGGCGTACATTTGAATATTGTGAAACCTTAACTCTTTCACTTGTATAATAATACTATTTTGACTACACTCACGTTTTACATAGAACTAACAGCCTTGTTTCTTTCTTATTTAAAACTGTAACGCTCTCGTTAAACACCAACACCCCACGCCATCTTGATCCTGAAATAGTTTGTTCCATATGAAGATTGCGCTGCTTAATGATAGTGACATGAGGTTCTCAAGGGTCGGTAAAACCTTGACCACCCCAGGATTCGAAGCAGCAGCCTCCATCTTCTGCTAGAGCTCTCCCAACTGAGCTATCCAGACCCCCTCACCACCACCACCAACCGACAAAAATGACGTCCATCGATCACGTTTTAGCCAAGGGGGCGTCAGTATGTGAGAAAAGGAGGTGAGAGAAAAGAAGTGAGAGAGAGGGAGGAGTGGCGAGGGGGTTAAGGGAAAAGGAGGGGGGAGAATCAGTGTTTATGGTTGAGTCCTGTAGGTAACATGGTACCAAATTGGGTAATGAAGTAGGATTCCATATTCTTACGGTCAATGGAATCGCCCTTCATTTTTCTAGATACCATACAGACCCTCATGTTGTCGGCTGTGTGTGGGGGTGTGCTGTACTGACGTGCAACTGGTGTGTTTCTGCAGTGTTTAGTGTCAGCTAGATGTTCTGTGAAGCGGGTGTTGAGAGTGCGTTCTGTCTCCCCGATGTAAAATACAGTGGGACAGAGGGTGTATGTGATGGCGTAGATGATGTTGCTGTTAGTGCAGGTGAAGTGGCGCTTGATGACAAAAGTGGTGTTGGGTGTGTGGAGTGTTGTGCGGTTGTTCAGGTAGGGGCAAGTGTGGCAACGGGGGACATTGCACGGGGTAGAGCCGCAGGATGGGGGGGAGGGTGGTGGTGGCTTTGAGTTTGGAATGTACTAGGAGATCTCGCAGGTTCTTATCCCGCCGAGATGCTAGCAGGGGGTTCAGATTTGGACAGTATGTGCCAGTTGGAGAGGAGGATCATACGTACTGGAATGTTGTGAGGGTGGGCCAGACGGCGATGGTCCGAGGTTCTGTGTGTCGGGTGGTGGGAGGGTCGTCCTGATGAAGAAGTATTGCCCCGAAACATGTAGACTGTCTTCGTCTTTGTCATGTTATAGCTTGGTCCAGTTCCCTTGTTTGAAATTTTGTTGCGTCATACCACCCAGGCTCACACTGTCCGACAACCGAGGCCGACGAAAAAGTTCTAAGAGTTTTTTTATTTACTACTCACTACTTGGCTGGCCGAGAGTCTACTGCAGGTTACGAACATCATAACTGAATTATAACACGTCTAACTACTTCTTACTAGTGACCGAGTGACCTGGGGTTGATTGACCGACCTTAATTGTCTTTGACCGCGTGACGTCATGACCTTGGGTGGGAGATGAGCCAATGGGAGGACAGGTGGCCACGAGGGGATGTCATGCGAGGAAGGAAAAGAGGTCAAGGTTACAGGTGGGAGTGAAGTGCGCCTGAAAAAGGGGAAGCCTCTGTTAGTCATCCCTTAAAGGAGCAAATTCTTTCTTTTAAGTGGATATCCATCAAGCGCCACGAGGAGGCCGAGGCTTATCGCTTGACAAAAATAGTGTCGGGCGGTTATTTTATGGAAAACACATTTTATCACAGCTACCGACAATTATCACAGATTGTTATTGGAATGCCATAAAAGATTACGTTTAACCGCACAGAGAAAGAGCTTTAGATATCAAGAGGAGAGGTAGAGACGCCATCGGCATGAACTTTACGTTTAATGTAGAAAAAAGAAAGAGAATTTCTATGTTGTTGATATGTGTACATGGTGGTGTCGTCTGTCCTAAAGCCTGTGTTGACCCCACCACTACTATTTTGAGTCTCTAGCACCAGAGAAAAGTCACTTTTAGACAGTAGGTTTTGAGCTTTACTGAGCCCCTTGTGACTACGTTTTGTCCCTTGCTGACCAAAACAGAAATAGGTTTTGCTGCATAAAGCCACAATCCCACCACCAGTAAACTCGGTTTTGAAAAGGCCTGGTGTGCGTTGGTCGTATTTGTGACGCTCGAGACAGTGGTCACAAGGGGTAAAGGGTAGACCTTGAAGGCTCTGCTGGACGAAAAGCGCTGTGTTGATCACAAGGGGTAAAGGGTAGACCTTGAAGGCTCTGTTGGACGAAAAGAGCTTGGTGTGGATCACAAGAAGGAGAAGGAAACCAACAGTGATAGTTTTGAAAGAACTGAAGGCGCAGGTCGGGACGGACCGCCTCTTGTAGAGTAGAGGTAGACAGGGCCATATACAGAGAGTCAGTAGAGTAGAGGTAGACAGGGCCATATACAGAGAGTCAGTAGAGTAGAGGTAGACAGGGCCATATACAGAGAGTCAGTAGAGTATAGGTAGACAGGGCCATATACAGAGTCAGTAGAGTAGAGGTAGACAGGGCCATATACAGTCAGTAGAGTATAGGTAGACAGGGGCATATACAGAGAGTCAGTAGAGTAGAGGTAGACAGAGCCATATACAGAGAGTCAGTATCCATTTCACAGAGTTGGTAGTCAGCGCGAGAAAGAAAGACATCCACAAATGGAATTGTAGCATGCCCAGTTTGGCATACTGATAGACGCTTTTTTTAAAACAGTCAGAATCAGATTTTGCGTAGCAAAATCAGGCATTTCCGTAGGTCCATAACAAGAGATTGATTTCCGTAGCAGATTACGGAAATTCCGTAATAGTTGGCTGCTCTGCAAATACATCACCCCAAATGCATACATTGTAGAGGAAAACATAATCCAGTTCATGGCCATGTCAACACAACTTCGTCATCAATAAGTTAACAGCAGAGTGCAATACACAATCGTTTCCTTACAAGTGTCACTCCTAGGTAAGCCTGTTTCCCCTTCCCTCTCTTCACACCTGGTAGGTGGACGGCACGTCATAGCCAGGCTAATAGCTCCGCCCCAACCTAGGCTGGCCAGAACTGGTTTAAACTAGAATAAGGTGGCTCCCGTGAACTCGGGGCATGAATAAGGCGCACAGTATTTAAAGCAGGCAAAAACGTGGGACAGGAGGAGATTCGGATACATGGACAGGGATAATGTAGGAAGACCCAGAGAAGTGTAGACCCACGGACCTTGCCCCTTGCCATCTTAGCCAAGACGTTAGAAGAGCCAAGGATACTAGTATTCATGCTAAATACACTGGGCTGTATTTCGCCAAGACGTCTACGATACAGATGAGTAAGTGACTACTACTGTGCCTTATAAGTTAGGACTGCTCTGCCATAAATAACTATCTTAGAGTCCGGGACTCTGGTTGATTAAGAGAGGTAGTTTTATTCTGCCCAAGACAGATGTCATAAGCTAGTGGCTGGGCGAATGACAAGAGGAGTTAGAGTGAAGTGCGGGGTCGTTGCGTTGTCACAGCTTCATAGTTGGTCGTTGTACTGCTTTAGAGCTGTGTATTGGGGTAAAACAGTTGTTTTAGTAGTGACAAGAGTAGGTGCTCTGTTGTCAATCACTCATTGTATCAGTATAGAGTGGGATCAAAGGCCATGCTGCAGTTTGATTTCCTCTCTAGCTTTAGTTTGATTATCTTGTTTGTCTGATTCCACGTGGTATGATGTAATCAGGCAGCGTCTTACCCTAGACACGAGCACAGTGATTCTCTGTAAATAATCTGTAGATATATTTGATGTTGTCCAGTCAGTTAGTGTATGAAATATATGTTGAATAACGGTTCGCTGCAGTTGCGTCTTTTACGAGGGTGGGGGCTCTTGAGCAAGAAGTGTTATGCCTGTGTGAGACTGAGTGAGCGTGTCAGAGTAGGGAGAATCTTTTCCCTCAGTAGATTTCTCTAATTATTCACATTATTTCATAGTGTCGTCACCCTTTGGTGTAGAAACCATTGACCTGAGGCAGTAAAGGTTTTGGTGGAGATTGCTCAATTAATTCTATATTAACGAGATCACCATAAAAGTTGTTCTGTAAATCTGGAGCGGTCGAGTCCAGTAAGTTAACTCAATGCTACCGTAGCGTTCGTACCTCGAGCCGTCCTGGTGCACGGGGCATTTTTAGCCTTTAAAAAAAATCATTAAAAATTCCCCCAAAACAATAGAAAAGTTATTTAAACTTGTTAACTAACATCAAAAACAAAGAAAACTCATTTCTTACTGTGTTTCTTGGACCTTGTTCCGTGAAAAATCGTTTGATGGAAACACAACTGAAGTTGAAGTAATCCAAATGTCTTCATGATTCTTCTTACACAGTCTTTTTGATACTGTTTACAACACGTGCAAGCTCGTTTTTCTCTTCATAATCACTCTCTCGTGTCTTTCAGACACAAATACTCTTGTCTTCATCTACTTTAGTAAATATGCAAAACAATGTCATTTTCCTCTTCAGCGTGTCATTTGAAGAGTAAATCTAGCATTTCTCAAGTGACAGAACACATGTGGATACTCGCTTAAAATTATGGCAGGAAACTGGTCTCAATGTTAGTTTTAACACAGTATAAGGGAAGCAACTCATGAAGAAATGATTCAGCTTTCGGTTGCAAGAGTTCTTTCCCTTAAACGATTAACAGATGAATTTTTGTAATTCATAACGCATGTGCCACGTTTACCTGCCAAACGGCAGTCAGCCCTAACGGTAGCGTGGCAGGTAAGAGTTCCATCAGTCACCATTTTAAGGTACGGCCCGTCATCACAACAAGTTCACAAATACCAAATGCAAAATACAATCGTACCTCGTCCAACGAGAGGCACCAAGGAGAGGTTTGCACTGCTCTCCTTCCAAACATTTGAGCCAAAATGATTGAGGGATACAGTTCCTCCGAGCACGAGGATTACAAATCCCTCAGCGCTATAACCTAATAGTGTAAATCGGCCACGCTGGTAATCCCACTGGGATTTCCCAGAAACTCTGCCTCTCACTCAGGCCATACAATAGAACGAACATTCACCCCTAGTACAACCTCAGGGGGGGGGGTTACGGCATAAATACACTTGTCCCGCAGATGGGTTTATCTCAGGGACTACATTTCTAGCCCTACCCACAAGTGTTTACCCAAGTTAGAGGAGAAGCGAAAGGGAAGTAACTCTTGGCGATCTCGTAACCTCGAGGTGGTTACATGAGATAGCATGTACTTCTCAGCATTTTCGGCAACCTCGGGGGGATCTGAAACTACATTTTAAAGTTAAGCTAGTGGATACGAAATTTCCACTCATGTAATCACACAAACTAAGATATTTTATTAGCAACTTTGCTGTAGACACTCTCCCATCATGGATTCAAATCTGTCATTACTTAGATTTAATAAGCAGATTTTGCATTTACAAGTAAAGTCCGAAACTATAAACTTCTGTATTATTAATAGTTGCAAATCTCCTAGGGATGGGATGATGCATGATAAACAAACTCTCATTTCAAATATCCTATCCCAAACACAGACCATGAAAAGAAGCTGAAGTCAAAACCAAAAATTTAAAACAAGTGTTTGACTTCCTGATGGAGGGGGAAGTGGGGAGTAAAAGACATTAATTTTTTTGGCTGTTGACGTTTTTTTTACTTTGACTTTATTTCACTGACCTTTTTTTCAAGTGCTTTCCCTGCAATCGTAGCCAGCATGGAACTGATTTTTGTTAGCTATGAGAAAATATTTCGACAAAGGCATGCAAGAACTGTAGTGTGTTCAGAGCATTTTAATGAGCAGGATAACAATTTAGGACAGAGTACTTCCACATCTCATGCATATTTTTAAAAAACTCTGCCAGTTGGAGCCGTTTAAATGCAACTTTGTTTTGAATCTATATTACACTGTTAAATTTCTTTTCACACTTGCTCACTAACAGAATTAACTTATCCTGAAACAATTGCCGATCGCGGATTACGGAGTAAGTCCAGTTCCCTCAAGTGGCTACTGAAGCCGAGTTCACAGAGTTTTCTGGTTATCTGTTGCGACATACCTGGACACACAGGGCCAGTTACTGCCACTGACCCAGTGAACGAGCGATGGAGCAACATGGAGGACCAGTCATGGCAGTCAAAAGGACAGAAGACAACATCGGACTGTTGCTGTAGGGGCTGGAGATGTTCTGAATCAGGGCAAAGTTTGCAAATGCACATCTACAGCACAGGTACTGTGAAAATATCTCACCTATCTAGCAGAAGAAATGGATATACATTCTGGGTTGAATTGGACTTCAATCAAGCATGGCTCCTAGAATCACAAGATGCCACAATGACCAGTTTCTGGTGTGCAACAGAACCATCACTACAAAGAGGCTGCATTAGCAAACAAACCAAACGTATGCCAGCAAACCATTCGCCACTGATGACATATCACAGACAGGATCAACTAAAATGAAGCCAAAGTCATCACCGAAGGACGAGACAGAAAGGGGCAGAATTCTTTTCACTGTTGAGTCCAGGTACTCTGTCCCATGACAACAGCAAAGTATGCATCTGAAGGCACCCGGGGGAACGCTTTGTGGATGGGCGTCTTCTAGAACATGATGCACATGGTGGCTCTCTGATGGTCTGGGGTGGCATGCAGTTGATTGGGAGGTCGTCTCTTCATCTTGTCCATGGAACTGATCTGAGCTACGGTGAAGATTGTGCGGCCTCTCATCTAGCCTGATCTCCAGGTCATGGGTGCAGGCAACATGCTACAGGATGACAATGTAACTGCCCACCATGCAGCGACTCAACAGGCCAACGTGGTCTCCAGACTTAAATCCAATTAAATACTTGTTGGGCATCATTAGCCATGGAGTGAATGACAATCATCTGGCAAAGCAAAATGTTTTTTTTGCATACAGTCACAAAGCCTTGTGATAAATAAAGCATCAGCTAGGTTTCTTCAAAGAACTTTATTGAGGTTTCATGTCTGTTCCTCTATACACTCACAATCTACTTCTCCTCCTACAATAACAACTCCTATCCAATATCAAATTCTGCAACACATTTACATTTAAAAGCCACTTTTCCAATACCAAATATCACTAACAATGTTGTATATATATTCAAAAGACACACACTCCCATGATTGTACATGGAACAATGTTACAAACAAACAAAGAAACCCCTGAAAATTTAAAATACCAAAAAATGAACTTGCTTATCCTCAACATAGCAAATCAGCCAAGGTTCTGCGTTGTGGGCAGGCTAGAGGGTGAGTTTATGCAAGAATTTTTACACCCTTATTACACAAATGTGACTACTGAATGAAGAACTGTTTTCTGTGTGAGTGCTGGCATTGACTAATAACATGTGTATTTGTCACCTATGCTTGTTCTTTATGTTGATGGCTTGTATCTACTATGAACTGTTTCTAGTGCTCTTAATTTGACTGATGGGATCATCTCTTATGTAGTGTTTTCCATGTGTACTCTTGTGTTCATCACATGTGACCAATCAGCATTAATGATCACTCTCACTAAAGAATTTGGAACATTAATTGTACAGACAATAGCCAGTGTGTGCTCTCAAGTGTGCAGTGATGTCATCAATCCTTATGAATAAAATGGCACATGTTACACAGACATAGTGCTGGCTACAGGCTTGTGTTGGTGTGTCATCTTTAAAAGCATCACTCTGTGTGGGGGACAGCTGATATACATGTGTTGTCATGTGTTTAGTGAGAGTACTTTTGTCTGTAAACAACTTGCCACATGTGTGACATCCATAAGGACGCCCCCTAGTGTGCACTCTCATGTCTTGAGTGAGATAAGTATTTTTTGTAAATGACTTGCCACATGTTCTACATATGTAAGGACGCTCACCTGTGTGTGTCCTCGCATGTACAGTGAGGCCACTATTGTCTGTGAAACACTTACCACATGTGTCACATCTGTAAGGACGCTCACCAGTGTGACTTCTCATGTGGTTAATGAGATTACTCCTACAGGTATATGACTTACTACATATACTGCACTGGTAAGGACGCTCACCAGTGTGTTTTCTCATGTGTTTATTGAGATGGCCACTTCCTGTAAACGACTTACCACAAGTGTCACATCTGTATGGACGCTCACCAGTGTGAGTTCTCATGTGTGTAATGAGATGCTCCCTTTCTGCAAACAATTTACCACATTCGTCACATCTGTAAGGACGCTCACCAATGTGACTTTTCATGTGTTTACTGAGATGACTCCTACAGGTATATGATTTACTACATATTTTGCAGTGGTAAGGACGCTCACCAGTGTGTGTTCTCATGTGTCGAGTGAGATCACTACTACAGACAAATGACTTACTACATATTTTGCATTGGTAAGGACGCTCACCAGTGTGTTTTCTCATGTGTATAGTGAGAGAATTACTAAATGCGAATGACTTACCACATGTGTCACAGCTGTATGGACATTCACCAGTGTGCGTTCTCATGTGTAAAATCAAATATTTACAGTTTTTGAATGACTTACTACACACATTACATGTAAAGGGACTTCTGTCATTATGTGTTGTCTGCACAGTGAGGTTTCTTTTGTTTGTCAACAACTTGCCACATGTCTGATCTGTGTAGAGTTGGTCAACAAGGTTTGTTCCGTTGTCTTTATTAAGACCGCCATCTGGTGAGAATGGCTTGCCATTTGTTGACCACTTGTAGACATTTCCATCAGTTCCCTGCAACACACCTGAAAATATTCCATGGTTTCATTAGAAAATAATACATTGGGTATGTAGCAAAAGTCATTAAGGAAAACTTCATAAACTGGGTGTAGGAAGTGGAATAGGAAAGAATTCAGACAGCTTGGAGAACCACCCAATGGTCCAATAAACAAAATGAAATAAAAGAGAACATAGAACAAAAGAACCCTTTGTTCTCTAAAACATTGTCAGAGGGAAAGAAGTGACCTTATATAAGTTGGTAATAAACAAATGAAATCTTAATTTGATGGGCTCATTAAAACATATACAATACACTAAAAATTTTCACAGTAATTGGTGATGGAGCCAAAAGTATGCACAAGCATGCTCACATATCTGTGACCAACTGTTGTGACTAGTCCTTATAATGTGTCCTATGTGAATCTATGGGTATCACAGATAAGACTACTCTAGTTACTTCTGATAAGGCTTATGTTTTATATTTCGTCTTAGAAATCTAAACTCACAACACATGTCTTTACCTTTTATTTTGAATAGTGTATGTGTGTGTGTGTGTGTGCAGTTCTGCTTTTGTGTTTGTACTTTGTCTATTAGCACCTAGATCAAGGATAAGCACTGTATAAATACCGGATTATTTTTATATGTCTGATGTGTTGGTTGTGCCAACTGGAACTGTCTCCCAAGGTTTATGAGCACCTGGTTTTATATGGGGCCCCAAGAGGGGAATGGGTATTCTTTACTTATAGAAATCATTTCATAATTGTAGAATGAATTCTTTAACTAGACCATTGTAATTCTATAAAGGTGCTTTATTCTATGCTATAATTAAAGAATGCATTCTATAGTTATTGAATGCAATTCTTGATAAACCATGAGAATTATTCCCATTCCCATCTTGGTGCCCAGTAGTTTCACTGTGACCTTTTTTCAGTTGAGCTTAACCTCGACTGCCAAGATGCAAGTGACACACACTACATGAGCAAAGGTAAACTGCGTAATGTTTCGAACCATAACACAAATGCAAGACAATGAAAAAAGATCAGTCCAATGATTATTGCTCTTAACACAGTTAATATTTTAGCTGATATATCTGTACTAACAGTGGACTTGGTCTGAGTATGACTACTTTTTGCTACATAAAACAAGGACGGTTTGGTTGACAACAACATTTAAGGCTCTTCATGAAGGCAGTGACCATTACCAATATTTTATAGTCACGACTTGACACAGCCATCCCTGGTAGATTTCATGAGTAACAGTAAGTGGAGTATGGACATTTATGCATACAGATGCAAAGAACGCTAAGTTTTCAAAAGTTGCACTCAAAGTATAAGTGATCACAACAATCGCATCACTGTTTCGGTGTGAGAAATGTGCAACTCATAATAATAACACAGAATCTTACATAGTGCAATATCCCTGCAATTGGCAGGGCGCTCTGTGTTTTACACAAAATGGATAAACCTGTATTGATAAACAAAACTCAAGTATAAAAACACTACACAAACGAAACCTTTACAAAAAATACATTACAACGATGGAAAACGTAAAAGTCCAACCATGAACTATTAATGAGACAACATAAATTAAACACACCTAAAACTTTAGAAATTTTATAAGCACTATAAACAACACCAACAATAAAAGTACAGATTAAAGTACTGAAACATAAGCGTAACAACCTTACTAGTTAATTGAACAGATGGATACAGATGTAGTGCTACATTTTCGCTTTTAATCTTATTTCAGTTCCTCTACAACAAACCAGTCTACGTCTTCTAGCTTGACTCGGGTCCCTTCTGGAGTCAATGTCAAGCTAGTGGTTTTCTGACTTTTACCAAAGACTTTTTTTTTGGCCATAGTTATTTGTAAATGCAATATTTGCTTATTAATAAATCTAAGTAGTGACAGATCAGAACTCCTCGACAGAAGAGTAGAGGGTTAACACCATCAATGCTAATAAAATTATTTGAATTTGTGTGCTTTCGTGAATGGAAAAAAGAATATGAAAGAAAATGATCATGTATCCCCATTGGCAGATGTGCACATCAATGCAGGAAAGATTGTGTAGGTACATTTCAGTTTAACTTTTGTTTGTGTGGCAATGAGTTGCATTTACTTACTTGGCATCTCACTCTTGTGTTCGACAAACCATTCCTGGTCTTTCTTGTCCTCATGTACATCATCTGTGGCATGGTCAATGTATATTTCTGGACTGTGGTTCTGGTTTCTGGCCATAGACTCTGGCTTGTTGACAGGAAGACCTGTATTGTGCAAAAGTGATTTTCTATATAATTCAATACACAACAATAAATACAACAAAGGCATGAATGACAAACTATGATGAACTTTACAACATGGATTGAAAAGGAAAAAAACTGACATAATATACATTGACTGGGAGTGGTATACACTGTAGGATGTATGACATCAACCAATCAAATGTCAGGTAAGCTATGATGAACTCTACAACATGGATTGGAAGGTGCATCACTGAAATGTTTTTTACTCCCATTTCTTGTGGAAGTAAAACTAAAATTGAAATGATCCTGTTGATTTTCTGCCTGATCACTTCAATACCTTCCTGCAAAAAATCTCATACTGTAATTTGTGCAAATCCCTATTATTAAACAGAAACACATAACAGAAGACATTGATGATTTTGTAGAAACAAGACTGACTTCATAATCACCCCTAACATCTAATTATAACTTTGATGAACTGTGTTCCAATAGCTTTTTAAGGAGGAAATACAGAAACTTCTGTTCGTTTCACTGTCATCATGACAGACCACAGTGCTAGCATCTGAACATTTAAGATACAACAGAGATGTTCACTCAGCTGGAAAAGACTGTGGAGGCGAAATGTATCTGGGTACGCAAAGGGCTCGCTGGTTCAGGTTATTCACACAACTTGGATTATTAAATAGCAATGTTTCTATCCTTGGTTCATCACAACATTTCTATGCAGGCACACATTTACTTTGCTGAACCTCAGTATATCTACCACATTAACAACCATGTCTTAGAGACTGTCAAACCCAGAGCTTGAAACAGACTCTGAAAGTGGAATAATTTGTTGTGTTTCTTTGACAAGAAAATGGCAACATCTTGCAGTTACATAATTCACACACTGTTGGACAGATACATGGTTGCAATATGCCTTTCAGTGTTTCCACTTTCTTTGGATATCTTATTTTTAAATATTGGTGAAGATCTGTTATAAGCATTTAATGCCGCACTCTCACTCTGTCGGGCCATTAACTGAATAAGTGAATAACCTCGGTGTCAGTGTCAGTATAGGTCACAGGTGGCACTGACGCCCGTGTTGCGACAACGGTCCCATGTGTGGCAACAAGTTAACTTGTCTGAACGACCCTGTTCTGATATGAACCTAGTTTATGGCGGGACGTTGAACAACAAAACCAACAAACCAACCACGTAAGTGTGCATTTCGTATACTGTTACAGTGTTAGTAATAAACTCACTGACACACCGACAGTCTCATAAAATCATAAAATGCATTGTAAGACTCAGTAAATATGAAATACACAGGTGAAGTACATTTGAATATTTTGAAACCCACCTCAACTTCTTCACTTGCATAATAATACTATTTTGACTACACCCACGGTTTACATGGAACCGACAGCCTTGTTTCTTTCTTATTTAAAACTGTAACGCTCTCGTTAAACACAAACAGTCCGCGCAATCTTGATCCTCAAACAGTTTGTTCCATATGAAGATTGCGCTGCTTAATGATAGTGACATGAGGTTCTCAAGGGTCAGTAAAACATACAATTGGCTACAATCAGGTAGCATCTGATACCATCATATACAATGGGACACGAACTTAAAAAAGGTGATGATCGGACCCGAGTACGGACTGCTTGCAACAGCACACAATGGCACAAAAATAACTTGATCAAGAGCCCCCACCCTCGTAAAACACACAACTGCAGCGAACCGTTATTCAACATATATTTCAAACACTAACTGGCGTGGTATCAGACAAAGAAGATAATCAAACTCCAGCCAGCCCTTTTACCGCTCATTCACCAGCCCTTTTAACGCTTATTCACAGCAAGCCCTATTATCTGTGTCACTCATTCTCTTACCCTATTAGACATCTTGCTTAATCTCTTTCTCTTATCTGCTTCCCTTCTCCTCTTTCCCTATTTCGCCCTTTATTTGCTTTCGGGATTAAGATCGGTAGTTGATTAAAAGTGGCTGAGTCTATGTAATTTTGGTTTCTTATTCTTTTAGTCAGCAAGGAGAGAATTTGCGTGTGTGAAGCGCTAGCCTTAAGCCAAATATCTTTTGTTTGATGCGTCTCGTTGGACGAGGCCACCTTTTACCGCTCACTCTCGAGCCCATGCTTTTACATTCTTATTCACCAACCCTTTTACCGCTCACTCACCAGCCCTTTTACTGCTCACCCACCAGCCCTTTTACCGCTTACAGGGGCCTGGATAGCTCAGTTGGGAGAGCTGCGGAGTAGCAGATGGATGTTACTGGTTCAAATCCTGGTGTGGCCAAGGATTATTTCCTGGAGTTGAACATTGTGCAAACTCCATTCGGCCATCTCCCCGCACATTAAACTACCTGTCCGCACTGAGCATCTTACTGCAGCCATCAGTCTGGTGGTTCCTTCAGTGCATAGTATAGTAATAGGACCCCATCCCCCATAGTGCGAAATCACCGCAAGGTGGAAGCACTGTCCCTCTAAATAACCACCACCCTTTTACCGCTTATTTACAACCAGCCCTATTATTTGTGTCACTCATTCTGTTACTGTGTTATACATCTTGGTTCTCTTTCTCTTATCTGCTTCCCTTCTCCTCTTTCCCTATTTCGCCCTTTATTTGCTTTCGGGGTTTAGACTGGTAGTTGATTAAAAGTGATTGAGTCTATTTTTGTTTTCTGACTCTTTTAGTCAGCAAGGAGAGAATCTGTGTGTGTGAAGCGCTAACTTTTAGGCCCGAACCAAATATCTTTTGTAAGACGACGTACACATTAGCGTGTTAATTCTCCGCTGGTGTGTATCGAGAGAGGGTCGAAAGAAAGGAACTCTGTATGCACACGTTGTGTACCGAGGGTTAGCTGTATGAAGATCTTTTTGAGGATCTGCCAGGTTCCTTTCTTTCGATCCTCTCTTTGCTACGTGTTTGGGTACGGTAAGCTCCCTTGGTCGCAAGCGTCTGCATAAGGTTATGTTGGAGTGACAATTTGATAATTTAAGCGCTCGGTCCTCATTTGTTGTTTATTGGCAAGAATTAAACTCTTCACCAACGATACAAGCATATATTTAGGACTCAACAATCCTGATGACAGAAAATAAGAAGGTGGGCCAAGTTGTGGTAAATAAAACTTAATGAAGATAAAATGGATATAGTAAATTTTAAATGGGGTCCTGAAACATTCCACGACCTTTATTTTGGAAACACAGTTCTGGTAGAGACTAAAAGTCATAAACATCTAGATATATGTACAACCCCCCCCTGAAAAGATTGTTGTAAAATACTTTTCATGGAGTTGTACAAAGAAATTTTTTGGTGAGAAAATAGTGTAATTAAAATTGTAAGTCTCGTGAGACCGCGACTGGGAACATTTCCGATCGTGCGGGAACCGTGTGTTCAGTCTTTTTCATCTGAAACGTTTCGAGGGAAAACACCTCAGCTTGCCAGCCTTGTGGTCCTGTTTGTGCAGGCAAGTAAATTGTACTTTGTTCTTAGTTAACAATGCAAATGATAGTTGCGACCGGTTTTGATGCATTGAATTGTTTGTGCTGAGCTTGACAGAAAGCGTGACCTTTTGAAATGTTGTAAACACGCAAACCAGTACTACGATGATTAGAGAAAGTTATCAGTGATTCTTTTGATCTGTGAATATTCTGGTTTGTGATTTACCATTCAGCATTGTGTAAAAGTAACTGGGTATAGGTTGACAGTAAACCGTGAGGCCGTATAGTAACGAGAATTATGTGGAATCTTGCATTTGATTGCAGGGCCACGGTTTTAAGTTTTTCATCTTGTTGTCGTCATTCGTCGCTCGACGTTCGTTGTTCTTTCCTTTCCCTTCACGTTTTCTTCTCTCGAGTTTCTTTTCCTAGTTCTGTTATCCATTTTGGTTTTACCACGTTCGCGGGGCCTGTGTAGTAGGGTAGTAGTGTATCAATTATATATGGTTGAGGACAGCGTTAGCTAAGGTGATTTGTTGCTGTTGCTACTTGTGAGAATTCTTGTTCATTTATTTTTTATGTCCATGTCTGTTTGGGAGAGGGGATTCTTAATGTTAATAAATGTTATGTTTGTTGTTGCCATCACGCGTCCGTAGTTGATCAGTAGGTTGCAATTTGGACGCCTGTGTGAGTGCCTAAACCGTTATTGAGCCCACGTAAAATAAATTCTTTTGTAACTTCCAACGGCGCACACTGGTAAATTTGGTCTTTGCCATTTGGGCCACGTGTGTGCCAGTTACATATATAACGACTGCAAATGGGACGAACATATTAGCTACATCGCAAGAAAGGTTAGCATGCTTATTGGATGTTTAAAACAGTATTAGTACCATTTAGGGAGGAAACCACTTGAGACCATATATGTCCTTTATTTTAGCCGATCATGACTATGCAGATGTTGTTTGGGATTGCTGCACAGATAGGCAAGCAGCTAGAGGAATTTCACCTCGAAGCTATCAGAATCATTATAGGCGGTGTACGAGGGACCAGTCATTACAAACTCTACAATGAACCAGGTTTCTGCAGTTTAAAGGACAGACGCAAGAAACACAGGCTTCTTCTTTATTACAAGATGATTAATGGCCTTTGTCCAAAATACCTGCAAGAAATCCTCCCACCACCGGTCTCTTCGTACAATCCCTACAGCAGGGGTAGACCATACGACCATTCCCCTTGCCAAAACTGAGATTTTCAAGAATTCGTTTATACCACAAACAGCAGCTGTCTGGAATTCCCTTCTCAGCACGCACAAACAACTCTTACAATATCAGAATTTAAGCGTTTCATAAACCCATCCCAGTATTTAGTTCCGGTAACTGGTAATAAGGACTTCCCGACATCCTGAATGTAAAAGGGCTGTTGTATAAGCGGTAAAAGCATGGGCTGGTGAAAAAGCGGTAAAGGTGTCCTGAAACAAAGACTGACCGAACAATAAGTCTTGGGTCACAATTACAAGCAATAAACTCAATACCGAATGCAACAATCACAATACTTGAGCTAAATATATTTCAAATTAACAGGGGAAAGAGAATCCAAAACTACACTTTAAAGTGCAGCTAGTGGAAACGGAATTTCCATTCATGAAATCACACAAATTCAAATATTTTATTAGCAACTTTGCTGTGGACAACTTTGCCGTCTCCCATCATGGATTCAAATCTGTCATTACTTAGATTTATTAATAAAGATGTTTTGAATCAGGGCAAAGTTTGCAAATGCGCATCTACAGCATAGGTACTGTGAACATATTTCCCTATCTAGCAGCAGAAATTTTGTGTTTACAAGAAAAGTTTGAAACTATTGCAAAAAAGTAAAATCTGCTGTTATTGTTTTTTGTTGTCTCATTCATAGTTTTAATAGTTTATTATTGTTCTTATTAGTTTTCCACTAGTGTGTTCAGAGCGTTTTAATGAGGATAACAATTTAGGGCAGAGTACTTCCATATCTCATGCATATTTTAAAATACTTTGCCAGTTGGAACTTGAGCGGTTTGCATGCAAATCTGCGAACGAGTGATGGAGCAACATGGAGGGCCAGTCATGCCAGTCAAAGGGAGAGGGGACAACATCATCGGACCGTTGGTGGGACATAGAGCTGGAAGATGTTTTTGTCACAACCCGCTTCCTCTCACTGCAGTCATACTCATCAGGAGGGGTTTGTGGGGGCGTGTCCTTTCTACCAACACTCGTACAAAACACAACACCAGACCGGCAGTGAAAATTCAACGAGGCCCCAGCCAGGTATAATTTCTCAACTCCCTCAGATCTCCCAAACAATCGACGTAACTACAAATATCACTCGCAATCTCTCACCGACAGACTTCACACTACACTGTTAACTTCTCATCCATCCACATCGACCTAGCTCTCCACATCCGCACGCTAACCTTTTGCCTCACGCAAATCTTGTTTATAATCCAAAAAGTAATTCCTAGCTGTCTACCTAGTCAGTACATGGAACTCCACCAAATCAGTACCATATGTACATGACATCCGTTCTAACAAACACATCATTTAATGGCTCGTGACAGTCCTTCGTCAACACATCCTCATCGCAACAAAAAGTCACTTTCGATCAATCCCCGATAATATATTAAGTATCGAATGTGTCTGAGTCCCTTCACTGAATATTCTTCGATACTGTCACTTCAGACTGGGTGATAATGTTTCTGTTTATTTTTCTCTTGACATCCACCGACTGGTTGTCGTCCGACTTTCTCCTAAATGTCCGGTTTCGCTTCACTATTACAAAGTCTCTCTTGTTTCGGAGGGAATAATTTACCGCTCCTACCTTGGTTCTGACATGGGAACGATCCACGGTCCCTTACTTCAAGACGTGTGCAGGAACGAAGTTACCGTCAAGGCACCCAGCCCGACGTCAGTACTGCAGGTGGGTAAACACATCACCTCCACCTCCACAGTCGTATTGCTCCCGTTGGCTAGGCACCAGCTCGCCTAGTCAGTCTCACTGGAAGCAGGGCTCGGCTCAACACTTCCCTGGTGTCGCCGCTCAGATCAGTCCTTGGATCTGCCCCTCTGTTAAACCCTGAATTGATCTAACTTTAGTCTGTGGCATTACCAACAGTCCCACTCACAAAATCTCTGAAAGTCCTTTTGCTGTTCACCGTTTTCCATTAACTTCAACACCTCGTCAGATGCAAAACTTTCCCGAATATACTTTAGATTTTCTACGAGCCTCACATAAGGTTATGCCAACTAATCTTTGATTCAAAGTTATACATTCCGTTTGCAAAAACCAAAACCGGCATACCGCCGTTCACACATTATTCTGGCATGATCTCATAAAAACATACTCGGGTTTCTCAATAACAATATAACCCAAATGAATTATCAAAATCATGTGAAATAAGTTACCACAGACAGTACCTCACAACCACCATCAGTCAGAGGGAATTTCAACTTTCGAGTCTCCTTGCACCTTCAGTCTCTCTCTCTCACTTTCTGACACGCACTGTTCTTTCTCCCTCCTTAATACTACTCAGTTTCAGTTTCAGATAACATCGTTCACATTCCTGGTCATACCCCCTCCCAGCCTACATGTGTAGTGAGCTGACATGCTCTGGCGTTTTCCTAACAGCCATACAATGACGTCATCCCAATACAAACACGATACATTGACGTCATACGCACTATTTTTAGCTTCCAACACATGCACTCAAAAATTACGCGGATACGCGTCCGTGACAGTTTTGAATCAGGGCAAAGTTTGCAAATGCCCATCTACAGCATAGGTACTGTGAACATATTTCCCTATCTAGCAGCAGAAATGGATTTACATTCTGGGTTGAACTGGTCTTCAATCAAGCATGCCTCCAAGAATCCAAGATGCAACAATGACCGGTTTCTGGTGTGCAACTGAACCATCACCGCAAAAAGGCTCCATTAGGCAACCAACCCAAATGTATGCCAGCAAACCATTCACAATTGTCTGAAAGAGTCGGGGCTTATTCAAGGTGAGAGTGCTGCTGTATGTCTGTGACTTATGACACATCACGGACAGGATCGATTTAAATGATGCCAAAGTCATCAACGATGAACTAGACAGAAAGGGGCAGAATTCTTTTCACTGATTAATCCAGGTACTTTGTCCCACGACAACAGCAAAGTATGCATCTGAAGGCACCTGGGGGAACACTTTGTGGATGGATGTTCTAGAACATGATGCACATGGTGGCAGCTCTCTGATAGTCTGGGGTGGCATGCAGTTGGATGGGAGGTCGCCTCTTCATCTTGTCCATGGAACTGATCTGAGCTACGGTGAAGATTGTGTGGCCTCTCACCTAGCCTGATCTCCAGGTCATGGGTGCAGGTGAAATGCTACAGGATGACAATGTAACTGCCCATCGTGTGCGAGTGGTCGCTGAGTTCATGTAGCGACTCAACTGGCCAGCATGGTCTCCAGACTTAAATCCAATTAAACAATTGTTGGGCATCATTGACCATCAAGCGAATGACAATCATCTGCCACAGCAACATTTTTTATTCATACAGTCGCAAAGGCTTGTCATAAAAGGGCATCATTTAGGTTTCTTCAAAGAACTTTATTGAGGTTTAAACCTCTGATGTCCATTCCTCTACACACTCACAATCCACTTCTCCTCATATATTAAAAAACTCCTATCCAATATCAAATTCTGCAACACACATTTAAAAACACTTCTCCAATAAATTCTTTCCAATACCAAATATTACTAACAATGTGGTATATATTCAAAAGAGACACACTTCGATGATTGAACAATGTTTCAAAACATTAAACTAGAAAACCCTGAGAATTTAAAAAAAAACAAAAAATGAACTCCTCCCAATAGCCAAGGAGCCAATGTTCTGTTGTGGGCAGGCTGGAGTGTGAGTTTATGTGAGAATTTTTACATCCTCGTTACACAAATGTAACTACTGAATGAAGACCAGGTCTGTCAGAATTTTTATCAGACAGCTTGGTCTAATACCTCCACTTGGTATTATGGTAAAGATGTGACAAGGAACGTTTTACGGCTAAAGCGATATGGAGCAAACTGCAGAGAATCAGAGTGTCCACATACATCTCCTATGAACTGTTTTCTGTAAGTGCTGGCATTGACTGATGACATGAGATGCGTATTTGTTATCTATGCATGTTCTTTGTGTTGATGGCTTGTATCTCGTATGAACCATTCCTAGTGCTTTTAATTTGACTGATGGAGTTCATCTCCTCTGCACTGTTTTCCATGTGTAGTCGTGTCAACTCTCATTAAAGCATTTGGAACATTAATTGTACAAACGATGGCCAGCGTGAGTTCTCAAGTGTGCAGTGAGGTCATCAATCCTTATGAATAAAATGGCACATGTTACACAGACGTAGTGCTGGCTACAGGATTGTGTTGGTGTGTCATCATTAAAAGCATCACTCTGTGTATAGGACAGCTGATATACATGTGTTGTCATGTGTCGATTGAGAGAACTGCTCTGATTAAACGACTTGCCACATGTGTGACATCTGTAAGGACGCTCACCGGTGTGCACTCTTATGTGTTGAGTGAGATCACTACTTTGTGTAAACGATTTGCCACATGTTTTACATATGTAAGGACGCTCACCTGTGTGTGTTCTCACATGTAAAGTTAAGGTACTTCTCTCTGTGAAACACTTACCACATGTGTCACATCCGTACGGACGCTCACCAGTGTGAATTCGTATGTGTTTAGTAAGGCTACTACTGTCTGTGAAACACTTACCACATGTGTCACATCCGTACGGACGTTCACCAGTGTGAATTCGTA
Organism: Lanistes nyassanus; assembly: GCA_004794575.1. Lineage (NCBI taxonomy): Eukaryota > Metazoa > Mollusca > Gastropoda > Architaenioglossa > Ampullariidae > Lanistes > Lanistes nyassanus. The sequence goes on along the minus strand of SMGT01003398.1, from coordinate 64,862 downwards.
TGTGTTTAGTAAGGTTACTATTGTCTGAGAAACACTTACCACACGTGTCACATCTGTATGGGCGCTCGCCAGTGTGAGTTCTCACGTGACAAATGAGACTCTCCCTTTCTACAAATGATTTACCACATATGTCACAACTGTAAGGACGCTCACCAGTGTGACTTCTCATATGTTGAGTGAGAAGACTCCTCCAGGGATATGACTTACTACATATGCTGCATTTGTAAGGACGCTCGACTGTGTGTTTTCTCATATGTACAGTGAGACCACCACTTGAGGTGTATGACTTACCACATCTGTCACATCTGTATGGACGTTCACCAGTGTGTGTTCGCATGTGTTGAGTTAAAGAGTAACAATGTTTGAATGACTTACTACACACATTACATGTAAAGGGACTTCTGTCATTATTTGTTGTCGACTGCACAGTGAGGTTTCTTTTGTTTGTCAACAACTTGCCACATCTTTGACCAGTGTAGGGTTGATCAACACTGTTTGTTCCATTGTCTTTATTAAGACCACCATCTGGTGAGAATGGCTTGCCATTTGTTGACCAGTTGTAGACATTTCCGTCAGTTCCCTGCAACACACCTGAAAATATTCCATGGTTTCATTAGAAAATGATTTTGTAGCAAACGTCAGAAAGCAAAACTTCATGACCAGGGCTGAAGGTGTAGGGAGTGGAATGGGAAAGAATTCAGACAGCTTGGAGAACCGCTCAATGGTCCAATAAACAAAATGTGTGTGTGTGTGTGTGTGTGGGGTTGTGCTTTCGTATTTTTACTTAGTCTATTAGCACCTAAATCAAGGATAGGTGCTGTATAAATACCGGATTGTTATTATGTGTCTGATGTGTCGGTTGTCCCAACTGGAACTGTTCTCCAAGGTTTATGTGCACCAGGTTTTGTATGGGGCGCCAAGAGGGGAATGGGTATTCTTTACTTATAGAATTCATTTTATAATTATAGAATGAATTCTTTAACTAGACCATTGTAATTCTTTAAAGGCACCTTATTCTATCTATACTATAAGTATAGAATGCAATTCTTGATAAACCAAGAGCATTTAACCCATTCCCCTCTTCGCACCCTATAGTTTTACTGTGACCTTGTTTACAGTCAGTTGAGCTTAACCTCGACTGCCCAGATGGAAGTGACACACAATACATGAGCAATGGTAAATTGTGTAATGTTTAAAACTATAACACAAATGCAAAACAAAACAAAGATCAGTCCAACGATGATTGCTCTGCACACAATATTTTAGTTGATATGTCTGCACAGACAGTGGACTTGGTCTGAGTATGACTACTTATGCTACATAAAACAAGGACGGTTTGGCTGACAACAACAATATTTAAGGCTCTTCATGAAGGCAATTACCAATATTTTATATTCATGACTTACCAGCCATCCCTGGTAGATTTCATTAGTAATTCTTGTTAGATTACAGATTAAAATGGCACATATCAGGCATCAACCAATATTTTTTAAATAATTCAGACTGAAACTGTGACAACACTGTATACTTTACTCAAGAACAAGAAACATGCTACTTTCTCAGTGGCTGTGCAATCACAAAGTAGTACCACAGGAAACAGCTTATAGGCAAAAAGGCCAATTAAACATGTTGCTTGTGATGTCATAAACTATTTTTAGGATAAATGTTCACAAAGTAAACCTAACAACTACACTTGTGTCTTGCTCTACAAAGTTGTCCTGCTTTAGACAAATACACCATTGCCACTGCTATTACTGTTCATATATACTCTTCATATATTACATAATGTAGAGCCATAAACAAGTTCTCCCAGACTTTTCCAAACCTGGAATTATTTTTCTAAATTCCTTGAGTTTTCCATTTTCAAGGACTTGCATGGACCATGGTTTATGTATATTTTCCTAAAATCTTGCTGAGATTTTTGCAGCCTGTATCTTAAAGACTTTCCATAACCTGTCAATCATGTATTCTCAAAATAAAATGAAAGAAAATGATCATTCTCATTGGCAGATGTGCACATCAATGCAGGAAATATTGTGTACGTACATTTCAGTTTAACTTTTGTTTGTAAGACAATGAGCTGCATTCACTTACTTGGCATCACAGTCTTGTGCTCAGCCAACAACTCCTGGTCTTTCTTGTCCTCATGTACATCATCTGTGGCATCATCAAGGTATATTTCTGGACCGTGGTTCTGGTTTCTGGTCATAGACTCTGGTTTGTTGGCAGGAAGACCTGTATTGTGCAAAAGTGATTTTCTATATATTATACAATACACAACAATAAATACAACATAGACACAAATGACAGGTAAGATGAACTTTACAACATAGATTGGAAAGTAAAACACTGATATGCTTTTTCTACAGGTGTTTAGCTCCCACTTCTAAGCAAGATATGGGCTGCCTATTCTTGTGGCAATATAAGTATAAATAAAATTGTAATGATCCTGTTGACTTTTTGCCTCATCACCATAGCAGCTTCCTGCAAGAAATAGTCTCAGACTTTAATTTGTGCAAAACCCTATAAATAAACTGAAAAACAGGAGAAAAGTGAATATACAATGATGACTGTACAAATGATGACTTTGTACAAACAAGACTCGTTGTATCATCAACTATCATCGTTACCAACACCATATTTACCCTTAACAACCGATTATAACTTTGATGAACTATGCAGCCATAGAATGAATTTTGTAATATACCATGCCAATTCATTAAAAAAAAAAAAGATGCCAGCGGTTTATTTCTGTGTGTCACGACCCCCACCCCGTCCATGTCAGGCGACCTAGTGGGAGTACATGTTTTGTGTTCTTTCACTCTCCTGTCACACAGAGAAAACTCAACACTGGGTAACATAAATATGACCCACCACTATTTATTATCACCCAGGGGCACTAGACGTAGCTTTGTACCTTAACCACTTCACCTCAAATTCCAACAACCAGAAAAGTTCACTTTCAATCTAGTTCACATTAATTCCTCATAATTTCACACAGTTACCTGATTCCAGATCAAAACTCAAAACGTCCAACACTAGTTCTCCCTGCTCTACACAACTACAACTTTCACATCCTTGTCTTCATACCAGCAGATCAGAAAATACACCCACCATTTAACTGGCCATATGACGGATCACCAAAAAACCCCTCAACAATACTCGGGAACATCTGTTCTTTAGATCAACTGCCAAAGTTTACTTTGAGGTGCTTTCAATTTGCGTTAGCTTTTCCTCTCGATCTACTCTCAAGATGCATATTTCGAAAACATCAACAACAACACACACAAAAACCAAACCAATTTTTATCACAAATCACCCTTAGGTCTGGCTGTGTTCCTCTGCACTATTAAAGTCCCTACTATTTATCTACCTTAAGTTGCCTGTCAGTTCCCACTCCTCATGAATTACACGTCCACAATTTCAAGTAAAAGTTCTAACGGCATCAACCATACGAGTCCGAGCAGTCAGCTCTTCCTCCTCAGCGTTGCGTTTCTGTGATGTACACTTGAACTTATCTGTCGTCTCCGCCAAGTACACAGTTCTCACAAATTACAGTTCTATATGTTCTAAACAGTCCCTTTTATCTCTCGATGCAGCATCTACGTGAACTACACTCCTCGAATTACAAAAAGTCTTCACAACTTCAAGTTCCAATATTATATTTATGAAAGTTCACATCGGGCAACTGTCCCTTCTCGTTATCTCCTCTCCTTGATGTACCTTCGTTGGGCACCGCCGTTCCCGTGAAATTACACAAAGGTCTTGCCTACCTGGCTCGCCCCAATGTTAAGAACGTAGGCCGAATGCCTCACTCTGCGTCATCGTCGTTGATAAGGCGGGACCTCCACACAAATGACCCACTGTCCTGGTCGCGGCCACGTGCGACACGGTCGGACTGGTTTCACTTCGATACTCGGGTGCACTCCATTCTCCCAATGGTCTGGTCACGAGGTTGCCTCTTGTTCGTGCCTCTTTCCACTCTCACATTCCCATCAACAGGTGTCGGCTCTGGGGCGGATGAATCCTGTCGCTGTACAGGGGTCTCATACCTCTACCTGGAACTCCCCTAACTTAGTACCTTGCTTCGAGCTATACCTTCAACACAAATCCTTTTCCTAGTGGGATGCCACCGTGTACTAACATGTTAAATCTCTCGTACCCATTGCTTTCAGTTACAATTTTCACTTCAGACAAAAATGGCACCCACTCAAATGGATCTCTAACAATCAAGCTCGCCACACCCTCGCTTCTCACTACAGAATGGGTAAATTCAAACAACGAACTGCATTTTCAATCAAAATTCCCTTACAATACCATCATGAAATCACTTCATATAAAAATTTTAATTAACATAGTTTCTGGAGAACACATATCGGATTTTATCCAGTAATTTAGCTCATAAAAATAATATTATATATCAACAAAAAATTCTGCTAATACACAATACCTTCAGTTCAGCGACTGAAGGAGCAGGTAACATCGAACACAGTGAGTACGCTCCATCACGTTTCCACACACCAATCAGTTCCTCATGTCTTTTCTCTTCAACTCGTTAACTTCTCTCGCAATTCCCTAATGCGTGAGCGAGCTCACCCCTTCCCCACTGTGCAGTTCAGCCATCCGTTCAACAACTAGTATGGTAGACCGTTCAAATCAGAATTCCACTTGTCACATGGATCGTGACACTGTGCCAAGCAAACCTCACTGACACCGATACTGCTGATCAAATTTATCAAAAGAACAATATGTATATGTTATGCACACAAACAGCAGCTAGACATTCATACATTTATGAAAATCCCTCAAAATATGCCTTTGTATATGTCTAGTTATTGTTGTTACTTTTTGGGTATGAAGGGGTTTGATGCCCGTGATCGTCTGCTAATGGAACACCCCAGCAACAGCAGAATTGGTCCATGTCATGACCTTCACCCTGTGCAGCATGATTCTTTTAGCTCATATCTTAAGGTGTAGCTTTCGGATAGCCCCACACCGGACATTGCAAAAACTTAGCAGGGAGCACAGCA
>SMGT01003398.1:29596-40068 GCA_004794575.1 Lanistes nyassanus | reverse complement strand
ACATAATGTAGAGCCATAAACAAGTTCTCCCAGACTTTTCCAAACCTGGAATTATTTTTCTAAATTCCTTGAGTTTTCCATTTTCAAGGACTTGCATGGACCATGGTTTATGTACATTTTCCCAAAATCTCACTGGGATTTTTTCAGCCTGTATCTTAAAGATTTTCCATAACCTGTCAATCATGTATTCTCAAAACAAAATGAAAGAAAATGATCATTCTCATTGGCAGATGTACACATCAAAGCGGGAAAGATTGTGTACGTACATTTCAGTTTAACTTTTGTTTGTGTGGCAATGAGGCGCATTCACTTACTTGGCATCTCAGTCTTGTGTTCAGCCAACCACTCCTGGTCTTTCTTGTCCTCAAGTACGTGTTCTGTGGCATCATCAATGTATATTTCTGGACTGTGGTTCTGGTTTCTGGTCATAGACTCTGGTTTGTTGGCAGGAAGACCTGTATTGTGCAAAAGTGATTTTCTATATAATACAATACACAACAATAAATACAACATAGACACAAATGACAGGTAAGATGAACTTTACAACATAGATTGGAAGGTAAAACACTGATATGCTTTTTCTACAGGTGTTTAGCTCCCACTTCTAAGCAAGATATGGGCTGCCTATTCTTGTGGCAATATAAGTATAAATAAAATTGTCATGATCCTGTTGACTTTTTGCCTCATCACTTCAGCAGCTTCCTGCAAGAAATAGTCTCAGACTGTAATTTGTGCAAAACCCTATAAATAAAATGAAAAACAGGAGACAAGTGAATATACAATGATAAATTTGTACAAACAAGACTCCTTGATTCATCAACTATCATCCCTACCAACACCATATTTACCCTTAACCGATTATAACTTTGATGAACTATGCAGCCATAGAATGAATTGTGTTATATACCATGCCAATTCATTAAAAAAAAACGATGCCAGCGGTTTATTTTGGTGCAATAGCAAACCTCACTGACACCGATACTGCTGATCAAATTTATCTAAAGAACAATATGTATATGTTAAGCACACAAACAGCAGCTAGACATTCATACATTTATGAAAATCCCTCAAAATGCGCCTTTGTATATGTCTAGTTATTGTTGTTACTTTTTGGGTATGAAGGGGTTTGATGCCCGTGATCGTCTGCTAATGGAACACCCCAGCAACAGCAGAATTGGTCCATGTCATGACCTTCACCCTGTGCAGCATGATTCTTTTAGCTCGTATCTTAAGGTGTAGCTTTTGGATAGCCCCACACCGGACACTGCAAAAACTTAGCAGGGAGCACAGCAGCCGGAGTGGTGTCATCCCCAGAAGGCCAAGCTAGGTGTACTGATGTTTAGTCTAGACCAGAGTGTAGCTTTTTACAATGAGTTCATGAGAATCATTGCATGACTTATTAACAGGTTATTTATATTATGAGAAAACAGAAGATGGAGGAAAAGATTTAAATCCATTACATTATGTTTTTTGGATATTAACTTCCCGGAACAGTGAGAAGAAACACAAGTGCAGTCTAGCTGAAAACACTGATCACAATGAGGAATGCAATGAAAACATGATGCGCTAATATGATAGATTTTTCCTTTTCATTGTTAAAATGTTCTGATTTCATTACTAGTAATTGTCATTATTGTTTGCACCCGTTATGATCTATCTATATGATGCCTTAACAAACTGTCAATCAGAATCAGTAGAATAAAAAATCATTGATCAGTTGATAGTAGACATTATCGGCAAATCATGTCAATCACTTGTAACTGTGGGAAGAAAAAGGAATGTTTATAGGAATTTCCAACTCATGTTTGGGAATCAACTCACGATAAATCAATGTTAGGTTTACATTCCTGCAGGGTAGTTCAGTAAATGTGTAAGGGTGAAAATATTCAGATAGTACTGGTAGTGGTAAAATAGATTTAAAACAAATAAGCATCCAAACGGCACCAGGTTTCAACTAGATTTTAAAAAAAAATATGCATAAGTGAGATATGCAAATACTCTGGCCTAAATTTCTTATCCTCCTCATTAAAGCTTTCTGAACACACTAATATAGTTCTCACGTGCCCTTTGTCGAACTCTAATATTTGTATTTTGCAAAATTCAGTTCCATGGTGGCCAAGATTTTAAGAAAACAGTCAAGAGAAAAAAAAGTAAAGGAAATAAAGTTAAGGTAAAAGTCAACAGGAAAAAAGTGAATGTCATCCACTATCCTCCCACCCCACCCCATTCATCATTTAAAAGAAGTTAAACACTTTATTTTTTAACTTATTCCCTTTGACTTATTTTCTTAACCACCTTTTCTCGTGGCCTGTGTTCAGAACTGGAGATTTGAAATGAGAGGGCATCATCCCATTTGCAATCTTTTTATTCCTACATATACTCTCAGGCGACTCCTTAACTGGTACGAACTTTAAGTGAGCCCACTTGGAATCAGATTGTAAACATCCTGTTTGACCCGAAAACACAGACTTCAACTTATACAGGCAAACAGAAGCCCCTGCCTAATACCCAACCCTACCCCTAATCCAAATCCCCCCCCCCCCCCAAAAAAAAATTGAAAGTTACCATGGGGATCGAACCTCTAAAATTCAAGCATGAAAAGCTAGTGTCTTTACCACAGGGCTATTATTACTTTGACTTTGCTTGGCAATTCACTGTAGCTATAAGAATTTGTGGTCTAATGCCTAAAAACAAAAATGCTATGACAGAGTTCGAACCTGCAACCATTCAATCGCAGAAAACCAGTGTTTTTAACCACTGGACAATCATCACTATGGCTCGCTTTCATTCACTGTAGCTATAAGTTGCATGTTGTCACAGATACGTGCCATAAAAGCAGTGAGTAGGGTAGTCACTTAGTGTGAGCTATGACTAAGCGCTATTTTTAGATGACTGAGAGATGATCGACGCACAGGAGCAGAAAAAAAGATGCATGCAGTTTTTGAGTGAGAGCGGACGTTTGACGAGAGAGAAGTGCCGACGACCTTGAGGGACCGTGACGGATGGACTTTTCTGCAAGTGCCCAGACACCTGAGCAGAGCCCTTCATCGGCACTGGAAACGCTGAGTGTAGGGGATTTTTGTGTACAACCCTCTGCCTAGACAGGAGGTAGGCCAAATACTCCATGGGAGTTTTTCCTCATTTTTGTTGTTGAATCATGTGTATTTTGCGAGTAGGAAACCATAGTAATGCGTTTTCATAGGGTTTTTGTTTGATTGCATGTCAGCGCCTCCTGAGAAGAGACGTAACAACACCCCCTCCCCCCCAAGAGGTGGACGTGTAGGAAAGCGCCAGCGTTGACGATTGTGGTAGCTTTAGTGTATGTGTCCTTTGTCGACTGACAGCTCCAGATAACAGTTGGAAGTTCGAACCGCTAACGTGGAGGAGAGGAGATTTTCTTCCCCAAGTGAGAGATTTGTTGTGGGAGCCCTTGTGGAGGTCCTTCGCAGACACTTCCTGGTAGTGAGGCTTTGTGATCCCGCTTTGATGTCCCTGCGGGAGTCTTGACGAACATTACGCCGGTGTAACTCAGTCTTGATATCCTTTGTGGATGGTCTGACATTCAGTCTGTGTGACATAATTTGATATGCAGTGTGAAGCAATTTGATATCTGTGGCGATCCCGATGAACATTAAGTCTGTGGGATATCCGTGAAGATTTTGATGAACATTAAGTTTGTGTGATGATCGTTCGATATTCTTGGTGGATTTAATTGTCTGTGTGATGCAACTTTGGATATGTTGAATTTTTATGTGACAATTTGTGATTGGTACTTTGGATATATTAACTATGGATAATAATAAGTCTGTGTGCGACTTTGAATCTCTAGTAGACAGATACGTTGACAGATTTTAACATCCTTTGTGGTAAATTACTCAAGATAGTGGAATAGTGATAATCTCCGAGAAACTTAGTGAATCGTACGTTGTGAGGAAAGTGAGTGTTAGGAGATTAACTGATTTTTGAGACTGTTAGATGAAAGACTCGAACTTGTGTGAAGGAAGAGAACGTGGTTAGTTGTTTGATTCAGTTAGTGTAGATGAGAACGAAGAGAACTGAAAGTTAGTGAAAAGTTGGTGTATGCATGCGGTGATAGCGGAAGTTAGTCGGAAGCCGCCGTGTGCATCAGAGTGATAAGTGCATATCGGAGAGCGAGTGGAGCATGTAGTTTAATAAATAAGACTGGGTCCTTTTTAGAAAACTGCTACATCTCGTTGTCTTGTGTTGCGCGAAGTTGTGCGCAAAAGAACACGCCCCCACACCCCTTGGTCGCTTGGTGACAGTAAGATAGGTGGCCGAGTGGGTGTGTGACACATGCATTGTGATGTCTCGCTGTATTTCAGAAAAGATGTGTTCAGTAATCTTTCTCTGATTGGCACACATCAATTTGAGCCACTTGAAGATATTGTAGGAAAAAAATTGCATCCTGTTCCAAACCGGTAAGTGGAGTACAGACATTTATGCATGCAGATGCAAAGCACACTAAGTTTTCTAAAACTGGTCTGCAAGTATAAGTGATCACAACAATCACATCACTGTTTTGGTGTGACAAAATGTGGAACTCATAATAATAACACGGAACCTTACATAGCATGATATCCCTGCAATTTTCAGGGCGTTCTGCATTTTACACAATATGGATAAACCTGTATGGATAAACAAAACTAAAGTATAAAAAAACTACACAAACAAAACCTTTAAAAAAGCACAAATTACAACGATGGAAAACATAAAAGTACAACAATGAACTCAATGAGACAACAATATAAACAAAGAACATAAATTAAACATGAGTAAAACTTGTTCAGAAATTTTATATGCACAATAAACAATGCCCACAATAAAACACTGCAGACCAAAGTACCGAAACATAAGTGCACAACCTTAATAGTTAATTGAACAGATTGATACAGATGAAGTGCTACATTTTTGCTTTTAATGTTACTTCAGTTCCTCTACAAACCCATGTACATCTTCGGGTCCCTTCTGGAGTCAATGTCAAGCTAGGGGTTTTCTGACTTACCAAATTTTTTATTTTTATGGAGATAGTTTTGAACTTGTGTGCTTTCATGAATGGAAGTTTCATATCCAGAAGCTACATTTTAAATATTCCATAACCCATGGACCATGTACTCTTAAAAGAATATGAAAGAAAATCATCATATATTCTCATTGGCAGATGTGCACATCAACGCAGGAAAGACTGTGTAGGTACATTTCAGTTTAACTTCTGTTTGTGTGGCAATGACGTGCATTCACTTACTTGGCATCTCAGTCTTGTGTTTGACAAACCATTCCTCGTCTTTCTTGTCCTCATGTACATCATCAATGTACATTTCTGGACTGTGGTTCTGGTTTCTGGCCATAGACTTTGGCTTGTTGGCAGGAAGGCCTTTATTGTGTAAAATTGTCTATATAATACAATACACAACAATAAATACAACACAGAAACAAATGACAGGCAAGTTAAGATGAACTTTACAACATCAATTGGAAAGGAAAACACTGACATGTTTTTCCCTCCCACTTCTATGCAAGATATGGGCTGCCTATTCTTGTGGCAATATAAGTAAAAATAAAATTGTGATGATCCTGTTGACTTTCTGCCTCATCACTTCAATGCCTTCAATGATATCTGACTGGAATTTGTGCAAAACACTATAAATAATCTGAAACACCGGAGAGAAGTGAATATACAATGAATTATGATGACTATGTAGAAATAAGTCTGCTTTCATCATCACTTCTGATAACCTCGGCCAGACTACCTGCCGCACTCTCGCTCTGTCGTGCCAATAACCTCGATGTCAGTAAATTATGACTGAGTGGGACTGACGCCTGTGTTGTGACAACAGTCCCTGTGTAGCAGCACGTTAACTAAGCGACACTCTAATGACAGGAACCTAGTTTGTGGCGGGACGTTAAGCAGCAAAACCAACATTACAATTGTGCATTTCGGATACCGTTTGTGACACACACTGTTTCGTAAAGAAGTATTGTATTTGTAAGACAAAATAAATAAGGCATATATTATAGGTGAAGTACATTTTAATATTCTGATACCCACCTTAGCTCCTTAATTTCTAGAAGAAAACTATTTTGAGCACATCCAAGTTTTACATAGAAGTGACCGCCTTCTTTCTTTCTTATTTAAAACTTTAACGCCCTTGTCAAACATCAGCAACAGTCCGTGCCATCTCGATCACTGATGTTGATCTTCAACCAGTTTGTTCCATATGAAGATTGCGCTGCTTGATGATGGTCGAGGTTTTCAACGCCGCTGCTGGGCCCCAGCATGTAAGACGAACAGACACAGAATTTCTTTTCGTTTTTTGAAGGAACTGGGTTAGGATTGCGTGTGAGTGTGAGAGGGCGGGGGCTGAGAAGGGCCTTTGGGTGTAGATATTCATCCATTGCTGCTGAGGAAAAGTGTTGAAAGATCGAAGCATTTCCAGTACCGGTTTGTGCGACTTTCGGTTTGGTTATCGGTACTGAGAGCGACCATAAATATAAGGACTCCCCACCACCGCCACCACCCCCTTTCAACTTTCGACAGTACAGAAAGGTGTTGGACACGGAAGTGACGATCCGCACGACTCCTCTAGTTTAGCGGCGCTTAATCTTTTATCCACACGACTCTCGCGCAGTTACTGCGCTGTACGATTAGGGATCGATAATGTTATGATGCTGAAAGTACACGTACCTAGCATGTTTCAGATTTTGGCAGTGGCCTTTAAAGCGACTCCCCAAATGGGTTCTACGACAATAAGAACAAGCTTATATTATAATGAAGAACTTAATATTCTTTCGGCTGATCCAGTCCGTATATAAGTGCATGGGTAACAGAGGCCCTATAATCGATGATTGTGGTCGAATCTCATGTTCACCTCCTCTCCACATTTCAAGTCATTTTACTAAACGCAGCGACTGCCTTCAAATTTTTACTTCGTAAATAATTTTCTCCATGGCAACTTTTAGCGACAGGAGTCGTGCGGATAGAAAAATGTACCCCCAAAGTGCACGACCAGTCGTGCGATTAAAGAACACGTCCCAAAATGCTGATAGAAGAATATGCGCCGAAAGCGCACGACTAGTCGTGCCGATAAGGTCAGCCATTGGACACGCGGACACCGCTGTGGGGTTTCAGGGTGTAGCGAATCTGGTCTAGCACCTTTCACAGGAGCTGCTCGATGTAGCGCAGCTAGCACCCAAACGTGGTTTTAGGCATCAGCCAATATCAACAAGATGGCGTGGGCAGTGTTAATTTGTGTTGTCCAGAGCGACGAAAACGCTGTTTCGTCCCTCCAAGGACGATCGAATAATGTATTACTGAACAACGAGGGAAGAATAAGCTATATAATTGGTTTTCATGCATGGGTTATTCAAGGAGCTTATTCTATAAAATCCGCCATCACAGGATGCAGTATAGTCGGTACACGACAGCAAAAATTAATTCGCTGTGTACGTCAACTTACAAAGGTTCGGGCGGAGGTTTGCACTCAGCACACGCACATTCTCTATCTTTTCACCCCAACTACAAAAGAATCTTGAATTGGGGGGAAAATGCAGCAAAAAGAAAGAATTTGTTTCAGACAACAAGTAATAATAGGCCTGTATCTTCCCCCCAACCCCAACACGTCTTCCCGTACCAAACCTGACTGCCTCAGTGGTCTAGAGTTTAAGGCGTCCTGTTTCGAGGCAGGAAGTTGGTGGTTCTCATCCCGACCGAGTCACATCTAAGACCTAAAAATTGGCAATCTAGTAGCTGCCCTGCCAGACGCCTGGCCTAACAGGGAACAGTACTAAGGCTGGTTGGGCGGGTGTCAATATAATGTGATGGGTGGGACTGAACCCCAAGCAAGCACAGAAAACAATGAACAATATAATCATTAACTTTCACATATATTTTGTGTCTTTAAAACCACACAAAGTAGCCTTCTGATAAGGATCACATTTTCCAAGTTTCCGGAAGAGAATGTGGAGGGGAACGTGCACGATACAAACAGTTGGTCCAAGTCTGTTTAGCTAGTGCTTTGGACAGCCATCATTGTGTGTCTGTGTCCACATACACAATCGCATACAATCACAATCACATACAAATACATATACACACTGTACCTAGATCCCTGGCAAGTGTGCACACATTCACAGACATGCACTCAACCACACAAACACACCTATTCTCTTTCTCATCCATGCATCTGTGCAAAGTCAAATACATTTCCACTTGTGTGGCCACATGTATCTACACACATTAATATATTTATCTTTGGTTTCTGTTCATCAGATCTGCAGTATGCACTGGTGAACAAACTGTAGACATCTTAAATTTGGGGCACATTAACCCAAGCAGTGGTTAACATATCACAGGAAAAACAACACACCCTGCCCACAGAAAGGGGCTTGGAAAAAGCAATAAAAGATAGCATAGCATGTTAAAGGTTCTCAGAAAATTGTTGCCTTGTTTTGTATTTGAAAAAGAGAAGAGCGTTGGGGATAGGGGTATGTAATGTTGGTTGGGTCGCCATGTTGATCACTAGTTCTGGAGATCATTACATGACTTTAAGAACAAAGTACACGTATTAGTGAAAGTTAAGCAACAATATCTGAAAAACAGAGAGAAACATCCAAGTTACTGTCTTTCAGCTGGGACAGTTGTACCCAAGGTACATTATTAAATTTATAAATGAAAAAAAAAATCTGTCTAGACCAGAGTTATATGCTATGACAGAAAATGTACAATGTTTCATGGAATTCCTGGTTAAGCACGAGGTCAGAAGCCAAATATATATATTTCTTGAAAAATGAAAATACATGTGTGGGAGTGAGATCTGTGTGAGATGAAACTTCTCTGTTAAGCCTATAGATCATTTAAGTATAGATGGTAAGGACTTTAATAAGATTCCCATTTCATGCGATCTATGTTCTGGATTTTTTTGTTGCTTCTTGCTAAAACATGAAAAGTGGACACACTCATACACCAACACTCATATACCTCTCTCTCATACACCAACATTCTCTTAGTCACACACACACGCACTCTCTCTCACACACTCACACTCTCTCAGTCTCACACATAGTGATATACACACATTCTCAGTCTCACACATCTACACCCTCTCTCTCTCTCTCTCTCACACACTGTTTTACCCTAACCCTGAATGTCAGGAAGTCGTGAAAGAAATCAGATGGAAACTTCTGTCCAAACTTCGGAGCTGACAATAGGTACTAAAGATGTCAAGTCTTTTTAAAAAGCGATAACTCTGCACAGCAGACAGGCTGACAACTAATTCCATTTCAACAGAAGTTTCACCATACATGCCAATAAACTTTCCACTAAAACTTTAAATAATGTGTCATGGCAAATTATCTGACAGTGTCACAACCCAAAGGATAATTTTAAAAAGGGAAGAGAAGGCAAGATGGTAATTAAAAATTGATGGAGCAATTACAGTTACACCTAAACGGTCAAAATACATAGAGGTACAAGGTGCAGGCACAAAGTGATCATTGCTTCTACAGTCGCACTGTTTTTTCCTTCACAAGGTGACCCAGTGTAAAATTTGGTCTAAACAGCATCTTTATGGTCAATGAAAACACTTGCAGCCTTTTCTTATGACAGGTCAACAAAGCCAAAGAACGGGAACCCTCATGGGTTGAAAAGTCTATCACACAAAGTCAGGAATGTTAGAGTGACAACAGGTGAACCTTCTGTATCACAATTAGAATGACTGCCTAGCAGGTACCAGAGTTTTCAGTCTAAAATTCTTAAACTGAAGTAAAAGTTATATGGAAACCTGAACATATTTAATATTGATCCCTTTATCACATATTTACCATTGATGCATTGTGGGGTCACTATGTCACTGATCTAATACCCTTGAGGTAGCACAACAGGCCAGTCATATACCCACACTGTTACCTCACAATTTCGAACTCAGAAAGTTCACAAGTCAGACATGCAAGCTGCTGATGGCGTTTTCTCCAGACATTATCAGAGTAGCATTTCCTATCACATGTGCTGATGTATGCATGCAACCAGGTGCACATCTGCTTGGACTCGCTCATATACTGCAAACACAGGCACGTGCACAAAAACTCTCATGTACACACTCCTTTCTCTCTTTTCCATCTTGTCTTGGAATCACAGGAATGAAGGTGATGTAATATGCAAGAGTCTGCACCAATGGCAGGTTTGCCTAAACACAGTGGGTTGTTATCTGCCATGTCGTAGCTGCGCATACAGGAAGAGGGCAAAGCTTGACCACAGAAACACGCCTCCAGCCAGCGACCGCCATAGCCCATCTGTCCTGCTGGTGACTGGGTGAATGCGGAGACATCAGAGATATGAATGACATGGATAACAGATTTTTTAATCATAGTCTCAACATATGTCAATTATAAGTTGAATCAAACACCTTCAATCATGATCTAAAAAAACTGTCAATCATCATCATCTCCTCCCCAACACC
>SMGT01003397.1:68295-79268 GCA_004794575.1 Lanistes nyassanus | reverse complement strand
TCTCTCTCTCTCTCTCTCTCTCTCTCTCTCTCTTTTAAGACTCCTTGGGCCAGCTTGTCTGAGCATGTCCTCAGAAGCAGTCGACGATCACAGGACAAAAAAGGTGGGCGAACCGACTTCAGCGGGCGGGCGGAACGACCGATGGCGTGGGCGAACTGGTTGGGCGAAACGACCACCCCTCCCCTCCACCCCTCAACCTGGGGATTCTTAACTCAAAACGGTGGGTTCATTTTTCTTATCCAACCAGGTAAGAACGTGAACGATGTGTTATAGCTATTCGCCTCCTACGTTTTTCTCAAACATTTTAATAAAGCACTTCTTGTGACTATAAAGTAATTAAAGGGTTCCGTGACTAACTGTGGCAAAATATCTTTGCAAACTCTGACCGGTATTTGCTACCTGTGAGGCAATAGACGTAGAAATTCACAGCTTTGTTGCAGTATAACATGACGTAGCTGACCGCTAGCGCCAGTTCATTGGCAGCCGCGATGTCAAGGTCATCACCCTGACCTTGGGAAAACTGAGTCACATAAGCCGTATACAGGGCGGATGGAAGTGTGAACACGACGAAAGCTATGGAGACACCGATGAGTGTAACTGTCATCGAAGACGATTTCTTTTGGCGGTTGGGAAAGTGGAGGGAGTCTTCCGACAGCAGACTTCGCCTTGTTTTGATCACGGACTCTCTGACTTTCCAGATCAGCACGCAGTTTGCCACGAAAAGAAGACAGAACGGTACTAGCGAACAGAAGGATGTGTCAATCCAGCCGTACACGTTGTTGAAAAACGCTGCGTAATCCTCACTAACGTAACTGAAGAAGCATTGCTCCGTTCTGTTATCAGAGTTGGTACCGACAGTATGTCCGTACAGGATGTGAACGTTCAGAAGAGTATAAAACACAAACACACTGCTCGCCGCGGACCTGGCGAACGTGACGTTACAATAAACGTTGGCTTTCAGGGGCCAGAGAATTGACGCCGCGCGTTGAAACGTCATAACCACCAAAATGGCTGCCGCGAAATCTGTGTTGAAATAACTCAAGAAAACTCGAAACTTACACAACCATCCCCAATTAAAGAAAATATCAAAGGTTTCAAGAAACCAGAAAATCGGGTCACACCATAAGGCAACAAGATCGGACCACGCCAGACAGACGAAGTAGACAGACAAGCCAGTCCCTGACGTGTTTGTTAGTCTGCGCTGGATCAGCAAGACCATGATGTTCCCAAACGTTCCAGAAATAACAGTTACAGGAACTCCTATCCTCCACACTAACAGCGAAGCCAGATGTACTTTCGATGGAGTCATGTTCTGTTTTAAACTGAGCGGCACCAAACCTGGTCCTACAAGAGATCATCATTTGAGGCTATTCGCTGCGTTATTGTGTCATGCAATGTTAAGCGTGTGATCATGATCAGTTTAAAAAGCTAGTGTTGCTTCTGCATACACACACCCTCACACACACACACACCTCTCTCTCTCACACACACACACACAAACACACAGAGGAAGAAAAAGAACAGAGGGAGGGAAGGAGGAGAGGAAAGAAGAAGAAAATAGGAAAAAAACCAGGAAAGGACCCCCCCCCCTGCCACCAACCACTGAATTAAGTTATTGAATTATTGTACGGGATCCAGTTGTTAGTAAAGTTGGTGATATCTCCTGTGCACTGTTCTCTACATTTGTCCACATTGTAATTATCTTTAACTAGTTTAATAAAACATTTCATATTTGGAATAAAGGTTTGTAGTTTGCATTTATAGATATAAAATTTACCTGAAAGGATTAAAAGGATTATTAAAATGTTCGTACTGTCGTTCTTACATGTTTTAATTAAATATGGTATTTATCTTTTTCTGTTTTTTTTTATTTTGATAACCAGCATGCCTTTAAGGATGTTGGAATACAAAGGATTTTTTAAAGTTTAAAAAAAACAGTAGAAAATTTCTATTTACTGGAAACACCACCACTACCACCATCCCACCTTGGCGCGGGGTGGGGGGCAGCAGAACACGTAACAACACACTTCGTCGCAGCAGAGTCGATGTAAACGCTGCCGTTTGAAACACGCAAGTTTTTTTTCCATGCTTTTTTTTTACACTTACTGAACAGGTAAGCTGAATTAATGAACACCAAAGCAAATAGGTATTAACAGTGCAGAGCTGTACAATGCCAATTGACTGACGCTTCTTGTCTGCCATCAAAACAATTACTCATGTGATGTTTCCGAATTTAGACAAATATAATTAAAATTAAAATAATTGCTCGCAACCTAAGTAATAGTCTACAAGCCAAGTAACATTTTCAATATTCACTATTTTGCTGTTTACTTGCCTCTCAAGACTGAAGAGAGTGGCATTTTGATTTGTCTTTTTTTTAATTGACGAGTCAGACCAGGACTTTGCATTTCTGTACTTTTATCCTTTTTTTCCTGATACCCATATCAGTGCAACCCAACAACTTGCTGTCCTACAACGGGTGTTTCGGCATTGGTGTTAGTTTAAACAAAGCGAGAATTCCGATCATTTTAATGCGACGGGCTGCTGAATGATTTTGCCTAAGACCCAAGGACATCTAGAGGCTGTCAGGAATCAAATTAACAAACAAAATTTTTTACTCCTCTCTTTAATTTAGTTTATTGAAAGTGTATGTCTGAATGCGTGTTCGTGTTCGAAATTTGGATTGAGGCAATCAGCCCGAAAGAAGCAAAGGCGTGGATCTATTTCCACCTTTTACTTCAAAGCAATACGAAATTATGCAATTAATATAAAAACACTTACGTTCATGTATTAATCCCACTCACACTAATTAGACAAATTCCTCAGTCACACAATCCAAGAAGTTCTTGGTCGATAAAATGAACACTGTTCCTTTACAGTTCCGCACGTACGAGATGCAATACACTACTATCCACAGTTCACTCCTAAACGTTAGTGTCGAACAAGTTCTTGTAACTCAGAAGTCGACGACGTTTACGACGACATATGGATAATGGCGATGATCCTAAAGACAGGCGAGGATACTGCAGACGGCGGTGAAATTCCAGACGGGTGATGTAGTTGAAGATGGTGATGATGTGTAGACTGGCGATGATATTGAAGACGGCGGTGAAATTGAAGACAGGCGATGTTGTGAAAGATGACGATATGTAGACGGGCGATGACACGACCCACTGGTCCAGTCGTGGCTGGCGAATATTTAACTAAAGTCCTTTTCAACGCAAACCAGTAATTCAACGCTTCGTCAATGTAACAATTCAATTTCTCTTTACTTGCAGTCGTAAGCTGACGTTTCATTTACACTCGGATAAGAGTTTTAATCTCTTTGCAATTTGTGTTCTTTGTCCTTTGGCTTTCTGAAATCAGGGACAAACTCGGCAAATCCGCGGATTCCTACGTGGTCTAAATGTGCTCTCCTTAGCTCTACTGTCCGTAAGCCCTATTATAGACGCTCTAACGGACGCGAACTCAAATCTTCAACTCGTAACTACCAGAGCTCGACTCTGCAATAGTTACTCCTCTTGGGGAAATACATTAAACCACAGAACTCCAATTCTGTTACTTCAGGTTCCAGCTCTCGGACTTGGAACCTATCACTATTCTTCGAGTTTATTACTATAAGGCTCTGTCACCTTTGATAGCCGACCACGGGCTTACTAACGTCAACTGGTGTAAAATGGACAAGCGAAGCTTGGGGTTGCTGCTGGCCCTAATATACTATCCGGTCATGTGATGTTTAAATGCCATAATATTTGGGTGTTCGATAACATTCTAGAAGGTTTGCTTCCACTGATTCAGCAATTTTCGTGCCTACGCAGTACCTTTTGTTCTTAAAGTGGCTGTGAAACACAGGAAGACCTCGTCACTCTTCACATTTCGAACAGTCGTTGACCTGCTGGCTGAACTCCCTATTTCCTGTCTTTCTTTTTAAAAGTAAACTGTACTGGCCGTTCCTGACAGCGCTCTTCTTCTGATGAAAACACATGTCATACACAGAATAAACAAGACAGACTGCAAGACATTTCTCTCTGTTTGCTCGATTTCTTTCTGTAATTTTTCTTTCTGAACGAGAGTGAACCGACTGGTTTGTCTCGAAGGATTGTATTCTAGAAAAAGCCATGTTAACGCAATATATGCTGCGTGCATACTCAGCTGATAGGAAAGATTTTCATGGAAAACGTATTGGAGAATTAGGCTGTTAACCACATGAAGAAAAATACTGATTAAGCAGATTATAAAAATCGTTATATGCCGCTGAGTGTACACATACCTACAGGTAAATTATCCTTCTTACCCTTTGCTTGATTGAATAAGAAGTTTGTATCTCATTATCTCAGTCTCGTGACCTAGAAGCTACTTTTAACTCATTCCTCGTAAACTTGCGTTTTCGTCGATCAGTTGGGACGCAATTACTATTTAAGCTATTTAATCCATCAGAGCCAGGAGCTTCATCAGGTTTAATTGCATTCCTAATCTCTATTTCTGTAATGTATGAGCTTAGAGTATCGTTTACAGGCTCCTCCACATACAAATTCTGTGTGAGTTATTTCTTGCATTTTTGAAAAACAAATTTGTTCAAAACAGAGTTGAAATGGTCGCACCAGTCTTCCTTTCTAATATTACAGCTGGGCCTTGATTTATTTCTCCATTTTCTTATAAGTTCCCAGGTCTGGGAGTCATTTGTAGCATTAGTTACTTTGTTTCATGCTCATAGGCATTTTTATTGAGTCGCAAGAGAGACTTAAACATGTAGTGTCTTCTTTCAATAATATATGCATGTCTAATTATGTCACTCTTTTTCAGTACTTCTGCTGAGATGTGGGCGGTGACAATGGTGGGCACTGAGTTAAGTGGGGGGGGGGCACGACAGCAATCTCTCCATACCGTGACGTCAGCATACGACTTGGGTTCGGCTCTCCTGGGGTCAACATACAACTTCCCTCCCTTGAAGTACGCTATTTTCCTTTCTAGCGCTCGCTATTGTGAAGTGGCCCGCTGTTCCAAAAAAACGTTGGCCACCCCTGGTCTAAAAGAAACCCAAAACCGACCAGGCCATGATGAAAGGTAAGGAAAAGGGGCAGCACTGGGGCGTCGAGTGACTAAGAAACGCAGCTTTTCATAGGATGCATCCAAAGGAGTGGGTTTTAAAAAAAAACATCAGAACTTCTTTCCTCTTTGATTTATTTTGTCTGTGCAAGTCAACGCAGCTCACCTCAGAACTTTAGACCCATCCGGCATGCTTCGAACTGCGAAGACATCGCCTTGAGTAGGTGGGGGTAGGGGGAGGGAAGACGCAAGCATTGAGGAACTGATCAAAAGCAAAGTAAAAATGCTCATCTGAACGCCATTGGTAGAGGCCAGTTCAGAGGTGCCAGCCCCACTCCTTACCAATAGTACTCATCTGATTCCGAATGATTTTCTGCAAAGCGATAGTATGTTTACATATAGTTACCGAGAAGAGTCCAAACTACCCGTTCAACCAACGCTATCAGAGTACGCCCCCCACACGCACTAGCCCCCACTCACCACCTTCCCCTCTCCCCTCACCGACAGGTGGAGGCATTTTCCCAAAACTAAACTGATTAATTAAAACAGCTCACCAAAGACAGGAACCACCAGCGAAATTCATCCATCATGGTTTAATAACGCATACAACACGGTAACAGGATACAGTTTATTACTCCATAAAAACAATAATAATTTTTTTAAATTAAAATAATCGAAGACATTTAGTCAAAACTAAACATGTCTCATTTTTGATGAAGCGAGGTAACTAGCAGTCTTCTTGCTGCTGTCTCCTGGTTGCTAGTTTGCATTTTGTCAGAAGCTTTTCAGAAATAACTGTCTCATGGCAAGGAACTGTTTTCTGGGAGTTGAGCACCATAAGTGAATTAATGTCTGTGGCTTAACTGATCTCTTGAAGACTGCTTTGTTCTTTCGCACTTGGCTCAAGATCCTTTCACAGTCCACAATTGGATCAAGGAGTTAGCAGTGTTGCAAGCGTACACTGGACCACGAGCTGGAACCTTCAAACAGCAACACAAATCCCTTCTTGAAATACTTAACTTACATTATTCTCTCGTTGTTAGTGGGAAACACAATACACAAAAACCTAAGCCAGCTTGGTCAACTTCTGCCGGTTGACATGGGCAACTTGGCGATATACATTTCCCAGCTTATCCCACATATCAAATGTGACAGAAATGACGGTTAATATTTCAGACACTAAACTAGTAAGTGTATCCGCATCTTCCTTAACATCACAACAGAATGAAACTCTGAAGTTCAGCATTTCATTCTACTTCTGCACAACACCTTCAATAAAATATTTGAAAAACAAGCTCCTTACATTAATCAATGCTTTATCAAGGAAATGTCTCACAACATCTGCAAAAGCAACATTTCAAAAGCAAGCTCCTTATATCAATACTGCATCAAAGAAATGTCTCTAAGTTGATGCATCATTCATTTGGTAGAGTAGGGTCCACTTCCTCTCTGTCCATGTATACAAAATGAAGTATATTTTAGTAATAGAGGTTGGGGGGGGCAGTACCAAGTTGGAAAGAAACTGTTTACTCGTGACACAAAACTGAGTTTCTAGTAGCAGTAATGTCCCATTAATGTTATCTCAGACTCGAATAAAAACGTCAAAAACTGCAAAATCGTACATAATTTTCGGTTTATTTTACACCCTTCTACAGTGTATAAGAAACATGGCTGACTGATTATTCAATTGTTAAGTTTTCATTCCAATTACCTCTGCATGCTTCCACATATGCTCCTTGGCAGGGTTCAGGTTTTCCTTCCTGTAGGAGCCGGCAGACTGGCAAATGGTCTTCACATTCATCGCAAAAATCTGCTCTTTCTTCTTCAAGTATTCAAGTTTTTTTCGGGTGTCAGAGCCTAAAACAAAAGATATTTTTATTTGTTCTCAACACGTCCCAACAAGATTGTTGACATATTAAAAGTATTGTTTAAAACTGACATCATTTCTTTCTTTTTTCGTTTGTATGAGAGAGAGAGAGATGGGGGGAACAGAAAACAAGAGGGACAGATTTTTTCATCTACAGTCTACCCTTACCGATAAAGATGTCAAAATCGTGCTTGATGATATAAGATGACTTGAAGTCATCTTCCATCTGCAGCTCTTGGTTTAGCGCTGAAGGTTTTTAGAAAGTTGACAAGTAGCCGTCTGTCAAACTACTGACTAGTAGCCGTCTTTACAGCTGCTGACAAATAGCCGTCTGTACAGCTGCTGACAAGAAGCGGCCATCTATTAAGCTGCCGCATGTTTATTTTGATGAGGTGGATCTCGGCACTGTCAGTTTCCTGGGTCTTGTTGCCTGCGTTATGCATCAGACCTAGGATGATCAGTTCCTTTATCAAAAGTTAGGGACAGCTTTAACAGACTTGTTCCTTCAAAAGGTAAATATTGCATCATTTATATTCTCGGCATCATCATATATCTTTCCTATAATGCGATTATCTTAAATTTAAGAAATTATTGAGTAAAATACTCAGATACGGTTATATTGCTTTCATCACAAAGAGAGTATTGGACACGTACCTGAAGGATTGTTGAGAAGAACAACACGCACAGCTTCGCGCTTCTGCTTTAGGAAAAGCCCTTGAGCTTCTGTCTCATAGGACGGAGCATCTTCACTGGCACTGCTTGAGGGAGACGATTTCATAGTATACTTTTCCTTACAGAGTAAGGTCAGGACGTTTCACTCTGTGCAATGCTGTGCCAAGAGCTAGATAGCCACCGGGTCGGGACGTGTTCCACAATCGTGTGCTGTGGCAGAACTAACTTTTCTTGAATGTGCTTTAGACGCTGCCGTGTCCCACTGCTCTTCGACAAGTACCAGGATACCTTGCGCATCGTCTGTCGCCTTCACATCTTTTTTGAGAATTAAGTCAAAGAGGTGGCGCACACACGTACGCACACACACCGGGCAAAATAAGTCTATCGATGTCTCATCCTGATGTGTCCAATCATCACCTTTTTTTGCCACCAACCATCGCAATTGCGGTGTCCGAAACTAACGTCAAGCACTTCTTCCATTCCATATTTGATTCCCGCAGTTCAGAGTCCAACAACTCTCAAGCTGCAGACGTCTCACCTCAAGGGGCACTGAGCAAATATGACTTGGTCTGCACTGCAAGAGCCCTGGTCACCATCGCGAAATACCTCTCTTTTCTCCCTCCAGACTGCCATCTGTGGCAATTACAAACGGACCGTTCCTCAATTATTCAAATTCTTCTTTTCTTGCAGCACAGCAGCACACTGCTTTTTTTTACAATTGTCGTTGTCTTTGTTCTCCGGCGGGGGAATTTTGTGCTTCATTGAAAAGGCCGAATATAAAACGGCGGCGCGAAAACAGATTCTCCATTTCAGTATCGCGAATTAAAGAACTGAATATTAAAAAATGGTTAAGATCTTCTGCCCTTAAGACAAATCCTCCGTACTTCACTGATATGTTTATCTCACACCATAAATCGTGCGCCTGGGAAAATTTTCAAAAGCATAATAGATCAAAATTACTTCGTGTAGAGTGCAGAAACCTCTGCTCTTGCTTCAGTCTCTGTGATGCCATTAACACGCCATCGTCGGTCTCAGATGAAGACTTTTTACTGGCGCCACTACCACGCAGTCCTCCTCTACACCCCGAACTTTTGGACAGTGACGTTGCACGGAATAAATGAGATTATGCAACGCCCATCTACTGTTTCGCCATCCTTGGATTTCCTCTAATTTTAGTAATGATTTCGCACGACCATGCTTTTAACCTTTTGAACCAGCGAACATACAGGGAAATGTTCTTACAAATGAGTTTACAAGAAATTCATCTTCAGCTTTAATTTCTGTTTTTAAAGACAGTTATGTGTGCTTAAACTAAAGTCTAATGAATCCTGAGCATATTTTAGTTTGTATAACTCCTTGTAAATGCGTCTTTCCGTAGTTATTTAGTTTGGCAGGGAAAGGAAAACGTCATAATCGTGTTTCTTACTCCGTCGTGATTTTTTTTAAAAGACAGGACAAATAAGATGCAATCAGATTGGCTTGCACTTTGATAGAATACTGTATTCGATTTTTTCACTGCAAACAACATTTTAATGTAATGGGGTCTAGCGATACACGTTACGCTTACATGCATGTGGGAGGTGACGGCTCAGCCACTATTCCTCTATCACAAGAGCTCTGACAAGGACTCGATCAAATTTTTATTTATTCCAGGCGTCGCTGACAGCTTGCATAGTGTCTAGAAGACATTGTATTTGGGGGCTGGTCTGCAGAAACGTCTGCCTACGAAATGACTTTGTACTTCTGGCTTAAGAATCTACAGGACGGTTCCAAAGGCGAAAAATTATTGCAAACTGTTTTTCAAATTTTACTCAAAGTTTTATCAAATCCAGTTTGTGCCTGTTCTTGAAACTGTCTTGAAGTTTTGTAACAAATACCTATTTCTTACATCAATTTACATCGCAGCCGTAGTACGGTCGTTTTGCCCAACGTCATTTCGCCCTTAAGCCATGTTGCCCACTCCTTGCGTCTTATGCCCACTCGCTTGTCAGTTCGCTTACATTAATATGTGTGCAGAGCCAAGTCCACCAGTTTGCGCATACACACTGAGAGAGAGAGAGAGAGAGAGAGAGAGAGAGAGAATGAGAGAGAGATAAGCACGCCTTAACACAACAGCACACAGACGCACGCAGTAACAAAAAGCATACGCACGGACACAAGCATGCAAAAGCTGTTCCGTTCCCTCTTTGTTTTGTCTGAATCGCGCAGACACACACACACACACCTAAGGGGGGGGGGTTGAGACAAACGCGCACGCCTGAACACAAACGCACACAGACGCATACAAAAACATGCAGACTCCTTCCCGTTCTCTTTGTTCTCTCGCACAGACACACACATACACACACTCAAAATCTTCAACACCAGGCAGTCTGTCAGCATGACCACTTGTTCAAGACCAAATAAAGTGTCTATTTTTGGAGCCAATCAGCCTGACTGATTACTGTCAATGTGCTGCCCTGCCGCCTGACAGTCATCACAAACACTCTTAAGGGCCCACCGGTATTGCCTACCTCCTTCACCGAATGGTCGGTGCACAGGTGTTCAAAAGCAAAGAAAGTATCATTGGTGTAGAGTCGTTGTGTGCAAAGATCACCAACCTCACGTTCTGCTTACGCAGATCTGGTGGCTAACGACTTCACTACTTCTCTCTCTCTCTCTCCCTCTCTCTCTCTCGCTCGCTCAAGACTCCCTGGGGCCTGCTTGTCTGAGCATGTCTTCAGAAGCAGTCGACTATCACAAAAAGGTGGGCGAACCGACTTCAGCGAGCGGGCGAAACGAGGGATGGCGTGGGCGAACTGGTTGGGCGAAACGACCAACCCTCCCCTCCACCCCTCAACCTGGGGACTCTTAACTCAAAACGGTGGGTTCATTTATCTTATCCAACCAGGTAAAAACGTGAACGATGTGTTATAGATATTTGCCTCCTGCGATTTTCTCAAACATTTTAATAAAGCATTCCTTGTGATTACAATGTAATTAAAGGGATCCGTGACTAACTGTGGCAAAATATCTTTGCAAACTCTGACCGGTATTTGTTACCTGTGAGGCAATAGACATAGAAGTTCACAGCTTTGTTGCAGTATAACATGACATAGCTGACCGCTAGCGCCAGTTCATTGGCAGCAGCGATGTCAATGTCATCGCCCTGACCTTGGGAAAACTGAGACACATAAGTCACATATACTGCGGATGGAAGTGTGAACACGACGAAAGCTACGGAGACACCGATGAGTGTAACTGTCATCGAAGACGATTTCTTTTGGCGGTTGCGAAAGTGGAAGGAGTTTTCCGACAGCAGACTTCGCCTTGTTTTGATAACCGACTCGCTGACTTTCCAGATCAGCACGCAGTTTGCCACGAATAGAAGACAGAACGGTACTAGCGA